>VZSZ01010716.1:203118-216908 GCA_013398815.1 Ibidorhyncha struthersii | reverse complement strand
ACTGTTCAGTCCACCCCACTGTCCATTCATCTAACCCACAACTTGATGATCTTCAAGGTCTCTTCCAACTCTAACCGTTCTATGATTCTATAAAACCCAGCATGGTAGAAAGCCCCTGACAGTGGAAGTCACAAGCTTACTGCTTACTGCTCTTCCACAAGCTCTACACTGTCTTTCTGTCTGTTACAGCTTATGGGATGGCTTTTTAGCTAGGGACATTTAGGTCCAGAAGCAGTCTGCTCTCTGCATAGCACAGGTCCTAAGGTGATACTCCTTCCCAGCACCAGAACAGCTGAGCACCATGATATAGAGAGGTTCAATCAGCTCTACACTGGTCTGGGAGGGTATGCAAAAAACACAAGTTGGTTAGAGCTTCCTAATAAGAGCTGGTACCTCATGGAGTAACCAAGTTTTTTCTTTACCATCTATTCCCAGTCTTCTGATGAAATGGCTGCAGAAGCTGTATGGGCTGAGCAATCATGCCAAACTTCACCCATTCTCCATTAATTCAGTTCAGGTGCATCTATACCACAGACAATGAATGTCTGATTTCTTCACTGTCCAATAATAATTTTCTGTAGATATGCAGATTCACATATCTGCATATCTACTCATGTATCTATCCCATGATTTACAGAATTACAGTTAATCTAGAGGGAAAAAAAATACAACCCAAACCACTGAATTACTGCTTTGTGACCATTAATAGTGAAATAAGCAGGACACTAGGTGTGAAATAAACATCACCTCTGTACCAGCTGACGCAAGGAGGACCTTGGCATCTACTTTGTCATGCTTTTCATGCTAAAATATTAATTCTGCATAGACACAGGATGTGGAATGACACAGACCTTTTATTCTAAAAGACTCAGTTGGTATTCAGTATTCAGCCAGTATTCAGATATAGTAGCCAGTTAGCTTCCCTAACTGGTAACGATTTCTGATTGTGGAAAGAGTCAACATGTTTTAATGGAATATCCTCTCTGAAAAAAAAATGGTTAAATGCACGTAGTCCTGGATCATAAATAAAGGTATTACAAAAAGAAGATGGAGAGGAGAGGAGAGGAGAGGAGAGGAGAGGAAGAAAATGCCCAAAACTTCTAGATACCAAGTTAAAAACTTTTTGATCTCTAACTGATACAGGGTTATTGGGGAAGAAGTCAGAAACTCTTGAGCATGGTGTTAGGTAAACCTTAACTATGAATAACAGAGCTTGTTGGACAATTTCATGGCTGCATTCATCAAGCTCCTTTCTCAAGCAGTATGGTAATGAACTTACCATAGTTAACATTGTCTTAAGACCAAAAAAAACAACTACAATGAACCATAATGGGCATCGCTTACTGTTTTTATATTCCTGCCGTGAAGACAGATGTGTTCCTTTTGTACTGCCTGATACATGTATCCCTGAAGCAATAGCCACATGAGGTCACTGTTGTTCATACGCGAGTCATAAGTTTGAATCACGATATTTTCAGTCGACTGAAGCCGAAATGTGTGACTGGAAAATTAAGTTGTTTGCATTATATGTCAACAAAGATATGCAAAAAATATTCATTAACATGGGATATATTAAATGCCAACATTAATTGCATAAAATAAAGAATATATGTTAGTAGTTTCTTTGAAAAACAGTTAAAAATTATCCCATAGTGGCTGAAAAGAAGCAAGGGTATTACCTACTAGGTATTATCTACTATATTTACTGGAACTTTCTCTGTAATAGTTACTCTCCTCTGTACCTGCTTATAGAACATTTGATGGGCTGTGCTGCTATAAGAACACCAAAAGAGTTTCAAGAAAGAATTAGAAGTTTGCAATTGTTTAATTGCTTGTCTTTCATGACAGAGATTTCTTGGTTTTGTTTTTGCTTTTACATGTGAAGTTTAATGTCTTCAGAGGTATGAAACTGTAAAAGTCTGCAAAATTATGAGCAATGTGAGATGCTCTGGCATTAGACAAGCAAGCAATTAGAGAAGCAGTGTTACAGCAAACCTGTGTACTGAACTGTGGTGTGAAGCCATTCTGACTGTAAATTTGCTTACAATTTTTTTGTCAGTTCTTATAATATATTATAGCTATTATGCTGATAGAGTTTCTCTGAATGAATCATCCATTCATGTGATTATATCATGTGTACATTATCATAACATCTTCTCTTACAAGATTACATAATGTATATGATGAATCCAGTGTTATGAGATTTCAGAGAAAGTACATTTCTTTTTTACTAAATTCTTCTAATTAAAGAATAAGGTGTCATATTCACCAATGCTATACAGTCATGAAATTAAAAACTTTATCCGGATCAAAATCATCAAGAGAATAGAACTGAAATAGCAATCAAAAATGTCAGCTGAATTTGTGGAACCGCATCATTAAAATCTTACTCCCCAAACTGAATCAAATTCACATTCATATGCTGAGGTTCTTTCAGGAAGCCATGTTTTTATGCTGGTGTATTTATCAGCATGCATTTAGATGCAAAACCATGATTTGTTCTACTAATAAAATAAAAGATAAATTTAAAAGTTGATTAGTTTTTGCAACATCTTTTATCAAAGTACCATGCATATTAACTTGAACATTTGAGCACAAACCCCCCTCTCTACATAATGTACAAAAAGACTGCTTTAATAGGACATTAACATAGTAAAAAAAACAGTCAACTAATCAACAGTTCTTGTGTTTATTTCTTCATTTTTAAGCAGGTGTGTAAATAAAATTCCTCATACTATGTAATTATTTCATAATTTGGGGTTCCCATATGGGATTTAAGTGACCATGGAGAAAACTTAAAAATGGAACATATTCATCTTCAGTAAAAGAGGAACGCCCTAACGAATCTTAAAGGATGGAGCCTGTATAAAAAATGGACGAAAAACTGGGTCAATACAGGACATTATCCCCAATATTTTTTAACAGTATATTGCCTTAAAACTTCAAAAATAATTTGTCCTCATAATTAAATCACCATTAGTTTAAATTCTACAGTAGATCTGACTACACATAATGCGACCTCCATGTTTATAGAAACAAAACGTAGTATAATTACAAAATATAATTAACTGTACTAATTAAGCTATAAAATACCAATAACTCTCAGTAAGTATCTCACTACAGTTTCCTGCTTAGATGAATTTATGACTGTAAGGGAAGGCTAAAAGGACTAAATGAGGGAGTGCAAGAGTTCATCCTGCCCCAGAAGTCAACTAGATTTAGAAAATCTGTTGGAATAGTTGGTGAAAATCAGTAGCAACAGCATGTGCAGCAGATGGTTGTTCAACAGCAGAAACAAGTTTGTGTGTGCAAGGCTGCATCTACTCTTCTGGTAGCTGGTGGCCCTACTACAATCTGAAAGGACAAGAAGGGGTTTACCTCAAGATTTGTTAGCTGGTCCCCAAAACAGCAGCGCAGCCAGCACTGCTCTCAAAAAGGAGTCAAACGATTACGCAGAGAAATGTTTGATCGATGGGGTAGCAATAACGGGGTGTTTCCACTTGCAGAGTGCACCATATAAAATTACTCAGTAGCGCCATCATGCAGGAAAAGAGAAACCTGTTGCGCCCCCAGGCTCAGATCACTACTGTGGAAGAACTGAATACTTTTGTTTTGGCTCTTATGTCCAAACAGATCATCTTGATTTATTGTACTAATGATTCTCCTAACATATCTGACCTTTGAAACCACACCAGCTGACAATTGTTGTACAAGATAAATACATGAGAGGTATTTTCAGTAACAAGCCATATGACAATTTCAACTTAATGTTGCTTAGGTGTTTATCAAGTAGTGTGTTCCTTCGTTCTTTTGCTATTTTTTCTAATAAAGTATTTCTACCTAAGCAAGCAAAAAAGCTACCATACCTCCTGCTACTTTGCCTTTATTCTCTGTAATAAAGATCCTTACTGAAATAATTTATCTCAGGGTAAGGAGCATATTTTTTGAGTGGAACCCCTTCAAGATATTGGCAACACATCACTGGATTTCCCAGGAAAGAAAAAAAAACAAAACTTCTTTACTAGAAAACATATGTTTTAGTGCCAGCTACTATTCCACCTAAAAGATCGACAACCCAGGAGACTACTTTTGATCACTGAGTGTTATTGCCCAATGTGTCACTCCAGCAGATGATGATGGGGCAGATGGAGAGCTCTTCTATTCATTTCTTTCAAGTGAGTTTTAATTTATTCTTCACCTTTTCTTTTACTACAAAACTTCTCTCCCTTGCCTCAGTAACCTACTTTATTCAGCGCGTCTGCCAAACCAGTGAAGAAGAGATAGGATAACATATTTTTGTGTGAGTCATATGCTGGTAATGATCTGAGCTATTTTACTGCCTGAAGTAGTGTAGCTCTTTCATCTCACAGGTAGTTTTACCACTACTGGTTAAAGGTTTAAAGGAATGTATGGCCGGTCTATCTCAGGGGCAGTTGACACACAGTCAGAGAATACATTGGGGAAATTTTAGATCAGTGAGGTTCAAATATCATTTAGAAGAAGCAAGAAAAAAAAAAGCCTTTCATCACAACCCTGTGATCTCGAATGTAGCTTTTGTATTGTATCTCTATAGCTTGTAACTTATAAGGATCAAATTTGTAGCATCCTGTAGAGAATTTTTTGAGATTTCAGCATTTTGTTTTTTCTAGATTAGAGAAAAATTAGCATAGTTGGTGTCAAACCACCCATAACTCTTTTATAAGAATCCACATTTCTTAAACAAACATATTATAAATTTTGCTTTTCTTTTTCGACAAATTCATCATCCATCCATAGAGATGTAGAGGTTCCTGCTGATATAGGCAAATCAGGACTTGAAGTCATTCAGAATTCTAAGAGGATATAAAGATAATAATAACAACAACAGCAACAACAATAGCATAATTATCATCATAATTAAACTTACGTGTAACATTAATATGAAGTAAAACAGTTTGTTCCAACTGTTGTGCAGATTTTTGGAATACCTTACTCTCTGTACAAAAGTTTCTTCTTCCAAAGCATGGAAGCCAAGGTTCAGAGTCACAAAAGGCACCATGTCTCCGATCACCAGAAAGTTTGACCCTGTTCTTATGGTACATATACCATTTCTATATAGAATCATAGAATCATAGGATGGTTTAGGTTGGAAGGGACCTAAAAGATCGTCGAGTTCCAAACCCCTGGCCATAGGCAGGGACACCTCCCACTAGACCAGGCTGCTCAAAGCCCCATCCAGCCTGGCCTTGAACACCTCCAGGGATGGGACCTCAACAACTTCTCTGGGCAACCTGTTCTAGTGCCTCATCACGCTCACTGTGAAAAATTTCTTCCTAATATCCAGTCTAAATCTACCCTCTTTCAGTTTGAAGCCATTCCCCCTCATCCTATCACTACATGCCCTTGTAAAAAGTCCTTCCCCAGCTCTCCTGTAGGCCACCTTTAGGTACTGGAAGGCTGCTATATATAAGGTCTCCCCGGAGCCTTCTCTTCTCCAGGCTGAACAACCCCAACTCTCTCAGCCTGTGTTCATAGGAGAGGTGCTCCAGCCCTCTGATCATCTTTGTGGTCTTCCTCTGGACCCGCTCCAACAGGTCCATGTCCTTCCTATGTTGGGGGCTCCAGAGCTGGACACAGTACTCTAGGTGGCATCTCCCCAGAGTAGAGTAGAGGGGCAGAATCACCTCCCTTGACCTGCTGGCCACACTTCTTCTGATGCAGCCCAGCATGCGGTTGGCCTTCTGGGCTGCGACTGTGCATTGCAGGCTCATGTTGAGCTTCTCATCAGTCAGCACCCCCAAGCCCTTCTCCTTACAGCTGCTCTCGATCCATTTCCCGCTAAGCCTGTATTTGTGCTTGGGATTGCCCTGTCCCACATGCATGACCTTGCACTTGGCCTTGTTAACTTCATGAGGTTGGCATGGGCCCACCTCTCCACCCTGTCCAGGTCCCTCTGGATGGCATCCCTCCCCTCCAGTGTGTCTACCTTGCCACACAGCTTGGTATCATTGGCAAACTTGCTGAGGTTGCACTTGATCCCACTGTCCATGTCTCCAACAAAGACACCACCGGTCCCAGTACTGACCCCTGAGGAACGCCAGTTGTCACTGGTCTCCACTCGGACATGAAGCTGTTGACCGCAACTCTTTGAGTGCGACCGTCCAGCCAGTTCCTTATCCACCAAGTGGCCCATCTGTCGAATCCATGTCTCTCCAATTTAGAGACCAGGACATCATGTAGGACAGTGTCAAACGTTTTGCACAGGTCCAGGTAGATGACATCCGTTTAAGTCAGTGTGGTTTTTAATCTCCACCTTATCAAGACACCTGGGACATGTAAATATGCAATTAGTTATCTTTAAGGTATTTTTGTAATCCATTTTTTCTTGGGAAATGTGTGTGTGCAGTGTGCACATTTTTGTGTGTGTAAACAGGGTCACAGAATAATTTAGACTGGAACAGACCTCTGGAGGTCATCTTGCCCAGCCCCCCTGCTCAAGACAGACATACATTCACCAATTAGGCTAGAAACAGCAATTTATTTATTTATATTAGCATCAGGACAGCTACAAAAAAGATCTAGTCGCTTGCAATTATATACATTAAGCAACATCAGTTTTCATCTTCCTTTCTAACATATACATATTTCTTTTTACATGCATATATATATGCACACCACATATAAAGATACAAATACATAAGTTGGAAAGACATATGAAAGGACGTGTAAGTATACATATATAGCAGAAATTTTCACTTGTAAAAAGGAATATGCTTACCTGAAATGTTCAAAAATAATACTATTTTTTTTTTCCTGAAATAAAGGCAAAGCCACAGAGCCTTCTAGGAGAGCTAAAAGAGGTCAGAAGATAAGACCACTTGTCTTTTATTTAAACCAACCTTTTTAAACAAAACTATCATATAATGGAGCCTGGATACAGGATGTGACATTTTGAGAGCACGCCAGTTGCCCTTCAGTGCATTTCCTATGAGCTTAACAAGTCAATACTAACCTGGGTGACAACTAATTAAGACACTACTAATGATGCTGTAAAAATCAGGGTCCTTAGAGATTTCTGATTACTAACATCTATTGTTCTTTGGTCATTCTATGGGAAGAAATGTCTCTGAGTGAAAGTTTGAATGTTTCAAATAGGTTTTCCAGAGCACAGCTTTCTGTAGTAAACAGAAAACAAATGTAGTTAATCATGCAGATATCAGCAAAACATAGAACATTATGCCTTTGTGTTCATGCAGAAAGAAAATGTGTCTGATGTAGATGTTTAGCTTTATAATAGCTTAATAGAACCAATATTTGGCATATTCAAATACCGAACTACAAACAAATGTGCTGTCGTTCTGAAAGCTTTCATATGGTTGCAATTTTCAGATTAGCAAACTGAAAGTTATCTAAAAGGCAACATATTGTTATACTCTAATGGGCCATTATGGCATAACTTATTTACTTATTTAGTTATCTGTTCCAGCTTAAATTCAATTTCTCCAGATTTTGGACTCAGAAACCCCACAGGGCTTTTACAATTTGGCTTCTGCAAAGCCTGTTCCTTACTCAAGAAGTAGACATTTTCTTCTGGACTATGTTACAGGAGCATGAACACTACAGGGCTTGGCACTACATCTGAGTACGTGACCTGTATTGGCATTTTTTTCCTGTACTTACCAGCCCTATTACAAGAGTAGTGTGATGCAAAGACTCCCTTGTTGTAGTATACCCTTGCATACAGTAAAGCAACAAGACTGACCGGAGTCTATTGAGAGAAAAAATATCTGATCTCAGCACACAGGGAGAAGTTGAGTGAAGCCAGATTGCAGCCAATTGACCTGAAAGGAAAACATCCAAGCTCCTATATTAGTTCCATTGATGCTCCACTGACTGAAAGGCATTTATATTCATGATAATTTCCCTGTGATTGCTCTCCTGACATTTTATTTTCCTAGTTTTAAAGCACAGAACATGAAAAAGGTTGCCTCTTTATCCCGTATACATAACCCTAACTCAGTAATGCTGTTTTCTCAGATTCAGCGTCTTTTCCTGACCCAAACTTTAACTGCCCACAATGTAGATGGCTATGCATGAAATAGTCACTCTAAACATACTAGCTTTATGGAAAGCTAATCTGTGTAGTCAACATGGAGTCTACCTGTGGAGGAAATGCATCTATAGCTTCTTTTCATTATAATTACCAGGTCTCTGTTGACTATGGTGATACTTTTTTTGCCAGATGACTCCCAGAATTACCTCAATTTGTCTAATAATAACCCATTGCAGAGTGTAGTTACATCTGAAAATAAACCACTGAAAATATTATCTTGTTCCTTTGACTTTTGTCTGAAGGGCTGTTTCTTTAAAGCATCAGTTCTTTCATTCTTACATATCAAAGTGACTTTCTGAATTCATTTCGATCTTCATTTACAAAATCGGAGTATACACAAGCTCTTATCCATGAAACTCAAAAGATAATCACAGCTGGAATATTTGACTCAGGTCTAATTTAACATTTTTTTCTCCACAAGCATCTAAAACATTCAATTCAATTTTTGAGTTTTACGCAGAGTCTACTGCAGTCTGTTGAGAGATTTGCACTGATGTCCACACTGGATTAGGTTCCAGATATTTAGTTTCTTTAAGAATTTTTTTGGAAAAAATTAATTCTGAATTAAGATTTGTATTTATACTGGTCAGATTTTTGGTGCTGCTGAATGATCTGGATGTCCTTATTTCTACATGCATACTGTATATGAACTTTGACTTTCTCTTGGTGACTTGCCTTTCAAAGATGTCTAAAAACTTTTTAAGACTCTTCTCAGAACTACCGTCATTTTTTTTCCAATATATTCCTTATACAGAGATGCCCAGAAGTGGCCATGGTATTTCAAGTGTAGCCAGGACAGGAGTAATTATGTCCCTGTTAATGCATGTTCTTTACATATGCCAAGCAAGTATTTGTTTCCCTTCATAAATGCAATATTAAAATTGCATGTCTGCTTTACTGCCTACTGTCACCCTTCCTCCTTCTTTTGAAGAATAATGAAAATCAGGCTATTATCTTCTATTGATAATATTGTTTTATACTGTTCCCCAGATGTCCTCAGTGATATCTGCAAAATGTAATGTATTGTCTCCCATATCATGAGTATGCCATTTATTCTACTTCTTGTGAGGTTTGCTTTAGAAAGAAAAAAAGACTGACTTACCACTGATTCAGTAGGAGTCATCCTAATAACTTCAGCTGTTGACAATGTAGATAACCTTTTCAATTCACAGCTATATGATTTTTCTCTTATAAAATCATTATATGATTTTATTTCTCTTTCTTTGTTTTAGAAGTAATTACATCATATCTATTAAGAAAAAAATCACTGAGTTTATATTCAAGCTATTTTCAAATTATTTAGGTAGAGTTTGCAGTCCCTAATGTAACATTGTAGTTGAAATCCAGCATAGTCCTCAGGATAGAGTTTGAGATTTAGACCTCCTTGCTTCCAAGACTTTGTATTTAATAATAATAGGACAAAATACACCAACAGTATTTGGAGCAGGAACCAGAAGCTGGAAGTATCTTCCCTCCCAGATAAAGACTCTTGTCAATGGTTTGTTACAGCTGGTTTCCACCTTTCTGCCATCTCTTCGCAGAATGGCCCATTTTTACCACGAAGATGAGGAACATCTTACTACTATAGTATAACTAGTGATTAGGACAGTTTCCTTGACAACAGAGTAGTACGTAGCTGTTTCTCCAGATCAGTCACACAAGATCGAGTAGCTACAAGCTACAGTACCAACTATGTGATTAACAGGGGGGAAAAAGTTATTTATCCATACTATGTACAAGAGACGTTCAATCACATTTTCATCGGCTCACACTTTAAAAGACAATGGTGACCCATTATACCTTTCTAAATGAAATTCATACAAGACTAATTGCAGAAGAACATTTTTTAATTCTCTGTTTCCATCTGCATATACATGCCAAGTGAAGACTGCAAGGAAGTGGCTATTAGCAAGATTTCAGATAACTTTGTAGTATTTCCTGATGATTTTTATTTGCATAAAAGATCTAAGAAACTACTGCTCACAACTACGTTACATGATCTGTACACCGACCACCTCTTTCAGACCTTTTACCAAGGCTCTTTTTGAAGCTATCAGGGCTCTCAGTAGTCTTGGAGGTAGGGCACTGCAAATCAAAGCTCTTGATTAGCAGCCCAGGTTGTTCCCCCTGATTACCAACATTAACAGAAAACAGACCTGTAAAATCTTCAGACAATAACAGTAAAGCAAGGCTTTTCAGTATGCTGTCTCACCTACAGTTGCAACTCCCTAAAACCCCCTACACAGGCATGACTTAATGACTTCTCCAGGGTGCATCTCTGCTGCCTTCTGCTGCGCAGCATGCTGAGCCCTGAGGCCTGCAGCGTGCTGGCTGGTATTGCTTGGAGCGCATCAGAGATCCCATCTGGAAAGTGCACTCAGATTTCTTTTGCAGGGAAACTGAAGCCTGTGTGGAAGTGTGGGGAGGAGAACAAAAGCTTGGAGAAGAGCTGATGCATGACCTTCTCTTGCCCCACCAGGATAACCTGATGCATTTATGTTTGGCTTTTGCTTCCTGTAAATCAGGAGTCCAAGCCTGAGTCACAACGCAACACTCATGACTTCCACCTTGTCATTCATTCCTTTCTGCAAATGGAAACTTTTAAGCTTTTTAATACATATTTCATTTTAAGATTGACCTGAGAATTAAAATCCTGGAGGAAGCCCCGGAGGCATCCTTTGTTATGTTGGTATTCTGTATTGTATCATGCTAGGTTTGCTACTGTTTTACTCTCCTACATTAAATCCTTTGATCTCACCCAACTATAAGTAATTTATCACACAAAATGCACGATGTCAACAAATAGAATGCAAATATTTCCCAGTTTGGCACACAGAGTATGTGTCATGTCTTGTGACCAAATAACAGCAGCACACTACGCATAAACAAGAAGATAAAATTCCTTGACAATGTATCAGTCATCATAGAATCATAGAATCATAGAATTATCTAGGTTGGAAGAGACCCTTGGGATCATCGAGTCCAACCATCTACCCCACTCTACAAAGTTCTCCCCTACACCATATCCACCAACACCACATCTAAACGTCTCTTAAACACATCCAGGGATGGTGACTCAACCACCTCCCTAGGCAGTCTATTCCAATGCCCAACCACCCTTTCTGTGAAAAATTCTTTCCTAATGTTCAGTCTAAACCTACCCTGTTGGAGCTTGAAGCCATTCCCTCTTGTTCTGTCATTAATTACCTGTGAGAAGAGACCAGCACCAACCTCTCTACAGTGTCCTTTCAAATCAGTTACCACTTCTCTCTCAAGACAGTGTAATATAAAATTGCTTAACAATCACCTGCTGCCTTTTTTTTTTTTTTTAATGAATAAGCCACGCTGAAAAGTCTTCTCATTTAAGATAAAATGTACTCCTCCACTATTTTCTCATCATGCCTTTTCCTCAAGGAAACATCTGAAAATCGTGTGAAAAGAGGTTTTGACCTCTTTGGCCTCTTGAACAGGAATATGTTTCACTAATGTATCTCTCAGCATCCCACTGACGAAGAAAGTTTACAGAGGTAGCCAAAATAAGTTTTCATGGCCTATTTGTTCTGCAACTCTGACTCAATCTGTTGGAAGATTAGAAATCCCTGTTGAGGACTGCAGGTTTTGGTAAAAACAGGGAACCAGGTATACTACAGGGTAATTTGGTAGATATTATAAATCTTCACATTGCTAGTATTAGGACATGAATAGAAGGAACACTCTTAAAGATAAATAAAATGTTTATAGACATTTATATGGCAGGTCAAATGGAAAAATTATTCTCTTTTATTGAGACATAATGATTACTGCTTATGACTAAATTTTATAGTGCTGCATTATTTACAAAGCTTTGGGCAGACATTAAAATAGTCATTACCAAGGGGAGGATTCTCCTTTCATTCTGTCTCTGTTCTTTCACATAAAAGAACATATTGCACATGTAAACGCACTTTGAGCTGAATATATACAGTATTTTTAACACTTTTTCTGGCATCTTGCTTGCAGATGACTAGCTGTGATAGAAAAAATGTTTTCGTGACAATTGTTTTATGTGCTTTTTAGTGAAACTTTCTTCTGATATATGTGCTGTCAGAATGCACATGAACAACATATTTATGCTCTGTTGACCATCCATATTTAAAATATACCAGCTGGATATAGGACAATGAATGCAGTTGTTCTCAAATGCCTATGCATCTCAGCTCTGCAAACTGAAGAAATCCACGAAGCTTTTTAATACTTATGCACCTCAACCGCTCTGTGTTTCTATTTTCTTACCTGTGTCTATTCACTCCATTTGTGTGAACAAGAAGAAAAAACAAAAGAAATGTGCACAGGTTATTATTACAGGCAGGGTTCAGATTGGCAATATAGACAACAGCTGAGGTACCCCCTTTTAAGCCCAGATGTCCCATAAATAGCCCCCGAAGACAGTGTGCTTCTCTGAGACCCAGTTTTTTACTCATTTCTCTGTGCAGCCTTAGAATCCATGTGTGGTACAGGCTACCAGCAAACGTTAGCCTATGCCACTGAGAAGTCACTTTTCCCCTCCACTGGTTGTTCATCTGAGCTAATCAAGAAGACTGTCAACCAAGGAAATCAGGTGCTAACTGCGATCTCTGTTCAGCTGCGGGCAGGTTAGCTCAGAAACCAAAGTCGTGGCCACCGCAAGTGCAGAGCTGCTCTCCGCTTGCCGGCACATGAAGGCGTTAACTGTTAATCAGAAGTTTCAGTTGGCTGCAATGTTGTTAAAAATTGTGTGGGCCTGCATGAAAGGCATAATCAAGACAGAAAAGGGGTGGGAGGCTGAGCTCCATTTACATCTGTAAAATGTAAAAAGAGGGCCTTACTCCTTTGCGAAAGCTGCAGCCCACGGGGGAGCGGATTATTGCTGTGCAATTGATGTATCCGTAAGCCGATTGCATCGTGTGTGGGGTGGATGTGCAGAGATACGAGGGAGAGAAGGGAAGCCTATGGTCTTACAGACTGAATATGCTTCTGGTTAGGTAACGGTTCTTAAAACTGTCCCACTACATTGACCGACACGGTGGCTGCCATGTGCATTGCTGTAAAAAGATCACCTTGAGTGCATCATCCAAAATAAGCGCATCAAGGAGAGATAAAGCAGGCAAATTTGGAGAGAAATGAATTCAACACACACAAAATGGTGTTAAAAGAAAAAAAAAAAAAGGAACACTGATCATATTCCTTTATTCACGATGATTTGCATTATCCCAGTCAGCTCTATCCACTCCTAGAATCTTGTTTGATGAAATGAAAGTTGCTTCAATAATATAGTTTGCAGAGGGCATGGAGAACAAGATTGTTTATTCTTATGTTATAACTTTATTACTCTGCATATTTGCAGGAGAAGTTGCTTACTATAAGGAGAAAAATGAAGGTTTATAGCTTGGGTATTCACTTCTGATATTTGTTTTTTTTTCACTTATATTTCATTTCCCGTCTCATTTTTAGATAATTAAAAAGAAAGCTATGAATAGAATCAAATTGAAGACTCACTTATAATGGGAAACTTTGGCAATGTCAAAACCTGCATGACCAAAGTATCTTCATTTCTTGATTGTATTTTCAATATTTTTTGATCAAACTGATGTAATGGGACAATAGCAGAAGTGGGAAGATTTTCCGGTATCTTTGAGTCTTCTTCTGTTTTACCCTGTTGCCACATATTGAATGTACAGCT
>VZSZ01010716.1:190560-203070 GCA_013398815.1 Ibidorhyncha struthersii | reverse complement strand
TAAAGCAATGATCAGGATGCTCAGTCTAATGTTTTGAGAGTCAAGAAAAGCAAGGAAATGGGAAATAAAGCCCCAGAACTAGCAAAATGATCACCTTGAGAGTTTCCTGCAGGAATTATCTGCAAATGAGCCACAGAGTTCTTCAGAAAGTTTGGGGTATGGAAGGGATTTTAGCAAGGGAAGAAAGAACTTCAGTGATGTGAAGAAAGCTCAGTGATAGAAGCAACACCTACAGGCAGTGAGAGCAAAAAGAAAGTGAGTCAATATGTGTGAAAAGCACAGTGTCAGGGAGCAAAACAGCTGAAGAAAATGTGATAAAGAAAAAAAAGAAGAACAGGAACAGGAATAAAATGCAAGTGGAGAATATAGTTTTACTATGGATGATTTATTTATGTGGAATCTTCCTAACGAGTAGTGAAAGATTACTCCAGGCTGGTTAAACCTTCTTAGACAAAATAATCCTGAGAAACAGACTGAAGGGGAGATTTGTTTTGGACTTTTACTGAATAAAATGGTAGAAATAGTACTGAACTCTCATCCTCAGAAATAAATGGTCTTTTCTTTCACATTATTTACCATCTTATTCACTAGCATCTGCCACACTATTTCTTGAGGGTCAGTCAAAAAGAGAAAGTTTTTTATTATTTCCAGGGAACTGTAGGAAAATGCTGGTAAAATTCATATTTGCTGAGAAGTCTTCAAGCCAAAGTTAGTCTACCCTGGCTTGTGGTGTTTCTAGTACAGGTGCATGGGATAGCAATACTCAGTAGCTGGCTGGAGGCATGACTGGGGAACACATGGGAGGTACATATGTATCGTTACGTGAGGACATGTGGAATTGAAATGTACCTCAAGACCTTAAATACTGAACAAGAGACAACACACATAATTTCCTAAACACAAAAATAGAGATAGGTGATTTGCATCTGCAAAGAGAATGAAACAGGTTTCTCAAGGAGGATGGCTCTCTCCAGAGAAGCATGTAAAGAAATACCCTGGACCATCAGTAAAAGGCGCAGGGAGAAGGGAGCAACAACAAATCTTAAAGAAAAAGTACAAAATGTAGGAACAACTACAATAAAGCCCCAGATCTGGTGGCTGCAGGAATTGACAAACCTTTCTCGTTCAAATCTAATCTCAAGGCAGAACATGAAAAATTGGAAAAAGCATTAATTGCAAGAAAACTAAGAGAGAGCTGACATCTGCCACAGCTAAAAAAAAAAAAAAAGAAATGAAATCGCTTTGAAATACCCGGTGAATTTTAGAGCAACAGAAACAATCTGCAATAAATCTTAACAGGATACACAAAATAGGAGCTTAAAGAATACAGTTCTTTAATGTTCTAGCCTTTTTAATGTTCATTTTTTAAATGCCCAAATGTATTATACAATTTATGATACAGTTAAAGGCCCAATCTCTTTCCTGAAGAATTCAATTTAGATTTAAAGCACAGCTTAGAACAAAAGTATTTCATAAAAAGAATGGGAATTGGTAATACCAGGCTACACCGTTCAGGTGGTTGCTTGTTAAGCTTATGTGTGCCTCAGTGGTTTGTGAAATCCATGTTTCATGTTGGAAAAAGCATGTCAGAGATTAATTGTAAAGAAAGGTTTAAAGAAGGAGACGGTAATGGGATGACTGAAAGAGAACAAAATAGACCCTAAATTTCTAAAAATAATTAGAGACTGTTACTTCTAAATAATACGCTTGGCAGAAACTTCAGGAACCCATTACTATAAAGTTAAAAGAATCATAATTAAAGATCAAAGCTTAATCTACCTTCACAGCTCTCTGGTAGGTTGGTGATAGCAGGGAAGAGGTTTACTTCACAGTTTTTATGATGAGATTATAGGGTTTTTTACAGCTTTGTTATAGCTACCCTCCGCCAAAAGACCTAATTCCTGTCCTGAGGAATTGTTTGACCTAAACTTTTCCTATTTCACTCTGACAGAAAAAGAAAATAAATCTGAAAAGAAAAAATACTGTTTGGGGGTTATCATTATAACTAAACTAATATACATTTAGTGGTATGAACGGTTAATATTTTTCCAACATGTATCTTCTTTTGGCACAATAACATCTTGCACTATCATCTCCACATATTAAATCTATCTCAAATCTCTGTGTCAGCTATATAGCTGAAGAAAATCAACGTTCATGAAAGATAAATGGAAAGGATCTTCTTCAAGTAGCACGTATAAACCACGGCATAGTTTGCTGTTATCCAAATGCCGAGACACAAAATGTGGCACTGGTATTTGACAAACATTTTAAGCTGGTGAGCAAAACCCGATCCACTAAAGCCTTTCCCCTACTCTCTATGAACTGGAAGCTGTTCCTGTGCTCTTCTTACCAGCTTTCTGGGCACAGAAGAAGAGTATCACCACAAAAGAGACCTCTTTGCCTTATGTCTTCCCCACCGTGCAGTGCCGAGGGCTCCTGCCTAAGAGCCAGGAGGATCTGAAAATTCAGGCGGTGACCCCAAGCGCTGCTTTCCCCCAGCACAGAAGGGCTCTGCTGTCACTGTGCAGAAGGGAAGGCATGGCTCCTGCCTCTGTGGCTCTGACCATGGGACCTTCGGCAGCTCACTCTGCCACCTCAGGGCTGGGGCAAGGACTACCAGGGACCCTGCTGCTGCCTGCATGCTTGCTGTCCTGGTCTCCCACAGACTCTCCCACCCTCCCAGCCTGCCACAGAGGAAGGCTTTTGGAAAGCTGGATCTCTTTGCAGCTCTGATTTACAGCCTAATTCCATCTGGAGGTGTAAAGCGTCCCTGGGGAGGTGGTCAGTTGTGGGCAAGGCCTTAGTGAGAGGGGAAAGCAGGAACTTCTTCAACTGGTCTCACTACTGGCAGAAACATAATGGGGAATTATATCCTGAAGGATGTTTAATGGATGTACATCATGGCAGAAGATCCCTGATTCTGGAGAAATTCCTACTGCCTATCTTTAGCAGCACTTTGCTCTTGCCATTGGGAATTTGCTTTCAGCCTCTTGATGTGAGTTGCATTGGGAGCATCTGACTTCTACTGCACATTTTACCAGGCAGCAAGGCACCAGGGTCCTTTTGCAAATGTTGCCTGTGGATGATAAACTAATAACAAAAGAGGAGGACAGAGCAGGGAGAGGAACAGAGCAGCGATTTAGCACAAAATCAAGACACTAAGAACAAAATTAATCAAAGCTCCAAAGGATGTGAAGAACAAAAAAAAAGTCTTTAATTGCCTATACTCCAAGGATAGGAGCCCGGCTAGCAAACAAGAACTGGAATGGCTCATTTATGGGCGTGAATTTGTCCTCATTGGCATTACTGAGACTTGATCGGGTGATCTGCATGACTGGAATGTTGAAATCATTGGTTGTGATCTATTTAGGAATGATGAAGCGGGGAAAAAGAGTGGAAAATGACACTTCATGACAGAAATGGCACTACCTCTTTCCAAGTGCTGACAGTGTAAGAGCGATCAATATTGAAGGTTTATGGGTGAATATTTAACTGCCGAAGCGAAAAGTACCAGCTGGGATTTGCTGCAAGTTACCATATCGCGGCAAGAAGCCAGGTGCTCAGCTCAGTACCTGTCTATAATGCAGCAGGAATAAGTGGCTGTGTTATCAGAGGGACTTCAGCCTGAATGACATATGCAGAGGAACTTCTGATGCTAATGTTAAAACTTCTCTAGAATTTCAAAAAGTTATAGGTGAAAATTTCTAACTTATTACTAGGTAAAAAAAAATCATGGTTACATTCATGCAAATTCCTAGATTTGCTGTTTGCATGGAGAACAAAGCCCAGCCAGCACTGTTTATGTATTGCTTTAAATGGGTTGATTTCAGAGAGTTGATAGCAATTAAGAACCAAATTAAATGGGGGGGAAAAAAAGAGTACCACAATATAATCAGCATACATTGAAGTAGGAACTGGTGGAATAGATAAAGGAAACAAAAGTAAAAGAATACACAATCATTTTATAATGGACCTCACCAGATGCAAGTAAATCAAGATGAATCAATTACAAAAGTGAAAAGGCAGTAAGACCTGCCATGGCTGTTAAGGTCAATAGGAGGAGAGACTATTTGGGCTTTTTAAAAGGATATTAAAAGCAAATAAAATGAGAAGAACAATATTGGCTTTGTACTAACAGATGGGAATTACAGAATAAAGAATAATAACACAGACGAGCCACGTGTACTCAGGGCATAGCTCTATTTTGTGTTTAGGAGGGGAAAAAGTAGAAATTTTATCATAAAGTAATGCTGAAGTACTTTCCATTCAAGTGGTCACTCCAGAGAATTAAAAGGCAGTTACTAACAGCACACATTTCCAAATAAAAAGGTCCGGATGATTTTCATTGAGGAGTTTTAGAAAAAACAGGCGAAGAAATTCTCTGGACCATTAATGTTGATTTTCAGTAAGAGCTGAAGCACCAGAAAAGCTCCAGAGAAAAGGAGGAAAGCTAATGTTGTGCCAATATTTTAAAGGGGTAAATGAGATGACCTGGACAATTATATACCTGTCAGTCTAACATTGATCCGAAGCAAAATGATGAAACAGCTGATATAAGACTCAATTAATAAAGAATTAAAGGAGGATAATATAATTAATGCTGATCAACATAAGTTCACGGAAAACAGATCTTGTCACGCTAACTTGATGGCTTTTATTGATAAGATTACAAGTTTGGATGATGATGGCAACCGTGTTGATTTTAAAAGTTCAGATTTTTGTGAGTTCACTTTGATGACCATTCAATTAAGAAAACTAGAATGATGAAAAGTCAACATAGACCATATTAAGTTAGTCAAAAAGGTAGCTAGCTGATATGTCTCAAATCACAATTTTAAATGGAAAGCAACTACTGAATATGTCAAAAGCACCTTGTGCTATCTACATTTTAATTATTTTTACATAAAAGGAAAAAATAAATTGCTGTGAATATAGTTCGAGGATGAAAAATACCTTCAGTGGCACGTCATGAAGAGGACTGGCTACTATGTAATTCGGGGAACTTGACAAGCTGAACACAAACGTATCTGTCTAAGCAGAGCAGAATGCAAAGTCCCATAGCTAAGAATGGATAAGGTGATTCAGAGGGAACCTGTGGAGGAGCCTGTCCCAGGAAACAGAACCAGAGAAGGGGCCTTAGAGGTCATGGGAGATGCATGAGATGGACAGGATCTTCCATCACAATGACATAAGCAAAAATGCTACAAGACTTTTTGCATTTGATAACATCACATTCACTACTGTGTTCTCTTCCACTGTCCACATTTCTAGAAAATGTTGAACAACTAGCGAGCCTTTCAAGAAATGCTGTAAGAATGATTAAAGGATTATAAAACCTACTTGTTAGTAACAGACACAGGGAGACCAAGCTCTTTAGCTTACCAGTAGGAAGACTACATATTGAAATGGTAACAGTCTAGAGAGGCTTGTAGAGAGAACAAAACTTTTAAACTTTTTTAATTTCTGAAGGGAAGTCTTCAGTGTTGCAAACAGAAGTCGAGTAAGAACCAGTTCTTGAAAAATGAGCTTTCAACAAGAACTAAAATGCAAATTTTTAATATTACAGCTTCTACTCAATCCCCAGGATATCTTACATAATGCTTTGTGCATTCCTCGTTTTTAGAAAACTTTAAATCATGTCTGGATAAGGATTTTCCCAAAGTTGAGTTTGATCAGAAATCAGTCCAAGGAAGATTTACGACCTCTTGCGGGAGGCCAATCTGGGTCAACAAAGGGACTCCACCTAGAAAGCCGTCAAAATGTTACAAACACACACAATTAGGGTTATTCTTCTCTCTGATCGGTTGTGTCAGTTACAAGCCCACCCACGCTCTCAGGAAAACAGGAGGGTTCTCCAAGATCAGAGTCCACAAGAGACTGTTAGATCTGCCGCATTCCTTTTACGCTTCCTTCTTACACTTTGCTCATCATGGAGCCCGTTAATCCGCTTGCGTGACTAAGTGAGATGAGACGCCTTCTGTAGCTCGCTCGGTCTATACTTTTAGCACCAGCTTCCTTCCCAGCTTCCTCCGTCCCCCGGCGGCCGGGGGAAGCCGGCGGCGCTGCGGGGAGCGCGGCGGGGTCGCCGGGGCCGCGGGCCGGGCAGGCAAGGGCGCTGCATGGCCGGCGATGGGGGCACCCACAGGCGTCCACAAAAACGGCCGCCTCCCGTGTCGGGTGTTGTGTCTAGACATGAACACAGTGCCCTCTTTTGACGGGTTGCAGGTTGTAAAGAATTTCAAGGTTCGGCTGTGGCTGAGCGCAACTACGGCTCTTCCAACTGTTCAGGTGGTGACGAGATCCCTCCACAAAGGATTGGAGGATTCCTTCTATTTTTCTCTTTGCCCATCGTTTCCTCTTTGAAGACGAGCCTTTTTTTTTCTTTTTTTTTTTTTTCCACAGGACTTTTTTTTTCTAAGACTGCAATCACACTTCTGTCACAGCTTCGTTGCAGAAGAAAGTATCCTTGTGTTATTCAAGCGTCGGGATTTTAGTTTCACTGGTAATCAAAATATTTGCTGAAAACAGATTCCATTTATTTCAGAATTAAAAGACATGAAAATATGCTGTTAAATACATTATATTAAATAAAATTTTAATAAATTGAAATCAGATTTGACAGTGGCTTATGGAAAAGGCAACTTTCAAGCATATTAATAGTAGAATCCTTAAAAATATATTGTTAATGGGAATGCATCCATGATTCCATGACAATTAAGCAAATAAAAGCCCCACAATGGTCACAAAGAATAATTTGACCTCCACATTGGCCGTTTTTAAAAGTGAAAGAAATTCTGATGCTAGGAAAATTATTTCTCCCTTGTGTTACCTTGCCTTAGGCAAAATAAGAACACATTTATTTTCCAGATGAGGTATATAAGAAGCAGAATGTTTAAGCGACTTGCTAAAGGTTGCACAAGTTTATAGGAAACAGATAACAAAAAATCTACTATGTCAATGTCCAAAGTACCTCACATAGGAAGTGTTTTAAACCCCTGTGCTCAGATCTACTGAAACATACGATCAATAATATTCATTTGCCTATACAATGCTTAACATCCACAGGTGATAAAGAATTGACTAAAAATAAGGTAGTGAAAGCATTATTACATTTTTATTCCCCCCCCCCAGAAAAGCTAATAAAAGCACAGAAAATTATGGTGTTAGTTAAGAAAAACATTGTACAAATGATGTCGACAGAGAGCAGTGGTAAGCCTCCAGGTTGGCAATATTGTTAATCCTGCCCCTGTGTGAAGCAAGACAACATGGCAAGGAGTCCCTCCTCCCCTCTGATTCCTCCTTTTTCCCATTCTCCCACAGACAGTGGAGCTGTCTGGGAACTGCCAGAGTTGTTGCATCCTTGCTGTCTCTTCAGCCCTGGTGGAGAACAAACTCAGCAGCAAGGATGCAGGGACACCACTTGGCTGCTATTGCTCTCTGGCCCCAGAGCGGTTTTTTGCCACTTGTGGTGTGCTGCAGTTGGTGGCCCAGGAAGGTCAAAGATGCCTTTGGGCACTGCTTTGCTGAGCTCTGCTGAGCTCTGCTCATACCTAATGGGAGCCCTGTGCTGCATCCCACTGCAAGAGGTCAGCTGAGCACCTGGCTGCAGCACCCCTCAAGACAGGTTCAGCATTCAGCCCCATGTATAACTTACTATTATTTTCTACTAGCATTCATAACGGCAGGTACGTGATGGCTACATTGCCTACAAAGTCAGTGTATGACAGAGTGCCAGGCACACATCATTCTCTTCTTCAATCTAACAGCTTGCTGAGCTTCCCCTTCCTATTCCCTTCCCATTTTGAAAACTGGCTTGCCCTTTGCCCACACACAAGAAGTTAGAGTGCTACTACTGCTACTTCATCCACTCATTAGCAATCATAAAATGCCCAGAAAATTCCCTGCTGGTTAGCATTGCTAGGTAGAAATGATACACCACATTATTTACAAAATACAGACACTCAGAAAACTTGTTAGCATTGCTAGGTAGAAATGATACATCACTTTATTTACAAATTCTGGTCACTTAGAATCACTTGAGAAACTGTGTACATTAAATTAATGGATTATGCTTATTGCTTTTATTACTTATACCTCATTTAAATTTTGGATACTGTTGAGCAAGGAAGGTAAATCTTATTCTTCTCTTCACACCAGTTCCAGTGACCCAATATTTCTGTGCAGAGGGGAAAGACCGCCTGTTTTTCTCTCCAGTAGCCAGAGTGCATGACCTGGCCTCAGATCTCCAGTGCAGGTAGGAATAACGGGTTTTCCAAATAGGAGCCACGCTCATTTTCATCTTTGCAGCAGCCGTGATGTATCACTAGGCTTCCCATTTCTGTCCCTCATTTCATTCATGAAACGAAGCCCCTCCTAATTTGCCTTACCCTCTGGCTAGTTGTTGTCTGGTGACTTTTACGAGTCTTAAATTCATGCCTGAGAGGAATAATACTGGTGTTCTCATTCGGTTAAAACAAAGACTTGCTTAGAAAATGTACACATTTAAACCCACCTTAATGTTTCAAATATCATTATTTTCAGTAGAAACTGCTTCTTAGTTAAATGGCTTTCAGGCATCAGACATTATATGACAGATGATTTTGTCACTATGCAAAATGTGAAACCTGTAATCAACTTGTTATGGCATTTCACAAAAGTATGTGACAGTAAAATAAGTAAACTGTCATTTGGGCAATCAAGTCTTGAAATCCTGCAGGAGGGAAAAAAAGTACCTGACACTCAATCTTCATGGTAGGGATGAGGTTCAAAAAATAATTTGATACTGCTAAAGTCTTACAGGTTTGAATAGAATTCTTACCGCGGTGTTCTTAAGCCTGCAATAATTTTGTATTATGTTTTAATCATGTATTTTTCCCCCTAATTGATTTTTTCCCCAGATAATGTATATGCACGTCACACAGCAAGGTCTGCTCTGTTAACAAGGTGTTGGTTAAATTGAAACAGTATTTTCCCTTTACTATTGTTGACAACATTATCAATTACCAAGCACTCTCAGGCTGGTTTGATATTAGAACAGATACAGTAGGCAGGAGCCCACGCTGATTTACCAGCGCCTGCGACAGCCTGGGCAGACAGGGTGCTGGCGGCGGGGAAGGGCAAGCTCCTACACGGCTGGGATGCTCGGGATGAAGCACCGCCGAACCCGCGCTTGCTGGCTTTGATGGAGTTCACATAAAAGTTTTATTAAAGGAAAGGGATATACAAGCTACGGTTCATGAGTCGCTTGTGGCCCTTCATGCCGGGTGGTTTGGCCTGCGGCTTGTTCTGGGAAGTCCTTGTTCTCCCCTGTGGCTGCCGGTTTGATGCAGCGGGCTGGCAGCTGCAGCCCTCCCTGGGCTCCCCGCTCCCCCAGGCGCTCCCCCGAGCTCGGGGAAGGAACAGACTAGGGACAGGCTTACAACCTATTAGTAAGTCCTGTGAAATCACAGGGAAAGCACTGCCGGGGGGACGTGTTTTTGCCATTATGCCATTGAAAAGCATGTTCCCCCCTTCCCTCAAAAGAGGAGACACCATGGCTATACAGGCACCAGCAACGAGCTCTTATAACCGGGACTGTGACGTGAATCTGTAGCCTCCTCTTTCCAGTCATTAGTGATGGTCACAAATTTTGGAACTGATCTCTTCCCCTAGATGAGTTACAGAAATAAGAATAAAATTACACTTGATTATGAGAAGAATGAAGGGAAACAGAGAAACCTTTTTTTTTTCTTTTCCTTGTGGCCTCTTTACGGTTACAAACCAACTGGTGAAACGCCTGAAATCTGCAAGTTAATATTTTGCAGGGAATAACCTTCAGTGAAGAGCACTGCACAGCCTGGCTTTGCAGAAAATTGGTTTTGTTTTGACAAAGTTATGAACATTTGGAAATTACTCACTGAGCACACACAACAGGCCTTTTGTTAAGTCTAACTGGGAACCTACAAAACGATATTAGTGTATGTACACAGCTGATCTTGCCGCACGCTGAAGCTGTGGGGCCCCGAGAACAGGCTTCAACTGGCCTGGGAAAGGCCCTGAGCGTCTGACCTAACGAGAGCTGGATCTAGTTTTCCTGTGGCTCTCCTCGAGTTCCCAGGGAGCAGCCTAATAAGGATCCAGGGGTAGTGCTTTAGTCATCCTTCCCCTGTTTGCGCTACACAATCATACCATAACTTCTTTTTTTTCCCCTCCCAATATATAATTTGTAGCTTCTCTAATTGCACAGAGCAAGCAAAGGCAAGCCCACAGCAAGCCTAACTGGGGTGAGTCTGTTGGCTACAGGGAGGAGGAATCCTCTGTGACACCTCAATGGCAGGTTACGGCTGGAGACTCTCACAGAGAATCTAAATGTCACTGTTGTCAACAGGATTTAACAGAGACAGAGGAATACTTTTCTCTTTACATCTCAGCTTTTGGGAAGGTTCATGTTTGGAAAGGTGGAAAGAGTGGAACAGCAGCAGAGGGAAACAGTGACAGAGGCTGCACCAGAGCTCAGACAAGGGTCAGGGAACAGGTCAGTTCACACAACTGACTTCTTCGACTTCATCTGCCTCTGCTGAGGCCATATTCTGCTCCTAAGAGGGACTTCACCAAGCAGCTCTGGTCAAAAGCAGAGAGAGGACAAAATGCAGTCCGTACCCATACTTCTGATATTGTAGGGCAGGGAGAAAGAGGCTACCCAACTCCTGCTGAAAAACGGGGCAGAGACCGCCCAGAGAAACCCAAAGGAAGGAGAGGTTGAAGGGATAAAAGTGACGTGCAGAAAGGCAGCTTGTGTGGAAAGGTAAGCCGTAGACCAGTGGGAACTGGAGAACAGTGGCAGAAAGAGACACAATTACTTTGAAGCTCGGGAGAAGGCAAAGAGGTAGAGATTCTTACTAAAAAGCAAAGGTATAGGAGAAGGTGCTGGGAAAAGCATTAGGGAGCTCAGGGAAGCTATAGGAGTCCATGGAGATCGTCCTTCTGGCCTCTGTCACTACTGCCCACATTTTCCTTAGGAAACCTCCCACTGTAACAAACAACGGTTCTGGTCACACAGAGAGCATTAGTGTTAGCTTCTTCTCAAGACTCTACAGGAGTACAAGTTGCCCTTTCTCCTGTTAGCTTCCCAGCTCCCAGTCTCAGATACACTGTTCTTACCACTTTGCGAGTT
Source organism: Ibidorhyncha struthersii (assembly GCA_013398815.1). Taxonomy (NCBI): domain Eukaryota; kingdom Metazoa; phylum Chordata; class Aves; order Charadriiformes; family Charadriidae; genus Ibidorhyncha; species Ibidorhyncha struthersii. The sequence goes on along the minus strand of VZSZ01010716.1, from coordinate 191,915 downwards.
TTACCGGGAGGTAATGGCTGTGGGTAAACCAAAAGCGTTCTCCATTGGTTTTTGACCACCCTGACTCCTCAGTCGGGCAGGATTCACCATACTAGAAGAGATCAGTACTGAAAAGCTAACATGCCTGGGATGAGACAGAAGTAATTATACAGCAGCTGCAGTCTACTGCTACATCTTGTCTAGTTCAATTCTAAAAGTTTAAACAACCATAATGGCAGCCAATACCTTCTCACCAATGCCACTTCTGTACAATGCATGAATGGCACCCTGAAGAAGCCAAGAAAGACTGAGTCCAGAGGTACCTGAGCTATTCTCTGTCACCTGCTGGACGTCTCTGCTCTCTGAGCCTCAGCAGCTCCCCAGCTTTGCGTGTTCCCAGATACAGCTCTCCCAAGCTGTTGCCTCCCTAGGTCCTAACAGGAATGTGTTCCCTGTGCTTGGTACTCTGCATGACCAGTGATTTGACAGGTCAATACTGTTTCTGATAGCACACAAGCTGACAATCAGAAGAATGTCCTTATGGAGTAGAGGACAACCAGTGTCACCTTTGCGTGTGATTTGTTCCCCTGTGGAGTGCTCATTACATTATGAGGCATTTTAGGAATCATAACTGTTCATTTGACAGGCTGCCAACTATTTTGACAAACCCGCCTGGAAAGTGAGAGACAAACTACATGGGGTTCTAAACTTCCAGAGAGCTTCCAGTTTCACGGAATATTTGTGCTGCAAACAAACATCCACATGTGCTCAGAAAACCTAGCGATGTTCCTCCGGTTCATAACTGTTGATGTCACCCCTAAAACTACCTCCGCTAATGGGCAGCTCAGCAAAAAAGTGACCTGGTCCGAATGCAATGTCAAGACTGCTGCTGATGACACAGCAAGCAGAAGCCTTGGGAGGCTGATTGACAGACCAGAATTTGACATACCATTTCCCACCAACTTAATGTATCCTGGATGCTTTTGACAGCAGAGAAAGGCTGGACCATGCCACTAAGTACGAACGTTCCTGGCAGTGATGGGGAGCAGAAGCAATTCCCTGAAACCAATTAATATTTTTCCTAAATCTGCCCGGTCTTGTCCTTCCTTTCCTGCCCTCACCCTGCAGTTCCCGGCCTCTGCTCCGGACCCCCTCCAGTCCTCCAAGCCAGCTTCGTCTGCTCTGCCTCCGCCTCTGCCCTCTGCTTCGGGTGGGAGGGAGACCGCTGCGGAGGGCGGGAGGGGACCCGGTGTGTCCCTGGAGGTCTCCGGGAGCTCTCCCCGGTGCCGGCCGGAGCGGCGGCAGCAGCCGCGAAGGAAGAGCCGGCAGGGGCGGCTTCCCCCTTGCACCGCCGGCCGCGGCCCGGCAGGCGGCAG
>VZSZ01010716.1:133780-189225 GCA_013398815.1 Ibidorhyncha struthersii | reverse complement strand
TATTATTGTTATTATTTTATTTATTTATTTATTTATTTTTGTCTTTCAGACTTACTGGGCAGTGTATGTTGACACCGTATCATTATGTTGGTACGGAACTGAAACAATTATATATTTCTCCTTACCTATAGAGGAGATGTGTGGCAGCACTTGTAAGCTCAGCTACCGGCCAAACTAGACTGAGTTTAAAAAGTAGGCGCTGAGATACAATAACAAAGAGACTGCCTAAAAATAGATCTGCTTAGTAAGAAGGTTAGGCTGTGCAGTTGTATTGTGGCACCTTAAAAGTGGCTGTGTTTAAAGTTAGGAAACTAAAGAAATGTCCCTTTCTGTAATACATAGATGGATTATTTTATTGTTATCAAATCGGATACATGATGTATAGAACTCCTGTGGATTTGGATGCAGGGACACGCAGCTAAAGACCCATCAATGGAATATGCCCCGTTTCTTATTTTCATTAGATCGAGTGTTGGTGTGCTGGCAGAACAGGTGCTGGAAGCACCTTTGTTAAGCGGTTAACCTTATAGCAGGAAGGAAACAATTCATGTTACTCCATCCCTCTACCTCTTACTGAATAGTTTCCCTGAGAAAGCGTTAGTCAGTATCAATAGCAACCGGCATTGTCGCCAATTCCTCTCCTGCAGACAGGTACTAAGAAAACTACAGAAGAAAAAGCCTGGTAGATTTCAGGGACCAAAATCAGTAAAACAGTACATAGGAAAAGGAAGATGTGTTAGCAGATCAGAAATTCAAAATGCCCGTGGTCTTCCTATCGGTTGTAATCAACCCTTAACCCTTTTGTATTCTGGAAAACATTTTATTTGTATATGCTGTTCTCCACATAAGTTATCTGATTCTTTGTAGCTGGATGTATTTTATCAGATGTGATTTATTCATGCAGACTATCTAAAAAAAGAATCTTGAATAGAAGTAGTGAATCTTGAGTGGAATGGTAGGAATGTAACCTTTTCCAGCAATTTGGAAACATAAAATTAATCACTGAAGTTCTTCAGACCCATTTAAGTTTCAGAAGCATACTTTTTTTTTTTTTTCTGCAAAGAGGACAAAAATGGTTATATCGTACCTTTTACAGATAAAAGTTTGATTTTTTTTTTAATGCATTCAACAGATAGCAGGTTATGATGACTTAAATGTGCTTAAATAATTATTGTTTTGAAAGTCTGTGAAAGAAAACACATTTGCTAACTCATGGTGACAAAAATACATACAAAACTCATAGTAAAAACATCAACAGAAATGCCCCGTAGGAATGTGTCAGCAGGTGGATGAGCAGGTAAGCTGATGTAGAATCGTAGCGTTACTTTAAGCTATTTAAAAGTGGTTGTAAACTACAGTGTCAAATACATATTTCAAAAAGCAAATACTGTATTCTGGAGTAGCTTAAGTGAACTTTTAACATATTTTCATAAACTGAAAGCAAACTTGGAAATTTTTACTGAGCAAGAAAAGGACGGGCTAGCAGCAACACAAACTTCTGAATCACACTTATCCCATGTGGTGACATTTAGATAGGTTCAAAGCAGGAATCATCGTTTACGTGGGAAAAAGTAGTTGGGAATGGAGAAAATGATCTCTTAGTACTTTATTAAAACCACTTGTCGTATTCCTTCATGTGCCATACACCATCAGATGGGAACAGGTCATGAGTTTTCAGTCTCCTAAGTAGGCCTATGGATGATTGATCAGTTGTCACTACATCTTAGGTAAAGGCTACTTAAAGGCGCAAATTATGTCAAGATTCCTCCTTGAATTAGCAGCCACGTTAATGCAGATGTAAATCAAAAACAAAGGATGAAGAAGTTATCTGGCATGAATAGATGGGCGTGGGAAGCATTTCTACAGTGATAACCATATTTTAAAAAAATTGCATAAAACTTCTAACGTGAAGATCTTTTATTACTGGCACCTGAGTTTCAGTTTTAAAACAGTCATGTTTGAAGTAGAAAATAGGCTTTTGTTTGAGGAAGAAGTTTGTAAAAAGAAGGGTTTCTTCCATTTTTTAATGGAAATACTTTCTTCCATCTGCAGAGCTAGGGTGTGGTGATATAATTGGTCTTTGTAGGCACTGTACAATAAATAATATTGAGGAATACTGCAGTTCAATAGAGAATTTGTTTCATATTGTGCATATATCGATGATGTAAGTGTCTGCAAATAGGCCAAAAAAAGGTGGTTGTTTCAAATACTGATGCAGGAGTAGAGCTACATCAAGAGACCCTGCGCAAGCAGAATTATTTTCATAAACACATTTTAAATGCTTATAGCTAAGGCAACATTATGTACCATCAGGTTATCAGAAAGCTCAAGGAATGTTTCTCATCTCAAGGGCATACTGATCATTGCTTCCCTGCTTATTAACATACATATACCTTCCTGTTTGTGCTCTCATTTGTACTATGGAAAACAACCTTTGACAGCTCATTTTCCTCTGCATTTGTAGCCAATGAGAGGAATTAACAGCAAGTAAGAGCTAATTTTGCTGATGTTAGGAACAAGGCATTGCCTTCTGTATATAAAGCTAATTATCTCAAAATATCTTTTCATATTTTAAGGTAATAATTTTGGTCTTTCTTGCCCTTTGGCGTTCTGAAGAGAACCCCAGGCATTAGGGGCTCTGATGGTTTTTGTTGTATGTCAGCCATCCCAGCTACATTGAAAGAATTCTCTGCTGTTGCATTTTGTCCTCTAAACCTTTTTATTTTTGGGTGTCTTCTTTTCTATTAATAGCTTACGTTGGTAACACTAATATCTTGTTGCTTAGACCTTTTTAATAGCAAGAGCAGTAAAGGTGAAACTGCCAAGATCATTGTTAGTTCAGTGCTTTCTGGAAGGCTTCAGGAGCCCCATGGAAACCAGTTTAAAACTTTTTACGTGTCCTCTGTTGCTGCTTTGGAAAACTCGGAGCAGTGGCAAAACAGTAAAAAGTACTCTATGTTTTCAACTTAGAAGCTGTCTTCCCAAGTGCAGTGCTGAGAAAGGACAACATTTCATAAGGAAACTTGAAGTCTCCAGAAATCATTGCCTTATTGTTTTTATCTGTCAGGCAAAGATCGCCAGAGTCCCAGGGCTAGTTAGATGACAGGTAAATTCAGACTTTGTATTGCCTTCTCTCAGTTTCCATCTGAATTTATTTATATAATTCTTCTCGTACATGTCGCCTGTTCTCTCTCTCTTTTTTTTTTTTAAGTAAATTGTAACACAGTTCAGGTATTCTATCTAAGTATTAAAAACTATATAAAATTTGTAAACAAGCTGCTTATACATCAAGGTTCAGCTACTGATATTGGGCTATTCAGTCTGATGCTCTAAAGAAGCATGTACTATAAGCATGTACAGGCTCCCCAATTTCTGAAAATCAGTGTCTTTCACAGGCATCAATGTATGATGTTTGCAGTTTCTCCTTTTTCTCACTAACACCTTGCCTTTTGGGGCATAAGCACACCGACACACAACTTGGTTGTATCTCTGTGCGACTTCTTCCAGGTACAATTCTGGCTGAAGCCACTGGCCAAGTGTGTCACTGTGGCCAAACAGAAGGACAAAGGCACCCAGATTTGGTTGCTTTGGCTAACGTAGGCCCAATCTTTATCTTTGCTAATGGAAAAAATGATCGAAATGCTAACAGCTTGTATGGATATGTCCTTGTTTTGTGCTTTTCCACAAATGAATAATGTGAATTAAGAGAAAATTAAAATACTTTATTTCAAAAAACTGTATCAGCTGACCTAATTTCTCTACTTACCTGTGATACCAATGTCTGTGAACACATACTGAGTTACCTTGTTGCACATGAAGGCACATATTTGATCTGTGGCAAATAAAGTGGTGGAACCACTCAAACCCAGGAAAAAATGAATTATGTACAGACTGGGAAGTAGTATCTACCCTGTGTCTTCTGTGACTTCTTCCGATGTCTATCTTCTCCATCGAGGTGCTGGAGCGAGTGCAGAGGAGGGCAACGAAACTGGTGAAGGGCCTAGCAGACAAATCATATGAAGAGCGGTTGAAGGAGCTGAGACTGTTTAGTTTGAAGAAGAGAAGGCTGAGGGGAGACCTCATCACTCTCTACAACTATTTGAAAGGTCACTGTGGAGAGGTTGGTGCTGGTCTCTTCTCACAGGTAATTAATGACAGAACAAGAGGGAATGGCTTCAAGCTCCAACAGGGTAGGTTTAGACTGAACATTAGGAAAGAATTTTTTCACAGAAAGGGTGGTTGGGCATTGGAATAGACTGCCCAGGGAGGTGGTTGAGTCACCATCCCTGGAAGTGTTTAAGAGACGTTTAGATGTGGTGTTGGTGGATATGGTGTAGGGGAGAACTTTGTAGAGTAGGGTAGATGGTTGGACTTGATGATCCCAAGGGTCTCTTCCAACCTAGACAATTCTATGATTCTATATTGCACACATGATAGAAGACTGAAGAGCATCCTGTTCTCTTCCAGGTCTCACATGCATTATAAAACAATGGTATATGTAACAGAGCGTGGTTCTTAGGGGGAAAAAGTCTACCTTAGTGATCAGTCCTGTAAAGTTTTGGTTTGCCTTTTTTACACATGAACAGCAAACATTATTATGCTCGTTCAAACAGTTCAGGAGTGGTGATCTTGGCAAGTTCTAGTCTATATCACAGGGTTTAGCACAGTGTAATACTATGGATATCCTTGCTTGGGGAAAAATTCATGTTTTAACAGTTTGCAGGTTGAATTGTCCCTGGACCTTCAGGGACTGAGATTTGCCAGATTAGAGCTGCGGTCCCTCTGAGCAAAGCGAAGGCACTCACACCAGATACTCCCTAGGATTAGCTACTCTGCAGTTTTATGCACCAAAGAACATCTTTTTGTTAATATGGGCTCTTATAGAATGCACATCAGCAGGGTACTTTCCAGTAGCCCACCAAACCCCATAACTAGTGTACATAACACATTTTGGTTGTTTTTTTTTTTTTTTTACTTTTGCTGTAGGGAAGTGGTAGTGAAATTTTGAGTTGCTGAGTTTTGGGGAGGGTTGTTTCTTCTTTTTGCACGTGGGTTTTAATTGTGTTTCATTGTCGCTGTTGCCAATGTTTTTCAACAGCAGCTTTAGGACAGAAGTGTCTGCAATGGAAAATTCTGATGACATGTACATGTTCCTACATTTTCTGCTAGCAAAAGGGGAATTAAAGAAGTGGGCTTTCCATGTGGAATGGAAAGGGATATTGTTATTGCTCTCAGCCTGTGGATCTGTTGGTTTATCAATCTAGAAAGAGAGTAGAAAGAATTGGTTTCTGTGTTTTGGATACTACTTATCTTTAAGTACTGCCTTTGAAATTGTGACTATGTCAACAACTCGTGTCTGTGCCTTCTTTAAAGTTCTGCTTCTTGGTTTGTTTCAATTTTCATAGGAAAGAAAGCGAAAGTCTTAGTTTCATTGTATCAAAAGAAAAATTGTGATCCTACTAGCAATGAAAAGGAAACAGTCCTGTGAATAGCAGACTTTAGGCAGATGTGTGTTGGAAAGCCATTGTATAATGCTAAGGAGTAGATTTTGAGGTGTTGCTGGGAATATGTAATACAAGAACTTTATCATGAATTCAGAGAGCTAACATCTTTTGTTGCTATGAAAGAAATATGTAGTAACTTTTTGGGTGTAAGTGAGACCTTGGTAGAAAAGTAAACACTCTTTCTATTCCATTTTTGAGATAAAATACCAAGGATTCATAACCAAACTGTTTTTTTTTATGATAACTTGAGATCAAAAATAGTGTTGCATACAAAAAACAGATGTCAGAGGTAACGGTCCATTATATCACTTAATTTTAGTGGCTTGACGTTCACTATGAATGATACAGTATTATTTTTCGTAGAAGTGTGAATGAATAATAATTGTGAATAACCAATCATGCACTTCAAGAAAAGCAGAGTTACAGAGGTAAAAGATTTCAGACCAGCTGAATAGCAAGTTTAACTCACTGCTTTTTGAAGCTGAACTTCTTTAGAGTTCAGTGAGCAGACTCAACATTCAGATACTGCGATGATGGGTAGGAGGGAAAGGTTTAAATAGACTGAGAGGAGTTGAATAAACTACCTGAATATAGGGACCTAGAATATCTAGCAAAGTTGCTCTTCTTGTATAGCCATGAGGCAAATCTTTGACAGTAGGAATTAATTTCATGTTGACAGAGATTTGAGCTAGCACCTTGAATGATGAGCAGCAGGGTGCTGGGTTGTTTTTTTTTTTTTTTCCGTTTCTTTACAAAAACACTAAGTAAGCATTTTTAAAAGACAGTAAAAACTCTCTGTAGTCAGTGGAGAGAAATTTCTCATTCTGTAGTCAACAGAAAGGAAGGGGCTCCATTGCAGAATGGTTCAAAGCAGAAACATAATATTTTAAGTTGGTAGTGACTTTACTGTCCCAGGCTGAGCTGTGGGAATGTATACAATCCAAGTACAGCAGGTGAGGTTTGTAAACAGGACTTGGTGACTTGTTCCAGGAAAGAATCTAAATCCATTTGAGATCTTCTCAATGTCCTGGTGCATCTAATCATACATGGGTCACAACATCTAGTTTGAGTTAGCATGAAGGTTTGAGAAACTTCCCTGGGCTTAGAGACTGGTGAGATTCAGCCAGTGTCTGCTCTGGAGGTTGATGTCAGTGCCCAGTGAACTACCTAGGTATCCCCATACACTCCAAACTGGTTCCACTGAGCTCGAGAGATTATCCCGGGTGTACAACGCCAAAAAAGACAACAGTGCCCAATGAGAAAAGATGTGTCAGAAATATTGAATTTCTACAAGATTTACTTATGGTTCTGAATTTAAGTGACATTTAGCAGAGAATAACAATATTTTCATACTTGGGCATGGGTATTGATGGTCTGACTAAAACAGAATAATCTCTTTAGGCTCCTCTGTGCCCAGAAGAGGGACTCCTTCAGGGGACCTAAGGTTGTTTCTTGCCCTAAACTTCCCTTTAGTGTTGTGTCTTAAGTAAAGCGGTCCTTCAGCTTAAGGAGAATTTTTGGGAGGGGCAGGAAGAGAAGAAATCACAGACCTGTTGTATGCTGGTTTGCCATCCACAGTACTTGTTATTTACACTTTCCCCTCTCTTGCATTTTGACTAGTCATTTTACTGAGGAGTTTTTGATTTTAAGGATGGCTGTGATCTACAGATCGAGAAATGCTGTTTTGGAAAAGTATTTGTCTCTTCATTGACTGCAGAAGGAAAGTAAGGAGCCTGGTTTCACCAGAACAATGTCAGCTTTTGTGCATACATTCCTTAAGATCCTCTAAAACAATATGCTAAAATCAAACAGATAAAACCAATTTATGCTCACTTTGTTCTTTAGGTGATTTTCTGTAGCTTCCAACAGGAGTGAGGATGACAGGGACCACTGTAAATAATGTGTGATCATAAAGAGTATGCTGAAAACACAGTAATTTTAAAGCATCAAATAGTTTGTCATCCAGATTAATCTTAATTTATTTTTTTTTATTATGGTGAATGAAAGAGAGGGGCTGTTGAGTGCCACCTGACTGGTAGTGTCCACCGAGTGGATGCAATAGTTGAAATGACATTTTATGGCTCCTGTGGCAAATAAACATTTCACATTTTGTTATTTTATTCCCTCTCTCCAGATGTATATGTACCAGCTGGATGACATCTGAGAATTGTTTCAGCATTTTATCATTCCATAACCCTCTGATAGAAGTGACATTTAGAAGAAAAATTACTGATTTCTGTGTTCACTAAAAAGTAAACATGCATAGCTAATAGTTCAATTCACCACAGATCATACTTATGCATTTTTAATAAAAACTTGATTTTAATTCATACATAACTTATGAGAAATGTTTATAAGTTTAGGGCTCTGCTGATTCCTACTTAAATGTTTACATATATCTGGATACCTTGAAATGTCTTTCATTTGAGGCTCAAATTTACCTTTTTTACACAAACTTGCTTCTCTGCTGCCTACATAATGATGTAATGTATATAAGAAATGCTGATTACTGTACTGATTGCTAAAATCAGTAAAAGTACCACTTATATGACAAAAATGAATCTCAGATTTTCCTATGCTGTTTGAAATAATAGCTTTCTAACATTGGGGCTTGGGATTTTCTTTCTGTTTTTTTTTTTTTTCTCAATTGGGATGTTAGGCTGCATCTCTAGTGACAAGTCACCAGCTACATCTAACTGGCAAGTTACCAGTTATGTGAATGGGAATAGGAAAAGTCTGTCATATCCTATATTCATACCATAACAGATTGAGGTCTGGTCTCTCCACCCTTCTTTTCTTTTGTAGGAATTCTCATTAGTCGAGTTTTCTACAGAAGGCAGCATATGAGGTTAATTCTATTATTTCTGAGACGCACGCTGAAATGATGATGCCTGTCATGTTTATATGTGATGTCACCTTTCAGAAAGCAAAAATGCAGGACCATTTGCAGCTGATGGAGGAGGAATTCATGCTATCTCATTTAAGTGTGTAGTGAATAAGCCCAGAACCACCTTCTGGAGGTGGCTGCCTCTTTCCATTGACTATATAGGGATCTTTGAGTTGCTGCCTAGTTGGGAATGGAACTCCACCCTCTTTTCTGTGTGCACCTTTATTTACTTCATTATATAGTTAAGCCTGCTCATCTTTGATGGTATCTTTGTACTAAAAAAGAGAGGATAGACTGTGAAACTTTTATTTTGTAGAATTTAGGCAGAGTAAACATGACTGATGCATAACATTTCTTCTGGATGAATGGAAGTCATCCTGGAAGCCTAGAACAAGGGTCAGATGGCTTGCCCCTGTTCCTCTTGAATAACATTTATTGTTTCTGAGTGATCCCACAGTAGTGAATGAAGTTGGTCTACATGAACAAGATAGTATTAAAAGACTTGAATCTAAGGTACTGACCAATATTTGTGTAAGAAAGCTTAACTGTCCTACCTGAAAGGAATTACATCATTTCCTGACTCACACCAAGGATCAATTTACTAATTAAAAATTCCTTTAAATTCCCTCATAGGTGGACTACTAATTGGCCCTCAACAAGTATATTCTTCTCGTTTGAAGATAAAAAGCTTTTGTGAGGAAAGGAAGATAGATGCTACGATGTCTCTTTAGAACAATGCATGGATCTTTGAAAAGCCATTCTTTAATAATTAAACAAAATGTGAAGTTTGCAAATTTTTGCCATGGCCACAATGGCCCAGCATTTTTCATTATTCTCTGGTCACAGTCTCTGTGGCAGGCTGTTCTATTACAGAGCACAGAAACAAAAGGAGAAAAAGGCCCGTTGTGTGTCATTGCTGCCATCACAAAGCCACAAATGCATTAAACTAAAGATACTGTTCATTGTGCACTTGAGCCACCAGTGACAAAGGTGCTATGAGTACCACTGAATATCAGGCAGTCATATGTCATTACATCACTGTTCAAATTGGCAGAGCAAATGACAGTAAAACAAGTGAAAACATCAGCAGCTAAAGGAATGCAAAAGAACAAGGGGCTTGTCTGGAAAAAAAGAATGGAAAATAAGGTGGTTATTTTTTCCAGTAGCTATAAAGTTGATTTACCCTTTTTTATTTTTTTTTAATTTATTTTTATGTTCTTGGCCGCGCCCATCTCACGCCCCTGAGGCCAGTTTGCTTTTATTTTCTTTGACGCTAGTAGCAGTCACAGGCAGCAGCTGGTAACAAGCCAGATGATGGCACTGGTAGTGTTAATATAAGACATGGGCTTCAGTGTATCCTGCAAACAGAGTTCATTGTCTTGGATTTTATCAGACCGGCTTTGTTCATTGACTTGGATTCTATCAGACTGGCTTTCCTGAGTGTGGAGCTGGCAGTAAATTTGGTACTTGCAGAAGGAAAACCACAACAAGCTGGATGAGCATTTAGCAATATATGCTGGGTTTTGGTGCTGGCAGCCTCTCAGAGTATTTAGAGGAGCTGCTGTCTGGTACAGTCTCTTTTTTTTTCTTTCTTTCTTTTTTTCTTTCTTTCTTTTTTTCCTTTACTTTTTTTTCTTTCCTTTTTTTCTTTCTTTTTTTTCCCTTTCTTTTTTTCCCTTTTTTTTTTTTTTTTTTTTTTTTTTCCTTTATATGAAAGCCATCACCCAGGAGTAGGGTCGTAATGCCTGCTACAGAAGAAAGTTTTTGGCCTCAACCGCTGGAAGAGATGGTGTCTGTTCTGCATCGTGCTAAATTATGCTTTTTTAGATGCATAATAAAAGTTATTTATGGACACTGATAAAGTGGTATCTGTTGTATAATATCACAGATAGGCATAAGGACAATAACAAAAGGCAGCTGGTTTAGTAAGCTCTATTTACTGCAGAAATGTGCTGTTCTTTGCAAATTGAAATAAAAAAGTGGGGGGAGAATGTTGTGGCTTTTTTTTCTGGTTCCTGGCATTTGCAATCATTCTTGCTTTGCAGTATGCTTACAAAGACAATTATGTGGGTCCTATGTCAGTATTGTATTTGTCATGACTGACACCTTATTAGAGGACGGCTGCTCCTCTCTGCCCAACACATATATGTAACTACCACTGACCATAATAGAAGTTATGAGTGTAGCCCTCCTATGCGTTACACCGATGGGGGATGCCCGGAGCTCTCATGGTTTCAGTTCATTAACAGAGGTGTAAAACCAGAAATGAAGCAGTGATGAAGCTGGGACTATTCACATGCTTTTTCAGAGTGGACTGCCTGTAATGAGGTTTTGAACTTCCAGCAATTATTACTTGGCCCTTGTAACAGGTGAGTAAGAAAGGCACTGTCTGAATGCTCAACATCCCAGTCTGTCAGGTCATGCTGAGTGCCTTCCCTAGAACACCAGATATTCAGGTCCCCATCAACCTAGAGCAGCCACAAAGAACAGTGGTGCGCGGGGGGTATTTACAAGTTGTAAGCATTTTATGGCAACTCCTTGGTTTCTCTCTAATTCCATCAGGATTAAAAAAAGACATGACCAGCAGATCCTCGGGCGCGGTACTGGTGCTTTGGCTGTGTTGTCACTTCTGCAGAGAACTGGACCAATTTGGAACAAGGAAGAATATAGAAGGGGCACAGTGCCATCATAATGCCATTAAGAGCTAATGTAAACTCAGCCAGAGAAAACCATTTGCAGTGACCAAGGTTTGTTGGCCATGCCAAACCCAAGGGCATGTTCTCAAGAACCACCTCTTTGCATTTTAGCTATTGTAGTGAGTTGCGCCTGTACATCCTTAAGCACTTGCTTCTCTCAGCTCAGGTCTGCATAGCGGGCAGCTCAGACTGCCTTAGGGAATGTAAGCCCGTGCCTCTGTGTTCGTGTAGGTTTCTCTTTTGTTGCTGCATTTTGTTTGCTTTTCAAAATTTGAGTAAATTAGGAGTTCTGCAGTATCTGGGGTGACTAATTGGATTTCTGGGTGAGCACAAGCCGTGACTTTTTTTGGAAGGTGGAAACCATTAGACTTAAAACTGCAGCATCTATTCCAGACAGTTTCCTTAGTAATTTAAGACAAGACAGTTATACAGAGCTACAGTGATGAATGGATTGAAGAGTTAATATTTGACATTTCACTTTATGATTATACCATTTAAAAATAGGTGGCTTTTCACACACTGCTAGTATGTTTTTATATTAGAAAACCTAGGTTTATAGTAAGCTCCCCATTACCTTTCAGTTTGAGATCTCTGGAGAATGACTGCACTGAAGGTCCTACCTTCTCTGATGTTCAGCGCGAGTATGGACACATTCAATAAAAAAGACTCGGGGAGGTAGGCGGCGTTCATTTGCCCTCACAGCTGGGCTGGTCAGGCGATAGAGAAGTGCAGAATAGCATCACAGTCTGTGGTAAAATTAAAAAAAAACCCCAAAACAACAACAAACCCCAATGTTTTTAATTGAGATATTTTAAATCTCTGTAAAAGCGAAGAGTGGTGATACCAACAAGTGCCAGAAGAGTACTTTAGAACAGCCCTCTCTGAGGGAGTTCGGAAGGTATCTCTGTCATAACGGGAATATATGGGAGATGCAAACCTTATATTTTAACCTCTCTGGGTTTCAGGGGAACTTGATTCTACTCTCTGCACCCCAGGCCCACCTGCACGAATTAGGGCAAGATTTTGTCTGCTGTCATAGATGTCTCCCTGTGTTGGTAGTGCCCAGCTGTGGCTGGGGTCTGGGGGAGACTGACGAGTACATACTCAATATCCTCCGTGTAAGCTGTGAATGGTGACATCCAGGAGGCTGAGCCATGGTCGCACCATTCTTATCCCAACGCAGCAATGGCCACTGAGTTGGCCACATCCCTTCAGTGTTAAATGATTTCACAGTGAATTGCATCAATTTCTCACCCACGTAATCCAGCAGGAAGGTGGAGGAGAAGGTGTGTGCTCATGCAGAGACCTGAAACTGGCACCGCGTTGTCTCTGATCTTCTATAGCGGCGCCTTGTAGCTTAGAGCTTTTACACTATTTATTTTGAAGATGTGAAATTTGTTCAGAGGAGAGTGCCGAGGCATGCTTGCTGAGAGAAAGGATGGACAATCTTCCACGAGCATTTGCGTGTAAGTGTCAACTTGTGTTTGTGAGGAACCCGTCTTGATGTATGATGTGGTCCCTGCCAATCCAGTCTTCCTAATTGTGCACATCTTTCCTAGAGCAGTGCGGGTTGGTGCCGCCTCTTACGTAAGGTTCAACCTAGACCCAAATGTTTGGTGTGCAGTGGTGGGTAGCTATACAGTTCTACTAAAACTATTGATGGCTACATCGTAGCCATCCTAGAATTTGTATAAGGTCACTATGCTAACGCAGCCACCTGAATCCCTTTAGAACATCAAATTTGATAGAGATAAAATGTGCTTAGTGAATATTTTTTAAAAGGTCAAAAAGTAGAGATGATTTATTTACTTCAATTGAAATTCAGCAGGTCTTAGGTTAAGGTGAGGGACAAAGAAAATAAATCTCTAGAATTATGTTATACTTGACAGAATATTGATCAGTAATTGTCTCAGCAGGAGCCGATGGTGAGCTGAAAAGTAGTTTTACAAATTTACATGAATATTTCTGATTGGCACTTCTTTTTGTCACATTGCTTTGCCTAGATTTTCATTCCGCACTTTGCCTCTGCATTAATGTTTCAGGAGCGTTAGACCATCCTCATTTTTGATTAAAAACAGGTTAGAAAATCCCATATTTCAGTTAATGTTCCTACAATGTAAGAAGATAAATGCTTGCTTTGACGTTATTAGCTTACTAATTTCATGAAGAAGAATGTTTTACGGCACAGTGCTTTTACTGGATACCCCACACCATGAGTAGCGCTACTATTAGGAAGTTGGCCTTGGAAAGGGAAAGCACATTCCATAGGCATTTAATAATCACTTAAGGAAGATGTGTGTCTATGAAGTTCTTCTAACAAGAGTACTCATATTTGCAAAATATCATAGAGTTGTTTTATAACCCCTTTCTTGTTGTGTCTACTTTACACTCTCCTTACAACTGTAGAAGTAATACAAACTCTTTCGCTAGCCAGCTAGCATAATCTTAAATTAGGTATTTCTAGTGCATGTTATTGGGGATCTGTGTCATTTGCTGTACCTCTTTCTTTATTTGCTGCCATACTTACTGATTCATGCAAGCACCAGAGAGGAATTCCCACCAGGTATCTCAGCGCCTTGGCTGCCTATCAAGAAGACGGAGGCAGGCAGATGCCCCCACGGGGGGAATTCACTGCTTTTTGTTAGCATTTAGCAAACTTCACTTCGGTGCTCTAAATCATGCTCTGGAAGAACCAGTATCTCTACCAACTCGATACAGAATATTGGGTCCTATATTAGGTGCCTAGAGTACACAGAATACCTATGTTCTTTCTGCTCCCAAGCACATCTGGTGTATACTTCTTTGTACTAAATGTAGGGTAGGTTAAAACATGGAAAAAAACTTTTTTTTTCCTTTTTTTCTTTTTTTTTTTTGCCCCTGCTCTTTTCCACCCCTCTATGTTTGTTTTCAGTGCCTTCATCTGTTGTGCAACAGCACAGGCAAGCTGTCATTAGGCAGCCTGTGGATTGCCTGGACCAGCTGTAGGGCCCTAGTCTCTTTTGGTGGCATGCTGACAGAGGATCTGGAGGATAAAAGACTCCTTTGCAGGGGCTGTTATCACTTATCCTGGCAGATAAGCTGCATGATGGAGTGTGCTGCTTCCGAAGCAGGCCAGGCCTAAAGCAGAGTTGAAAGGTAGATGCTCACACCATTCTCCCCTGCCCCCTCCACACACCCATGCACGCGCACGTGCACATACTCTGCCATAAACAGATTGGTTACAGCATTTACTTACGGATCTGCACAATAAGTCAAGAAAAAACAAACAAAAAAGAGGCTATTTCTTCCCATGTAATAAGATGGATATAATTGTAAACAGGAAAGCTGTAAAATAGAGTTAATAAAATTCATCCTTATAAGGACTATTTACCCTCATAATATGACTGAGGCTCTACTTTTCAAGAGCTGACAGGCACTAATGGAGTATGCGAGAGCGGTTTTCTTTCATACCCTCTTTTTGTCACTGTTCATATCTTTTCACTACGCGGCTCCTACTTATATTACTTCCTCGAAATGTCTTGGTAGCAAGAAAAGGTAGATAGAGCCACTGCTTTGTTGATATTTGTTGTATTAGCTTGCCTGCTGCTGCTGCTATGAGGAATATTGCTTATATAGCTATTAACTAAGCTATATAAGCAGCAAAAATTGCCTACTAAGTAGCTACTAATAAACATGAAATATTTCTGGATGGAATCACTCTTTCTGGTTCTTTTATATGTCATTGAGGCGTCATGAATCTTCTTGGCTGCAGTTAGTCAGTGACCAGTTTGGTGACTAGCCAATGTCTAGGCAAACAGATCCACCTACATTTCCCTGGACTATCATCTTTATTCCCATAGGTAACTGTGGTTAAAAACACATGGGAATATGAGTTCTGTTGGAGCAAAACAAGGGAAAAAGAGGCATAGAGGTTCCCAAAATACTGCGCATCTTGGGGGAAATTTGTCTTTAGTGAAAGGAAATCCATTGAGACTAAGTGAGTGGAATGACAGTAAGGCTTACTGAATTTAGTAAGTGCAGTTAGGAGAACAAGAACTGGTCTCTGAGGTAGTAACAGAACCACCACAAGATGTAGCGATGAAGGAATGGGGAGAAGAGATGGAGGGAAGGGAAAGGAAAGAAAATACCTCACAGATGAGACTGATTTTGAATTCTGGGAATTTAATTTCACAGGGGTGTCTTTCCTCTAGATCGACCTCTTTATGTACTGCTCTGAAATCGAAAAGGTTGAAATGTATAACAGTTTTTTCAGGGATTCATCGTTCAGATGAAATAAAGTTGAAGAAAGCATGCCAGTTCAAAATATTTATTCAATATATGTGTACATATCCAGGAAATGTATGTGTGTTTATCTAACAGGAAAAAAAAAAAAGTATGTCTCAGTGATGTGTAAAGAGGTCATATTTAACATCAAATTTGTATTTACAGCAGTGATGTGTCAGGTACTGTAGGTGTACTGCGGTGCATGCATGATGATAATGATTAATGTCGGAGTTGGGGACTTCCAAACAAAAACTCACATACCTCTACAGCTTGAATTGGAAAACTGGGCTTCTTGGGGAAAAGATTAGTAGATGTAGCTTAGGAGCAGGCAAGAGTCTTAAACACTGTGTCGAATAAAGGGTATCTGTAAGCAATGGATTACATGTCCATTTTCAGCTCAGTGTTGCAACAAAGGAGAGAGCAGCTTAAGCAAATATGCCTGAATGGAGTCATAGCTCTGAATGTGTATGCTGTGAGTTTTTAAAATAGAATCCTGTTGAATTGAATAGAGTCATCTTCTCCTACGCTGCATGGGTGGTACTCAAGGCTTCAGGAGAATGGATGATAAATCTGATACTAATGGAATTATATGAGAAAGAGATAGGAATTTATCTTGATGCATGTGTCACAGGTGAATTTGTCTTTAGCAGACCTACGGGCTGAGTAAATGATAAATGTTTCATATTTATGTCATTGAATTAAATGGGAAAGGTCATCCATTCTGCCACTTTCTACCATTATTATCAACGCTAGACTGCTAATTTGGGAGAAAAAGGAAGCAGAGCAGAAGAAAAGAAAAAGTAACCTGGATAATGAGTGGAGGTGGCAAGACCCAGGACCCTGCTGGGAACACAGAAATACAGAACTCCTCTTCAGAGCTGGTATAAACTCCAGAAGCAAATACAGACGGAGAGCATCTGCTGCTGGATCTTCCTAGCCAGTGATCTTGTTGGTTCTGGCCATTCTTTACAGGCATTAGGACAGCACCCTGGGGAACGGAGAGGTCTGTAGAGACAACGAAGATGGACAAACTGTCACACGCTCACATGGATGTCTTTGTTATGCCAGTGACCAGTATTGCTGACCGTCAAAATGGGTGTTTCCTTTGGTGGAGAAATACCCTGCATTTCTGTTCATTCCAGTCACCCGTGGCTTGCTCACCTAAGAGGGAAATCAGTTGAGCCATTTGAGTGGTGTGGGTGGGAAAAAAACCTACCTTTTAGCTTATGTGCTCTAGCAGCAAGCACACGTGCTTAAAGTTCATTTTGTAAAAAAACTTAAAATTATGCTTAGTCCAGTAATATAAAAGTTGTAACATAGTCTGTAGTTTATATTGAATATATTTGAAAGTCTACTAAAATTCAAGCTTCGGCTCAGATTTTACCATGAAGAAGTCAACATAAATTGAGGACCCTGCGTAATGTCAGTAAGGCAGGCTCTTATTCATAAACTGTATAAACCTTGACTTTTTTTTTTAAAGCAAAACCAAGCCTACGCTAACAAGAGACACGATAAAGGAAAGAATGCATTACATTTGGGCAACTGTAGTGTTTTTAAGACTACCCACAGGGAGAGGCCTTTTGGCTAAGACAAGGTGGTAGTTTGCAGGTTTCTCCTACTTCTGAAACCTGTTCTTTTTTGCTTTTTCACTCACTTAGCTTACAAAAACATCAAATAATTTTCCTTGTCCATTTTTCTTTTCATTTTTTTTGTCGCGCAGTGCATGCTTTGTAGTTCCTGAATGTATAAAAATTAGTGTTATTTTGATTTTGTGGGGGGTTAATTCTTGCTGATGTGAGCTTTTAAGTTTGCTTTCTTCTAACTTGATTTTAGTACTCCTTTAAAATATCTGTGTTTGTTTCCTGGAGTTTATCAATCGCCACAAAACAATTCTGTTCAAAATTTAAGTATTTACAAAATTCCCCTGAAGCTTTACTGGTATGATATTGATATATCTAGGCTAAGTCATTTTCCCTTAGTTTGCTCTTCTGTACTTACTCGTTCAGCTTACCTTAGCTGCTAGTCAGACCTGAAGACTACGTGCTTTTGCTGCTTTAGCTACTTAGTAAGCTAAAAAATAGTCAATATAGTGAAAGCTGTTTAAATTAATTCAGTGGACTTGGCTTACGTCCTAACGTAGGCTAGTTGCTTGGTTTCTCTGCATTGAAAAGCGTGGGCAGGGCAGGCAGAAGTACTCCTGGGGTGACGCTGAGGGTGGGAAGGTGTCTCGTCCCCCTTCCTGGCTGGGTTTAGGTGTCCACCCACTGCCCACGTTAGACGCCTGTGTGGGGTTAGGATCCATACTTGCAACCTGTGCTGGAGTCAGGCGCTGAGATCGCTCTTTTGGTACTGAGGGGAGGCTTGGTCCTTTCTGTCACAACGTGTCTGGAGAAGGAGTGGTGGTAGCTGTAGTGCTGCCCATTGTTCACATAGTGAGTGACTTGTTGGTTTGCGCACACAAGAAAAAGGCATCCATTGATTGCCCTCTGAGCAGACTGGGGCTGAAGCCTTCATTTCTCAGCCATCTATCTAGAGTGAGTACCCTTGTCAGCAGCCCAGGAACAATGGGAACATCTATCCATCTCTTATTCAGACTGGGCCAAGAATAGGACAGAGAAAGCAAAAAGAGGCCTGAGCTCCATATGTGTGAAATAGAAGTGTTCCCTAAAGAAATGTACCTGGACTCAGCTCCTTGGACCACTTTACTCGTTTTCTGTGATAGAGTTATAAGATGCATAAACAGTATTAAGAGCAGATCTATACTGGGAATTTGTTTAGTGTGGTATTGAGTCAGGTAGAAATGATCTTAGTCACTTGCCCACAGTCACGACGTTAATCAGTGGGAACTGGATCTGAAGCCTTAACCCTTGATGCTTTCCCTTTCAGGAGTGATCTTATTTAATTTCTTTTTTAGTGAAGTGGTTCAAAGATTAGTTACACTAATCATCACTGTTACCAAAAAAATAGATTTAGGCTGCAGGACAAATGTGTCTTTATGAAACAAAAGTTCTCATTAAAAACATTAACTAAATTCCTAAGAAGATTCCATATAAAAACTACTTTTATTAAGAAACCAAGTTGCTTTGTCAGGAAAAGCAGGATTAAGATAGAAGGATCAAACATAACTTTTATTTCTTTCTTTTCTTGCACTCTAAGATATGGTTGTTTCTGTCATCATCAGTAGTTATCTAAAAAAAGCCTTGCAAAGGAAATTTCTTAAGCTTGCTTTCTTCTGCTAAGTTACCGGTCATGGTCTGATTTTATTCAGTAAGACTTTAAAGCCAGTTTCAACAATGACAAAATTGAGTATACTTGGAGTTCTCTGGGCCTTGGAGAAATACTGAGTAAGTCTAAATCTGGGCAGCCTGAGAATGTCATAACAGTGCTCTTTTCAGTCTCTTAACTCTGTGCCATCTCCGCAGAGCAGTGCGGAGTCCCCTTCAGGCGTGGGATGTCACACGTGAGGGGCCGAGGGCAGCGCACAGAGCACTGTCACTCTTCAGCAGATTGGGGTCTTTTGCCTTTGAGTATCCTTCTATGGTTCTTTTATTTCTCTGAATAGCTCCCTACAGCAATTTCCAGAACAGCTGAAGATAATTTAATGTTTGAATTGAGATTACTTTTTTTGGAGTTATCTTCCCTGGGTGCTCTTTTCAATGTGCCTGGACCATGCTTTGCGCAGAATGGAGTTTTTGCTGACTGTTGTCCCATGTTTTACATCCCTGGTATCCCACAGGCAGAACTGAGCCGTTCTTTCCCTAATCAGTCCTTCTCTTTGGCTGTGTTTTGCTTTGAATCTGGGGGAAAAAAACCCATGTCATCATTTATTTGTTGCATATCCATCCAATTGCTGTTGCTATGATCTTACTGCCATCTGCCAGACAATGAAAAAAAACACCACCACCACCAAAAAGAACACCCTTACAGTTAAAATTTATTTCTTTATGACCTGCAGTCTTTTTCAGCACAGTGCTGGTGCTATCAGATGCATGGTGTGCTTTATAGGCTTATCAAAGGTCAGTGATGTTTCTTCATGTTTCCAGTGTCTTTCAGTTCAAGCAAGCGTGCTTTGAAGGGACCAATTCTGAGTTTGTGCAAGCAAGACTGAAGTTTTTGAAAGTTACCCCTGTTTTCAGTTACCCAAATCTGTTAAAATTTAAATATAAAATGAACATCTAAATGCCTTCCTGGCAGCTTTGAAAGTCTTCACTTATGGGAGCTCTGTTGCAACTGCCAGAGTAACAGTCCATGAAACCTGTATATCAGCCAAGTGATTCAAGGAAATTATTGGTAGCCACCATTATGGTTTTGTTTTCATTGGCAAAAACATTAATGTAGTAGCTTTGCTGTCTTGCCTCAGTTTTTCATCCAGACTGCCAGTAATAAAAAGTATGATTACTTCATCGGAAATGTGCTGCTTGCTATAATTCCTGGAATCTTCTCTGTTGTATTTTCTTTCTCTGCCTTATTTTTATTTCTCTTATGATATTCATAAAAAATAATCAGATGATGATTGGCGTTTGTAAAGCTTAGACTGCTCCTTATATCTGGCAATACAGAGCTTAATGAGGGATCTTTTCCAGTTTTGATTACTTTTGAACTTAATGCCTTCTAGCTTTTACCTCCCCGTTACTCCCCTATATTTGCTGTTGTAAATATTGTCAAAAAAGAAGAAATGTAGTAGAAATAGTAGAAAAGTCGGTTTCCTGACTACTTTTCATTTCTCCCTTTTTTCTTCCATACCATACCATCTCCCAATGGAGTTTCAAACCATATGTATCTAACTGACTTCCTTTTCTATAGGAAGTGATTAAATGTTATGTTAAATGAAATTTATAGAAACAGATGGGCAATTATATGCATGCTATCAGATGCTGTCTCAGTATCTTTAAAATATATCCTTATATGAATGTTTACTCATGTACAAGTTATTCTCTCTTTAAGGAACACTGATAAGTAATACTGTGTGGTGGGTTGACCGTGGCTGGACACCCGGTGTCCACCAAAGCTGCTCTATCGCTCCCCTCCTCAGCAGGACAGGGGAGAGAAAATACAACGAAAGGCTCGTGGGTCGAGATAAGGACAGGGAGATCACTCAGCAATTACCATCATGGGCAAAACAGACTTGACTTGGGGAAATTAGTTGAATTTATTACCAGTCCAATCAGAGTAGGGTAATAAGAAATAAAAACTAAATCTTAAAAACACCTTCTCCCCACCCCTCCCTTCTTCCCAGGCTCAACTTCACTCCCGAATTCTCTACCTGCTCCTCCCAAGCGGTGCAGGGGGTTGTGGTCAGTTCATCACACATTGTCTCTGCCGCTCCCTCCTCAGCGGGAGGACTCCTTACACTCTTCCTCTGCTCCAGCATGGGGTCCGTCATACAAGAGACAGTCCTCCACGAGCTTCTCCAACATCAGTGCTTCTTCTCATGGGCTGCAGTTCTTCACGAACTGCTCCAGTGTCGGTCCCTTCCACGGGGTGCAGTCCTTCAGGAACAGACTGCTCCAGCGTGGGTCCCCCATGAGGTCGTAAGTCCTACCAACAAACCTGCTCCAGCATGTGTTCCTCTCTCCATGGGTCCACAGGTCCTGCCAGGAGCCTGTTCCAGCACAGGCTTCCCACAGGATCGTGGCCACCTTTGGGCATCCACCTGCTGTGGCCTGGGGTCCTCCATGGGCTGCAGGTGGCTATCAGCTCCATCATTAACCTCCATGGGCTGCAGGGGGACCGCCTGCCTCACCATGGTCTTCATCACAGGCTGCAGGGGAATCTCTGCTCTGGCGCCTGGAGCACCTCCTCCCCCTCCTTCTTCACTGACCTTGGTGTCTGCAGAGTGGTTGCTCTCACATATTTTCACTCCTCTCTCCAGCTGCTCTTGCACATTTTTTTCCTCCCCTTCTTAACTATGTTATCCCAGAGGTGCTACCACCACTGCTGAGGGGCTCAGCCTTGGCCAGCAGTGGATCCATCTTGGAGCCAGCTGGCATTGGCTCTGTCTGACATGGGGGAAGCTTCTCATAGCTTCTCACAGAAGCCACCTCTGTAGCCCCCCAGCTACCAAAACCTTGCCACGCAAACCCAGTACATACTAGTAGCTGGAATTTGTATGTGAGGAAAGATTAATTTAAGAAAATCTTAAAGCGTAATTTTTGTTATATTCAAAGCATATTTTCCTTCTGCTTATCTAGCACAGGCACAAGAGCAGTTAAACTGAGTTTGTGAATAACTGCATTTCATGCTATGACAAAAAATGTAGAGAGTGATTATCACTGAGTCTAAAGAAAACAAAAATAGTTACGGTGAAATCCTCAGTATTTGGTGACATCTGTCCTGTTAATTTCTACGGCAGTACTGAAGTTAGACTACAGCTGCAGTCTCGTAGTCCCCATATAAAAATACCAGATAGCATAGATCCCTGTCTGACAAAGATGTCAGAGTGGTTATTATAGTATGCAAGTTTGGGTAAATTATCAAAGGTTACAAACTAGAACTCCTAGTCACCCTGGGAAATATAAATATAGGCTGGAAATAGTTATCACTGGTGCTGTCTCCTTAGTTGGCCATTGAGAATCTCCTTCATTCTGAAAGTTCTTCCAAGAACTGGTTGGAAAGCAAAAGGAGCCTGTTATTTGGTCATTTATGTTGCATCATCTTTTGCAGCCGAGAATATGAAAGTTTTATGGCAAACAATATAGTGTTAGAGATCTGCTTTTATATATTTGAAAATTTTCTTAAGGAGCAGAGTTTTCTGCCAGTGATAATGCCTGCTGAGATGGAAGTTCAGATGCTAGCGGTTTTGAAAACAGAGTTGAGAAGGTGACTTGGCTTTAAAGTGGTGATCCTTTAAGTAAAGGTCCCGTGAACAAGTTGTCGTGCCTGTTCATTTTAGATATCCGTTGAAGGGTCCCAGCTTGTTGTCGCTAAGCTCTGTGACAGTGTAAAATGGCTTTGTTTTACCATCAATGTAATGTTTTTACTGACTGGCAGAGTTTAACCTCTTGGGGCCAATCCAGAAAAGTATATATTTCTGTTGTTCCTGAACATTCTGGCTCTTGTTATATATGTATACTCGTACAGTGCATTGGATCTTCAGGCTGTTTTACAATGCTCAGCTAACTTATAGCAATATTTTGAGGACGACAGTCTCTCTGCATTTCACACGAACAGAAAAGCTGAGGTTGCAGCATTGTCATTGATTAAGTGGTAATAAATAATTGTACTGAAGTATGGTGTCAGCTTCATATTCAGCTGAACTGATTTCAAAATGCGAAACTTTCCTCTGAGAAGTTTATTTTCTTCGATGTTAATTTAATTTTATTTTCCAGGCAGCTTCAGAAATAAATATTGTTAGAATGATCAAAGTGAATCACCCATGTTTTCCAATTCAGACAAATATTTGGGAATGCTCATCATTAAGCTGTGCACACATTTGGTCTAGTGTATTAACTTTTGAAAAAATATTTTGTATAGGCATGTTTAATCAAGAGCAACAGAGATCAAACCAGTAGCTATACCGGTAGCAAAACTCATTCTGGGTTAACAGCTTTATTTTGGGCTGTATTCAGTCCATCTTTTTCAAGGAATCTCTTCGAGGATAGTGTTAAGGTTTTAATTAAATCTAAAAACTGCAATTGGTAGAATGAATTTCATTCCGTAGTATATTTTGCTTCACTTAATACCATGTATGTTTAGCTTCAAATATTTTGGTTTTTATTTATTCCTTCACTTTGTCCTAGAAAATGTAGCACGTACTGTAAAAGTTACAATTGATTAACATTGTATTCTTTGCAATTACCACTATAGTTTAAATACTACTTAGATATTCTTACAAAATTATTACATAGTGTTCTTAAAATACTTACTTTTTTTCATGGTTGAAGTAGTATTCAGGAAAAAAATTATGTATAAATTACATCTCTGGCTTGAACAATGGCAGAACACACAGGACAAAAAGAGGAAAAAAATGATTCCCCAGGTTTGCTCTTCCATCAAAGGTGGCTTTCAAATTTGTCATTGGCAAGTGCTCAACTTTGCAAAAAAATTTAGACTTTGGAACTGAAAAGTGGATGTTTATCCTACAAGCTGACTTATTTTTTAAAAATGGGATCACTGTAGAATTTTGTAAACACGGAAAATGCTGAGTTTTGGTTTTTTTTACAATTGTTTTGGATAGATACTGATTGTTTATATGGTGTGAAATCTGTCATGCCCCTATAGATGGGGTTTTTATCATCCTGCCTCTGCTGTAGAGAATTGTAGTCCTTTATCATTAGAAAGGAGAAGTAGGGTTTCAGGCCCAGTTCCTACACAGATTTACACCCCTGGCCAAGTGTGTAGTTTAGCTCTCCTTCCTTCTTTCATGGCACCTTATGCTGTGCAGGTCTTTGCGCTTCACTGCTGTGTGAGCGTCAGCGACTACTCGAGTGCTGTTGGCTTGCTGTAAAGGCTAATGCAGGGTTCCACTGTCTTGGTTTAATTCCTCTAGAGATGCAAAGATTACAAGATTCTGACATGAAAAAGTCGCCAGAGCTTTTGATACACAAGGATACAAGAAGAACAGAATTCTGAAGCAACAATTCAGAATTCTGATTGATTATTTCTGCCCTTAGATTTTTTTAAAATGCATTTTTTTCCACCTACCTTTAGTCCGTATCATTTTTAAGTATGTGCTGAGAGCTGTGTGATCATATGATTAAAGACAATATCAAAATGCATATCTTAATGGTGGATCATAAAGTCAGAAGATTGAATCTGCAGAGGCTGCTTCTTCACATTTTTCTAAAATTTGTATGTGCCTTTTCTCCAAACTTTCTTATCAAAATTTTTGCAATGTTTCTTATTAAGAAGCACACGCTACGCATATGCACACAAAGAAAAGACACTAAATTCCTCCATTTCAAACCGTGTTACCTGCTAGTTGAGTCTGCAGAGTCACTGGTAGCTATTGTAGGCTGCTTGTCCTCCCTTATGTCAGTCATTACTAGTGTCTAGTGTGTGCAGAATGCTTTGTGGATGGGTTTCACAGCTGTGTGCTGACAGCAGAGGAGCATTGAGACATGCAAGATGTACGGTTCCTTTGACTCTGGGTCATGCTGAGGTGTCCATCCAAAGCCAAAGGATGCTTCCTGCCAAACTCGGAACTTGACTCCAGAGTTGTAAGTCTTTATCTGCTCTCAGCAAGCAGTTAAGAAGCCTTTTGTCAAAATGTCTCATCTCCAGAAATAATTGCTCAAAATAGCAAGATCTTGCAATCGATTACATGCTATATTCATTCTTCTGGGTGTCACATGATCTGCTGCTAGTGACCTTGTAACCCCTCGTGTGAACCTAAAGGTTGAATGAAAACTTGGGATGGGAAAGAAAGCTTCCATCTCCTGGATAGGCTGTCTTATTAATTATGATTCCAGTTTACTGAGTCTTCAGCATCTTCAGGGGCTCGAGTGATGCTCAGTGTATTGCCAGCACTCTGGAGGACAACTGAACTTCAACGCCAGCATCTCCTGTGACATCATGAGACTTACAGTATCCAGACCATGAATCCTGCCTTATACTGCACTAAATGTCTCCCTCCTTCATCTCTCTGTGCTGCACAGGGTGTCATTTTTCCCTTCCCACTTCTGCACTAGGTTTGTCCACATCCCATCTGTTGTATCCTTGCAACCCACCTACTCTTCACTCACTTACTTTCCTAATTTGGCCCTCTTAAAAAAGGCAAAGAGCTCTGCTCCAGTATATGGTTCAACATCAGAAGCGATAAACTATGATGTCTCTCCCTCCCAGCATCAGATTACTCTACCTGAATCACATAATCTGGGCCCTGTTCCGTGCCTCTATAGACCCGTTCTGCTTTTTCTGCTTTTCCCATTCACTCCCACCACGATCCTTCCCATTTCCCCAGGCCTCCTTCCTTATTTCGGTCCTCCCTCATTTTTCATCTTACAACCTGTTCCCTTCCCTGTTCCTTGGTCTGCTTTGTGGGAGTCAGGCTGCCTCTTCCTTCATTTGGTATCATTTGGCATGACTGAAAGCAAGTAAAACCAACATTTTATTGCACTGACACAGAAAAAAAACTGAGTGGATTGAAGTCAGGTGGTACTTTTATCTGTCAACCACTTCTGGATACTGCTCTTCCACCTCAGAGACATGTTTGAAGCAGTTCGTGAACTTCGAAGTATGTAGGCGCATTGGGTGGGCTGTATGTTGTAAAGATCCTGGTGCTGTTTCAAGTGAGGTCTGACATCCTCGCTAGGTCACCAGCTAATGGCTGGAAGACAGACATGGCTAGTGGAGCGGAAACCATGTCAGGGGTCCCACTTTGCATCGTAAATCAACACTCTTAGAGTGGAAAACACATAATGTCTACCCTGATAATGTTACAGCATATGCAGGAGGTTTGATTGGTGAGAGAAATGGTGATTTGGAAGCAAGAGGAGTCATTCTGATGGGTACTTGTAGTCTCTGGAATGTGATTCTTTTTCAGTACATGACATGTTTTCCTTTTAAATACGAAACAAGCATGTGAACTTAAGCCGTGAAACTTTGAATTGCATGATTAACATGTGGACAAAAATATAATTGCTGGCATTTATTTTCGTCTGACTTTAAAAACTGTTAGGCAACCTTCCAGTCCCACATTTTGAAATTAAGATTCCTTTGCCACTTTGCAAATAAGTCAAATGTAAAATTGGAAAAAGCTTGTAATGTATTCTGATAGTTCCTCTGCTGATTATCCTGACAGTGTGACTAATAAAATCACTATGTGATTTTACATCATACAATCTTGGATAACAACTTTTGAAAGAAAGCTTCATTCCTACTCAAATTGAAAATGCCTCCGTGTGACTTATTGTACACCTTATCAGAGAACTTCACACGGTTTCCTCTATCCATTCTTGACTGCAAAACCCACTGGTTGGCTAAAGAAAAGGGAAGAACACTGGATTTTGTAAAATACTGGCAGTTAGGCCAACAAGCTCTCTTAATGGACCAGAGTGACAGCCATGGCAAGTATTATTCTCCCTGGCGGTGTCAGAGCCAGAGGGAGGAGGTGATTTAATGCTGCTGAGGCCAAGGGAAGTCACAGTGGATGTGCCTGTGGTGGTGGTGAGGCATATGCTGTGGGGTCCCCATCTGTCTGCCTCTCCACTGATGTAGATGGGATTAAGATTGGGTGATGAAGCAGTTACCTGGTCCCTGGGGTGCTGTTTTCAGAAGAGCCCTGCATCGCGTGTGGTACCTACCTGGCAGCATAGCAGCCGCACAAAGGTAGTTGAGTGTCACTGCTGAAGTGATTGGTCTGGGTTCTGGGCGAAGAAGATCCCGAGTCCAAAATTTCATCAACAGGTACAAGGTCTGTAGTCACAGTCCCCTCCGTGAGTCACGCAGGGGTTTAAGCAGCGATGGAATTACAGAGCAATGGCCACAGGCGATACTGCAGCTGTCACACTATCTGAATATCATGAATTCATTAATCACAAAGTTTGTCGTAATGTGATTGTCCCTGATCTGAGGATGTGTGGTTGCCAGCAAGATTGTCAGGATTGCACTTTGACTCCCCATGGAAATAGTCTTTATTTACTGTATAATTAATTGGTAAGTTAAATGGCTGAATAAAAGAAGGCCTGGCATTAAGTTTGATGCTGGTTTTCTGGCAGCCCCTCAGGGCAGTGCTCTCCCTCTCAGTGTTCCCAGCATAATTAAATATCATTCATCCTTTGAAGGACTTCCCAGGTAGGAAGGAAAGAAAAGAGAACAGTGAGAGCAGAGAGGATGGAGAGGAAATAGAGAAGGAAGAGTGAGGGACCATAGCAGGTGGGAAGGAAGAGGGGACAGGATAGGGACAGTGTTTGGGGCAAGTGGAGGTGGTTAACGCAGGTTCTTCACTTGTAACTGAGAGCAGCTGAGGATCTCAAGTGGTTCAGAAACACAGGCAAGTTATGGTATCAACTGATGCACTATAACGTACTCTGCATATTTAAAAAGACATCACTTCAGCTTTCTGGTCCCTTGTTTCAGTAGATATATTTGTAAGCGTGAGGAAAATGTTTCAGAAGGATGGGGGACTGTGTTTTCAGAAGTGGCCACTGCTTTTAGATAGCTCCATTTTAAATGTATAACCTGAAATACACCAGGACAAAATTTCACAGGAGTTTGTAGCCACAGCTCTGGTTCACTGTACATTAAATTTTGGATACAACATTTGTGGAATTTAAACCACAAGTTTACTTTGGATGGGATCCATGAAATTGTTGTTCCCCTGCAAAAATACTGGCCCAAAGTGATTTTCTAGTCCCCATATGATGGCATTGGGAAAAAAACTACTAGGTTCTTGTGCAATCTGCCATTTCATTCAACTCTGAAAGAAAGTAAAAGAGATATTATGCTTCAAGAAGAGCCTATAATCCTAATTTGCAACATCAGAAGTTGTTCCAGTGGACTTTACAAGTTCTGATTGCAGGACTGTAGTTTATAGAAGTTAAAAAGCATTTTGTAGCTTATGAAGTAAGTTAAGAAATACAGCTTTGCAGTTTTCATCAAGAATCATTGATGATAAAGAGGGTAGAAATTTACTCTTAACTGAAGGCCTATGACTAATTCAGGCTTTTTTCTCTCTCAGCAGGCATAAAAAGGAAGGCAATGGGTGGCACAGGATGTATTGAATTAAAAAGTTAAAAATACAGAAGTGTGTAGAATGGGCCTTAGGGTAACAATCAGAAAGCATTCAAAGAACAAGTCTGTTGATGAGTTTCTATCTAAAAGGTAGGTACTTTGTAGACAGATAGATTAGATAAAGGATCAAATCTTGGAGCTTATGGATTTAAACTAGCTGAGTTTCTAGCCCAGGGGAATTGCCGTTCCTTTGGGGGTCTGTTTTGCTGCTGTTCTCCAAGTACTACCTCTCATCAATTCCACTAAATATTAATGGCAGCATGTGGCAGTCCTGGCAAGGATTTGCTAATAATTTTATGGTAACTTGCATTTTCTGCAGCTTTGCTGTTGTCAGCCTTCATGTATCTGGTTAAAGCACCCGACTTTTGCTGCGAGCGTAAGTGATGGGAGCTCGGTTGGGGCTGACTGCTGCTGCTGCTAAGGGCAGGAGGGCCACAGAGCAAAACCTTGCTGCTTTTGACCTGAAAACTTGCGGAGCACAACTTTCTCTGGGAGCCGCAGCCGAAGGTGTGTGGGGCCCCAAGCCGGGCAGTGCCACAGCGCTGGCGTATCCGTCCCCGTGCCCCTCGCTGCACCTGGTCCGGAGCAGGGGGCAGAGTGGTCCTGTGCTGGGTTGTGCTTTTCTTACTTAGTTACCTTCGTTTCTACCTGACTGAGCATCAGCTAAATGTTGTGCCATTTATTTACGGTGCTGTATGTATTCATTAGATGTGCGGAATAAAGCAGATAGATACACAGTGAGTCCGTGGGGAAAAAAAAAAAAAAAGATAAAAATCAGTGAATCAGTAGTGGGAGGAACACTTATTAGGCTGTCAGCTGTTCTCAGCAGGGACTTTCAGATAGATGGCACAGCAAACTTCAGCCAAGTGACCTAGAAAGGCGTATGCTTTATCTAGAAGTCAGCCCTGCTTCTCAGGCAATAAAGTATGGCAAGTTAATGGTCGGTGGCTGTGTGCTGACCTCTGATGGTCCTGCCCTGCCGCCAACAGATTTCTGCTCTTGCCCTGCCTCTGCGAATAACCAGCACGAGCTCTTGCAGTGCACACGCACAGGGAAGGAATTATTTCACTGGGACAGTTTTGATTTAAGTTGGCCTCTTTCCGTAAAGCTCTGGGGGCCGTTGCTGGTTCACCAGCAGGTAGGTGGAGGCTGCGGTCTGCTGTGCTGACCGGGGTTAGAACTGTCTGATTTACTGAGGTGTCTTGACTGTCTGTACCCTTCTGCTGTCTTCCGTACATGCCATATGCTCTTTGGCTCATGTATCTACCATATTCTGTGTTTGCGTTATGCCAAGTCCTGAGATCTGACTTGGATGTTACACACTACAAGAATACCACTGTTACTATACTCTTCCTTATATAGGAGCTGTTGTAATTATCTCTGTTTAAGGCTTCATTTCCAAAGCCACACTGTAATATTTAATGCTTTGAAATTAGGCTAATTGGAATGTGGATACCACCAGCTCCTACCTCATACAGTCACTAATCCTGAAGCACTGCTAGCGATAAAAAAGGGGAGGAAAATATTCCAGGTATCTTTGGTAGAACGTGGATTCTCGTGCCTCACCACTTCTGTTGGTTTCTGAGCATAGCAGCAATTCCTAGATCCTTCAGAAATTCAGACATGGCAGCAAAATCCAGCAGGAGCCCACCCTTCTTACAAAAGTGACGTATTACCACTCACAATGCCTTTATGATGTAGGAATTGGGGCCTGCTTTGCCCCAGCCTACTGTCTGGTGCTCTCAGGATCTCAGTGGGACCTGCAGCCTTCTGAAGGCACGCGTGTTTTTTCCAAAAAATATGATTACGTTCAAAGACATGCGGGTGCTCTGGCACACTATTTTCTACTGACCTGCTTTAAGTAGTAGGCATGGTTTATCTTGAGCACTCCAGAGGGCCCCTGGAAGGATTGTAATGCAATTAATTAACTAAAAGGAATATCATTATGAATAAAGAACAAGATGTTGAATTTTCTTTACACCTGCATCTCAGCTTCATAATGCGTGCAATCTGAGTATTCATTTAATGTAATTTTTCCGTGTATCTCATTTTCCAGATTTCTTCACCTGCCTCCAGAAAGTTCATAATTAAGAAACATAATGAGACCCACATGTTCATCAGTACTATTGAAAGCGCTCATAATTAATAGCAGGAGAAGGGTGTTACTTTAAGTGCAGGTGACTACTAGTGGTAGATGGGGCATATATACTGCCAACAGGTTTTTGGAGGTACAGTATCGATGGTATAGAGTGAATCAGAATTCTCTCTGATGGTTTTGAAGGGAATACATGGTATTATTTGTAGCTAAGAGCACCAGCCGGCAAAACTCACTTTTCTCTGTAAAGGAAGAATGTAATCAATAGTGTAATACATGCATACAGATGTATGAATGAATAGAAACACATACATACCTGTGGCCACATAAGGAGCTGGGAGTTCCAACATTAAAGACAAACCAAAAGGCACAGAATAAACTCTGACATGAATCCATTACATACTTTTTTCATTGGTTAAGTGGAATTTGGCTTATGATTTCTGATCTGACTGGTTACTGATACCTCAGTGCCGGGTGGCCTCCGTCAGGTCTCCAACCCAAGGATATTTTCTCCTTCCCCACCCACCCTAACCCTTCTGGATATCAGCGAGGCTGTAATATTTTTCTTTTAGATGTGACATTTGAGTATTTTCACAGTGACAGTTCGTTTTTGTGCTACAAGAATGAATGTTTGTGCCCCCTTTTTGGCTTTTTGGATGTCTAATTACCTCCCCTGACTAGCCTAGCCAGCTTGTTCCTAGCAGATTGGTTCCTTATCTGCCAAGAAAGAGGCAATCAGAATTATGCAGAACTTCTCTGTACAAACTGGATTAACACTACACCAAGCTCAAGCTTTC
Organism: Ibidorhyncha struthersii; assembly: GCA_013398815.1. NCBI lineage: Eukaryota > Metazoa > Chordata > Aves > Charadriiformes > Charadriidae > Ibidorhyncha > Ibidorhyncha struthersii. Next base: position 158,311 of record VZSZ01010716.1, on the reverse strand, counting down.
TGTTTTAGAAAAGATTTACTTCCACAGCCTTTTGCTTGCTTCCCTCCCCCCCTGCTCTCCAATCATTGTTTGTGGGACAGACAGGCTTGCTGGGAAAAAAAATAATCCTGTCCTTCATTGCCCTTTTAAGTTAATTCTCTGTTGTCTGTGAATGACTGAGGCAAATAGTACTTATATTAAAATCTGTAGCCCTGTGGGTTCTGATGATTTCAGAAATCTGTTCAGTGCACAATCCTGGGAAACCGTCATATTATCCTCCTGGGCATCAACCTTTTGCAGATTTGTTTACTGTTTTTCTTAGAATGGAAACTTAAACAAGGATCAGATGGCTTCCTTAGAAAGTTGATGATCTCTTTATTAATACACTTACAGCCTTTGGGCTGGCCTGTACAGTTCCATAAAAATAGCTGTTCTACTCAGGTGTTTACAATTTCAGGGACATTTTGTGAAATTTCTAAACTGAGAGACTGATACAGTCTGAGCAGTACCTGCTGATCTGTTCTTTTTTTGTTTGCTTGTATTTTTGTTTGGTTGTTTTTTTTTTTCCCTGGAAGCTTTTAGCTGTGTAGAATGTCACCTGTTTTATTGGCTTCTGGTAAATTAACTGCAAAGTTTTCTGATTTTCAGTCTCTGTTATTCTTTAACACTTTTTTGCTTTGTTTCCGGATTCTTGTGTGCTAATGTTTGATTTTCATGTATTTTTTCAGGCTCACATCTTCTGTGCTTGTCCTTTCAAATTATTTTAAAACTATTCTTCCAAATTGTCTTTTCTGGGAAGTTACTTAAACACACTTCTCCAGTAGAAGTTCATCTTTTCTTACCTGAAGCCAGATAGCATGGCTTGTTTTTTTTTTGTCTCAGGCAAATCTGATTGTTGGCTCTTGTGCTCTTACCGCTGTTTGTGGTGATATTCCTAGCACTGGACTAAAATAAAGACTTAAAATGGAAAAAAAGGCTTACAATGGAAACATTTTTGTTGTCCTCTATCTTCACATATTACAGATGAGAACAGAAATTACGATTTGCTCTTTTTAGTAGTAACATGCAAAGAGTCACTGGAACAAAGGATTATGTTCAGGGTAGTATCAATTTCCTGGTTGTTTTGTAACAAGATTAAGGGAAATGATGGGGGGAGGCCAGTCTGCCTACTCCTGCTAATGACTGTGTCATACCCACTGTTACTGGGAAAGAACATTATATGGAGAGAGGCAGCTGAGTAGGACAGCAAACTGTGGTTACTGGTATAGTTAGGAAACGGTTTGGTTTTTGGAGAGCTTCCCCATGAAGTACAGTTACCAAAGACCAAGGAATTTTTTTCCAATGTGGACCTTGAGGTTTAGGAAGTTGCTCTGCAACTCAGTGTTTTAGTGATAGTGTTTCGCTTTTCTCTTGATTACACATCCCTTCAGTGCCATGGTGCAGTAGAGCACGACTCCCGTGACTTCTGCAGGGGCTTGTGAGCTGCTCAGATGCCGTCCTCTGGTCTGGGCCCCTGTGGGTGACGTGGTCACCTGAAAACATAGCTGCACAAAGAAGCTGACTTGCCCCAAGGTGCCATTCATACCTCACAAAGGAGCAGGGATGTGGCAGGGACGATAAGGATTATCCCCATCTTATAAACTATTTCCTTTGGCTTCCTGAGGTATAAGGTCAGCGTCTTCTGTCTTGCCTGGATTACTGTTTTGGTGTGAGTCTTGAAGGCAGGTGGCTTGGTTGCCCCTTCTCAAGTGTGTATCATAGCTAGCGCCTTGCAATCCCATCACATCCCCATGACTGCATCTTCTCAAAAGGCATGGCTTTTCCATCAGACCAACCAATTGCCAGAAGTGGACCAGCTTAGCACCTTTGTTATGTATCCTTAATTAAAATAAAATCCCCAATCCTGGAGTGATTTAGAGCATTAAGAACAAATGAGCCAGAAAAGTTAATTATCAGGAAGGGCATGCTTAGAGTAAGACGGAGGACTGATTGTGTTTGTGTGTATGTGTTGGGTTTAGTTTTTTTTTTTTTTCTCCCTAATGGAGGTGATAAAGAGGTTAAGATGAAGTTTAGGAGCAGATAGGATGAGAGAGGAAAAGGGGCAAGTGTGGATTTTGTCACTAACATTTTAAGATCAAGGTCTAGGGGAGACAAGTTATGAAATGGTAGCTTCTCAATACAATGTCGTTGATATATTAATTGAAATATGTACATTTATATGTTTTGACCCATAATAAAGTTGGAACGGGGAAACGCGAAGTTTGGGGCTTTCTCAGTGTTAAATTTTCCATTTGGGCCATTGTATTTTAGAAAGCAACTATAAAGTGTAATTAAAACATCAAGTATGTTCTTATGCTAGTTTCCATACTCAACTTATTTGTACATTCCAAAGTAAATGGCTATCACAGGGAATTCTGTATCAAACTCTTGTGTTGTAAGTTTAGTGAGGCTTTTGTTATGTTTCACTTTCAACTTCTAATTGTGGCCATTTATAATTCATCCTGTGTATGATAATGTGTGAGGATAATCCACTAAGAAGAATATTATTCTTCAATTAAACTTGGATGGATGGATGGTGTTTTCTTTCTTCTCTGTAGGATCACCTATAGGATATGCATGAAAAGCAATTGAGTTTATCTAAAATACAGCTAAACCTAATTTAACTAATGTAGTTACTAGCTGCTCCTAACATCTGTGAAAATAATTTCACTCTAGGCTATTTTAATGTCAGCTTGCTTTTTGGGACTAATTGTGAACACGCGATAATCATAATATATTATGTAGAATAAGAATGCAAGGACAAGGTATACAAGGTAGGTTGGCTTGATTACCTGAAATTACTTACTCTTCAGTTTTGCTTTGTCACTTTCTCTATTCATATATTTACAGTTTATATAAATAATCTGTGTCTGTGTTTCCTTTGGCACGGTGTTCCAGAGAGAAAAAGGAAACATAAAATCTTTACGTGAGAGGAATAATTTTCTTTTCAAGAGGACAGCAACTCTGCTAAGGTGGATAACAGTGAAAAGCCAATTTTCTGAAAAGACTATAGTCTCTTGCAAGCAGTCCACAGGAATTCCAGTTCAATTTAGTATGAAGAGCATAAACACTTGAAACCAAACCAGAGCAATGGTCTGTTTGTGGGTGTGTGCACACTTGTCAAACATTGTGTTTGAGTCTTCACTGGACTTTGAATCGAGGACATGGTGATGGAAACAGGCTGTGTTGGCCATCTACAAGCACGATCCTTCAGCTAATGAGTGTGTAAATGTGTCCACTGTGTTCATTTCATGTAAATCATCTAGACATACGATGTAACTGATGGTGGAAGAGGGTCCATAGAACTCATTGTTTAATAACATGAATTGATCAAAAGTGCCACCTTACTGACAGTCAAAGCACCTTCTGAAAAAATTGTAATAAATCAAAGTATAAAACCTCTCCTATATGTTACTTCCAGTCTTCCTGTGCTGGAAGTGTTGAGTTTTGTGTGGTTCTGATTTGAAAAGCAATTCTCTGAAAAGGACATAACAAGGTTCCATTTTATATCATCTTTTTGCCTCTCACAAGCGCACAATTTACAAGTAAAGCAGTATTTTATTATTTCTTTTTTTCTTAAGCAGCTACCAGCATACCTGGGACTGGGGACCAAGAGTCTCACCATGGACTGTTAATAGTGCTAAAGGTCTTCAAGGTGAACCATGTGTTCAGTACCTTCATATTTGCGTGTTTATAACAGATCAGAATAAGTAAGCAGTTTTGTTGACTCAAGAATGAAGTTCCAGTTTGGGCTGTCTGCCTTAGCTCGGGAGGTTTCATAGGACTACGAACGGTGCAGTTTTCATTTTCATCTCGGTTAGTTACATATTGCTCAAGTGTGTGTGAAATGTAATACAAAGCTGCACCCTTGTTCTGCAGTGGTATTTCTTTAATATTTCCCTATGGAAATCTGTGGCCTGCCTTGTGGCCAGTTAGCTGCCTGGAACTGGGATGGGCTGGTTGCAACTGACTCCTACCTGCAAAAGGCACTGAGTGGCATGAAGCTACTGGTAGCATGAGTGTGCTGGAGGAGTATAGTAAAGAGACTACTGAAAATGGTAGGATGATGCAAAAGACAGGGTAGCGATGGATTTCCTTCTGGGATTCCTGGGGCTGAACTGTGGTGCAGAGTGCAGTTTGTTGCCAGAGAGAGCAGTCGTGATGCTGAATACTTAAGCAGAATAGACCTGTTGAATAAGAACTTTCCCACAGACAATCAGAGTTTTTAAAGGTATTTAGGTGCCAACCTAATACAGATTTCACTAAGAGTTAAATGCTTAAATAACCCATCTGACACACATTGACGTCTTTGCTGTCTCGTATGCTAGTAGTATCTGCACAGGCATCTAAATGGTAGGAAGTGCTGTGCAAATAAAGATACACTGAAAGAGAATATCCTCATTCATTATAGAAATGACCTTTGGAAAATACATGATGTATTAAAAAAATTGCTGTCAAGGTAATACGACCTACTACACCCGTGCTAGACACCAATTTAAACAGAAATCCTGGTTAAATTGCATTATAATACCAATGCCATTTTATTCCTCCTTCTCCTGTGTATTTATCAAGCAGTGATGTACAACTGACAGTACTACTCAATGGCAGATAATTTTGTTGTTAAGCATCAGTGTCCTGGCTAGAATTCTACATTTTCCATCACTTTGTTGTCAGGTTATTATAGATTATCCGTGGTTGTTACAGTGTTTCTGTTACTTAATGGCATGTGGTAGATATGACACAATATCTGATACGATGGTAGACACACGCATTTGTGTTGTGCATTAAACATCACTACTGTCTGACAGTTAAGCTCTCTCAGCATCTGGCATGCAAATGTTACTGATCAATGTCTTAAATTAATGTGAAGCCATCCTAAGTAGGTGTTCATTTGAATGTCATTACATTAATTGGTCTGCATAGACTTATGGCAAAATTATTAAGACTATTGTAATGGTGCAGAGGAGCAGTAGGTTGAACACACTGCTTGTAACCTGTGACTGTAAACGAATTGCTAAGCAATTACAAAAGACACGTACTTCTGGGAGTTTAGGTAGAAGTGTGCTGTGATCCCTCAAAGTACCTGAACTATTGCATAGCCATAATTTGACAGTTAGTTGTTAGGAGGAAAAAAAGGGGGAAATCTTTTTTATTCACATAAAGATTAAGCTGAATTCTTCAATGAAATGCATTCTCCTCACTCTGTGTGGTGGCGTTTGCAAGTTAAAAGGAAATCTTTGATTCTAAACCACAGTTGTTCTTTTAGTTTTCTTAAGGATTTTTCAGAGTTCCTAGTAAACATGAAGTGTTCATTTCAGTGAGTAAACAGGCTTCTCTTGTTAATTTAAGAATATGGACAATTATATGGTTTAATTAGAATACAAAATATGAAGGGAACTGAAATACTACTTTAAATTATTCTTAACTCTGAATATTCTGCCACTTTTTTAGCATGTAGCGTACAAGCATGTAGAAGAAACCTTTTGTCTGATGCAGATTCTTTGCAAATGGTTCTCTGAAGGAACGTGAGTGATGGCAATCAAATCCAAATTGCTGATCTGCCCTATACAGCTTTCACATATCAAAAATGCATGGTTGATCCCATCCTTAATGGGTGCTGTTCTTTTTTTACTGAATGTTTTGTCTGTGGACCACTATGTCGAGCTAATACAAATTCATTTTCAGGGTATGTTCCATCTATATCATAGTCTCTTAAAAATTCAGATTTAAACTTCAACATAAGGAAGAGATTAAACAGACTATTTTTGCAGCCAAAGTTTGTGATTGTTGTGTGACCAGAGTAGAGCAGCTGTAGCTCTGGGCAGGGGAATGTACTTCATAGATAGGGAAGTGAGTTCAAGACGCAGATCTCTAAGGATACAATCATTGGGGTTCCCTGTGGACTTACCGAAAAACATCAAGCTATTTAGTTCTTTACAAAAATTGGGCCTAAAGCCTCAATATTTGACACACACCTGAATTCTGGAATGGTAAATGCAGGTATTCATCTTACCTTTCTTGATCGCTAATGGCAGAGAATTTTAGAATGACCTTTTTCTATTTATTTATTTTTTTTAATTTAAGTGTATTTCATTTAAAGTATTAGGCTTATCTAAAATTTTCAGCTGGCATCTTATTTTATCATCACTGCATATAAATACAGCCTGTAACTGTGAGCTTTTCAGCCTATATATTCTGTAGCTGGTAGTCCTTAGTGGCTATGAAGGAGCTGTAATCATGTAAAAAATGTAATTAAGGAATTTTTTTTAGAAAAATACATGTATACTTTTTTTTTTAGATTGCCCATAATGGCTCCAGTGTGTAAACATGTAATTATGGAGTTTTCTTAAATGCTTACTATTTACTCAATAGGCCGTGAGGGCTACAGAAGGAGCTCTTTATTGCTTTGCAGATCATTGAACTTATAGACTGCATAATAGCTCCTTTGAAACCAACATGCAGTATTTTAATGTGGGTGCTGTGTGGAGTCCACATGCCCACATACCATTTTAAAGACAGAACAGTAAAATGATCTTCTCCTAATAGAAAAAGCAGTTGTTCCACGCTATGGGAGACTTCAGATTTTTTTTTTTTTGAAGAACAGAAACCCTTATTGATTTAGGAAGATAGGGTTTAGGTTTTTGTTAGGTATTTCGTGACTTTTATTTTTAGGCTGTATGACCCAGATCGACATTTTTGCAGCTAAATAGTGGCTAACTGAATATAGGGCTTCATAAAAGAAAATGTTTACATGATTTGACGTTTGGAACCTGAACAAACCAATTTTAATCTTTAGGAATCTGATACTGTTAGGCTGTCAAGTGCTGGTATGGGAAGGTTGCCAAGCTCAGGATCAGGAAGGGCAGGAATGTTACTGAGAGTATATCTGTTTTGTGTACTGCTAGTAGTCCTGTTCAACTTCCCAATTTCAGTCCTGGAACTGGTCACTGAGGTGCCTGACATGCAGACCACTGAGCTTTTGGGGCCATGCCCATCATAGAATGGTTTAGGTTGGAAGGGACCTTAAAGATCGTGTAGTTCCAACATCCCTACCATGGGCAGGGACACTTCCCACTAGACCAGGTTGCTCAAAGCCCCTTCCAGATGATGAACCTAAATAAGTCTTTTTCCAGGTCAGAGGTGAACAGGGAGAAGGCAGGAGCAATTTTCTGCATTAATGGGGGAGAGGAGTGCTGTGGGGATACACAGAAGCAGCAGGGCATCAGGGAGAGGTGTGCTGTGGGGATACACAGAAGCAGCGGGGCATCAGGGAGAAGGACCATGTTTGAAGCACTTGCCAAACTGGAGGATGAATCTAGCCAGCAGTCTGTGGCAGGGAAGAAAAGCATCCTGCAGGTGGTATGGAGACAAGGGTGGGAGGAACGAAACACCTTGTTAGTTCCTCAGAAATCATAGTATTTTTGTTTCTGTGTTCTAAGAGCTGGCAGCAAATATGAGTTAGTTTAAAGAAGGTATTCCTGCAGTAAAAAGGGGAGAAAATGCACAGTATTGGGAAGACCTCAGTAGTGTTCCTGAGCAATGTGGGAAGAGAAGATCAAAGCTTCCATTTTCATAATTTCATTTAGCTTCTCTGATATGTAATTAGCTACATCCAGATGCCCAAGAAATTATGTCTGAAGAGTAAAAGTGATACGAATCCTGAGTCTGATAAGACTAATGAGCTAAAAAGCAGCGTGCATTCTGATGACTGAGAAGAGGGTATTGGTCTTTTCTTCTTTCATAAGAGCTTGTGTCTACCAAGTCTCTCAAAGCAAAATCAAACTTGATCTCAAAACTAATCTTTTTTGCAAGGGAAAAGAGAGATGGGTCATTTCAATAAGTGTATTGTAAATACCTTAATTTCATGTGCAAGTTTAAATAAAATGTTGCTCTCAAATGAGGAATGGATGAGTTTGAAGAATAACTGTCCTTAAATATGAAAGCTAGCATTCAAGTTAGAGAATTTAATTACGATAAGAGTTCTTAAACTGCATCAATCTGTAAAGATATTTGAGATGAGTGTATTGTGAATAGTTTGCTGTAATGTCAACATGCGTGTCAAAGTTAGATACAGCACCATAAATTAGAAATAACACTGTCAAATTTTATGTGTCTTTCATTTTGTTTTTATGGTGTAGTGTAATGATGTTTTGTTAGCTGACTAATTTGTTGATGCTCTACTGTATACAAAAGGGCCATTAGATGCACCAACATACAAACATTTCCTATCAGTCATTCACAGAAGAGTTTATTGAAAGGCAACATCGTGAATATCTGGTTGGTTTCTAATCCTGTTTGTAGTTTGGTTCTAGTGGCACTAATTGGCATTAACTTGGTAGAGATGAATAATGTTCTCTCTCTTCTTAGCCCTTGAATTGGCTTTTTCTGGAAACACCAAGTCAGAATACAGGTTGCACTGCTTTTACCTTTTATTGAAACTGTTGCGCTGGTAAGACAGGCCCTTGCAGTCTAGAGCTTTGCAGAATTGCGCTCTATTAGAATACGTATCACAGTCGTGTATGCAAGTAAAATACAAAAAAGGATAAAAGAAGGCAACTCCTCCTTTACTCAGCTTGTTTTTCTCCCCCTTGAACTGAAAATTGTTAGGACTGAAAGTGAAAGAGGTAAAAACAATGACATTTTAATCATCAGCCTTCAAAGTCTATATCTAATAGGAACAGGTGGGTAGACAATTTCATGTCCTTCAAAATGATGTCCGCATTCTGAAGAGCCGTTACAAAGATTTTGAGCAGAAAGGACCAAAAAAACCCCAAATCTCCCTTTCCCTAGGAAGTGGCATGTGAAATGGGATTATGTATTCAAAGATGATCCATCAAAATACAACTACTTACAGCTGCAGCGGAGGAGGAGAAAGTCAGTTGTTCTCTGGAAGCGTCTGTCCAATTCAGACATTGACCTAGGTTTAGATGAATTGTCCACATCCATTCATTCCTGTTTGTTTTCACTTATGACAGGCAGCATAGAGTTTCTAGTTTAGATATAACCAAATTATTTATAGAGGTTTGAATTCAGGTGATACACATTTCACCATGACAGTGTTACCTATGAAAGCCCTTGTGCATCACTTTCAGTGCATTGTTTATTGAATGTGTGGCTCAAATCTCCATAATCTTGTGTACAGCAGCTTCTAGAAATGAATACTGTTGCCGTTTGTAAGGCAAACAAAGAAAATCATTGTGTGTTCAGTATAAAGCCAACTGTGTCAATGTAAGCAACATTTCAAAATGCCTCTCAGTAGAATGCACATCAGTAGAAAGCGTATGGAAAGCCTTTCATCCTAGCAACTAACATTTTGCTAATCTGTTGTTTATTCCCACACTGATTCTTCCTTCAACTGCGTGGATAAAATCATACTCTGTTCCCCATCTCCCAACTCTGTTAATCCCCTTTTGTTTTGTAAGCAGCTCCAATAAAAGAGATAGAGTTGTGTTTCCAATATCACTTAAATCAATCAGTGATGAGAACTGTCGTTTGGGGATTCTCTATTAAAAAATACAACAAAAAATAGCATGTAGATCACATTCAAAGTCCTCAGGCTGTGCCTGGTTTCAAAATGCTCTTGTTTGTAGCATACATAAACACCAAAACCATCTCTGAATTCTTCAGCTGTGAAGTTTTGTGGTCCTTCAGACTCTAGAGCACAAGCCTTATGAGGAGCAGCTGAGGAAACTGGGGTTATTTCGCTTGGAGAAAAAGAGGCTGAGGGGACACCTTGTCGCTCTCTACAGCTACCTAAAAGGAGGTGGTAGCGAGGTGGGGGACGGTCTCTTCTTGCAAGTAACAAGTGATAGGACAAGACGAAATGGCCTCAAGTTGCACCAGGGAGGTTTAGATTGGATATGAGGAAAAAATTCTTCATCGAAAGGTTTATCAAGCATTGGAACAGGCTGCATGGGGAAGTGGTTGAGCCACCATCACTGGAGGTATTTAAAAGACGTGTGGGTGAGACACTTAGGTACATGGTTTAGTGAGACTTGGCAGAACTAGGGTAATGGTTGGGCTGGATCTTAAACGTCTTTTCCAACCTAATCAATTCTATGATTTTACTGAGGAGTATTTTTCACAGAGGGAGAAAACTTCTCTTATATGTAAAATCTTTAATATCTCAACCTCCAGGTGTAGATAGATGGCGCATCCTCTGCGGTGCACTTCCTAATAAAATAGTCAGTAGCACGGGGCAAGTACAGCCATCAGGAAATGCCGGTGGCCTGGAAAGCTCCAGGATGTTGGGCAGCACCCGAAGGAGGGCCAGGGTTGGAGCTTTCCTTGGGAGGCGTGGTCATCCCAGGCCACAGGAAAATGCTGAAGTTGTGTTGGTAGAGCTGCACTTGTTGGGAGCCATTCGGTCAGACAGACTGACGTGGTGGGGAGAACAGCTGTCATTAAGTATGCGAAATGGTCAGTGTCATGTAAGTTGGGTGCATGTATTAAGATTCCTTCTTCCTGTTCATACTCCCTCCTGCCTCTGTCCTGTTTTCCTTCCTTCCCATCCTACTAGAGAGGAGTGGAGGATGGATTGGAGGAAGTAGTTGGGGAAGGTCAGGCAGTTCACAGAGAGCTGAGATTCAGCATCCCAGTGCAGTCAGTGCATTTTGTTCAGCTGAAGTCTGGAGAGCTTTTCTTCCCTGGGCTATGCACAGAGGTTCACTGTGGCGATTCTGTTTCCATTTCTGCCTTATAGCCAAACTTGTGGACTTCCTTATATGAAGTTGTCTGTGTTTATTCTTATTTTACTTTAAGCACTACTGAGCATTACTTTATTCTTTCTCTGATCCATCCTTGCCTTTCCAGGCCTACTGATTTTGAAAATGGCAGCATACTACTGAGCTCCAGCCGTACATCAGATATGTTTTTCTCTGTTCATGACTCACAAGCCTGTGACTTGCCCGTGGTTGCCAAGAAGCTAATAAAAGAATCATAGAATGGTTAAGGTTAGATGGGACCTTAAAGATCATGTAGTTCTAACCCCCATGCCATGGGCAGGGACACCTTCCACTAGACCAGGTTGCTCAAAGCCTCATCCAGCCTGGCCTTGAACACCTCCAGGGATAGGGCTTCCACAACTCCCCTGGGCAATTTGTTCCAGTGCCTTAGCACCCTCGTTGTGAAAAATTTCTTCCTAATATCTAATCTAAATCTACCCTCTTCCAGTTTAAAGCCATTCCCCCTTGTCCTATCATTTCATGCCCTTGTAAAAAATCTCTCTCCAGCTTTCTTGATCTTCAGATACTGGAAGGCTGCTATAAGGTCTCCCCAAAGTCTTCTCTTCTCCAGGCTGAACAACCCCAACTCTCTCAGCCTGTCTTCATAGGAGAGTTGCTCCAGCCCTCTGATCATCTTCGTGGCCCTCCTCTGGAGCCGCTCCTTCTTATGCTGGGGGCTCCAAAGCTGGATGCTATATTCCAGGTCTGGTCTCACGAGAGCGGAGTAGAGAGGCAGAATCACCTCCCTTGACCTGCTGGCCACGCTTCTTTTGATGCAGCCCTGGATACGGACCACGTGCAGGACCTACGGCATCGCTTCCCTCCAGTGTGTCGACTGCTCCACACAGCTTGGTGTCGTCAGCAGACTTGCTGAGGGTGCACTTCATCCCACCATGCATGTCACCAACAAAGATGTTAAACAGCACCGGTCCCAGTACTGATCCCTGAGGAATGCCACTTGTCACTTCTCGCCACTTGGACATGGAGCCATTGATGGCAACTCTTTGAGTGGAGCCATCCATCCTGTATCTTATCCACTGAGTGGTCCATCTGTCAAATCCATGTCACTCCGATTTAGAGACCAGGATGTCATGCGGAACAGTGTGAAACATGTTGTACAAGTCCAGGGAGATGACACCTGTTGCTCTCCCCTTATCCACCAGTGCTGTAACATCATCAAGTCATCATTTCCTTCTGGGGTGTAGTTCTCATCACTGCATACTGGCAAGACAGAAATCTAAATCTGTTCACAGAATAGTGGGATTAAACCCAATCCCCAGTAAATAACAAAAAATGTTAGTCAGCCTCTTCAGGTACCATAACAGTCTTGAGGGAAAGGATAGACAGTATGGATTGGTTACAAAAGAGAAAGAATTGCGCATCCAGTCACATTTGGAAGGCATTTTGGAACTGCCATTAATGGTATTAATGGGTCTCATGATCAGCTGCAAAACTAACAATGCAGTTTGCTGCACTGAGGAAAAAATAGTGATGGAGACATTGTAGAAAGAGTTATTCCCTTATCTGAGTATTAGGCTCAGAATGAAAAAGAGAGATTTGCAAAATGTTTTTTTTTTTATAAACCAGGCTATCTGAATGAACATCATCCAGGCTGACAGTTATGTGTCTCAGTTTATTTAAAGGTAGATTGGTTGCCAGTGGGTTCTTACAGCACTTTTGTCACTCTGAGTTTAATTCAGTGGTCCAGATCCTCTGGGACATTTTAGCTCTGGTGACAGAAAGATCTAGGATACAGTATCATCCAAGCCAGTCGTGAATTTCCTGCAATGTGCCCAGCAGCACTGACTAGGCAATCAGTTGTGGTTTGGGAGTACCAGCAATAAATCTGCACAGACATTTTCTGTCAGAATGGTTTTTCAGAAAAGACAGTGCTTTATCAGAATTCCAGATTGGGTGAAATCTGGAAAGTGAACCATATATAAGCACCCACACTGTCTTACCCAGATATGTCTTCCTGGGATAGCTGTTGTTGAAACACCTCCACAGGAGAAACTCAGGTTAGTGTCTCTGCTATGCTTAATTTAATACTTGGTCTCCTAGGTCTCAAGGTAAATGTTCAGATCTGAAGACTATTTACTGTTCGGTATTGTTGCCTTAGTTTGTTTTAAGATTTTTTTTTAGTTCCAGTGCTGAATGTGAAAAGATTTTGAAATCTTGATATTTTTGTGGGAGTAAAGCTCTGCTTCTCTCCCCAGTCTGTATTTGCCAGCTGCTGTATGGCGGAGTGGTCCCAAAGCTGTACATGCAACTTGCCAGTTGAAGAGCCAGTACAGATTTCAGCAGTCCTTCTCTTCTCCCGTGCTACCTGGAACCTGAGGACAGCACAGGATCTCCGCCAACGCTGTTGTTAATGCTCTTGAAGAGGCTTAGATTTTTTAACTGTGTTTTGAGATTGTGTGAGACTGGAAGGAGTTGTAAACACTACTGAGGGAAAGAAAATGATTAAAAAAAGAAGAAGAAAAAGTGATGGTGTCATCATTCAGTTTGACAGGGGAACAGCAATTTGGTTTTGAGCAATGCACCTAGAATGGTTGTCACATCCTGGCTTAGGAAGGTGGCAGTTCAGTTCTACATAGGGAGTATTGGGGCATGTGAACATTTGACAAGGCTGCTTTATTTATTGGTGTATTTTCACAAGCTTGTCAGGGAACTACCAACCTTGGAGTGGGGAGGGGTTGCAAAAGAGTGAACTTTAGACATAAAAACCTGTGCGGTGTTGCTGAGCAGCACACAGAACCCTATCTTCAGGTTTTGGCACCTAAAAAATTTGTAAACATTCTGATAGTGTTGGGGGCGGGGGATGGTGGTGTCTATTTTTTAAGTGATTTGTGAGACATGTTAAATGGTATGGACTTGATCTTCCACTAGCAATGTGTAGAAGTGGAACCATTATAATTAATGAGTCACATAGATTTACCACTCATGTATTCTGATCTGCATTTTCTCACCAAAATTCCTCTCTTTAAGCTGAAATGACTTTTGTCCTTAGTCTGTTTCAGGTAGGACTTGGGTGACTCATAGGCTTTGTAGTGATTCTATGCATGACTTGATTTCACCTCCGACAGAGAAGCAAGCATAAGTTGGATAGCTAGATGACCAAAACAGGATCAGATGGAAACACTATTCCGTAAGTTTTAAATTGCATTCTTAGTCTCCAGGTCGGCAGAGGTGCAGATTATCATATGCACAAGACAGCTAGGGAAGGAACTGGGTGGCTCCTGTGAGAAACAGATGGTCAGTCATGCCAGAATGTATTTCTTTAAGACCCTTTATTCAGTTTCATCTCTTCTGTTTTTTCTATCTTCATTCCAAAATATCTACAATAAAATCTAGGAAGAAGTCAACAGCTTTCTCGTTATTTTTTTTCCCTTTTCTTGTATTTCTTTCACATCAATCATGAATCTCAGGAATCTAACTAAAACAAAGACAAAGCATCATATGATTCCAGAGGTAGATGGAAATTTCCATTCTCTTCTTCAGTTTTAAAGTTTATGTTCCTTTCACTTCATAGATCTCTGATCCTTTCAAATGTTTCAGAATTTGACAATAAAAACATTTTCCTACAGGGAAAGGAAAAAACCCAGCTCCAAGACTTCAGCTCCTTACATGACATAAAATGTAACAGAAAGGTTCAATTAACCTGACCCAGGCTCTTTTTTAATAAGCTGCAGTTGATCCACCCTATCCAAAAGGTGTTAGTGTGCCTAGTGTCTGGAGACAACATCATCTGCTTTAGGAAGGCTATTGTACTGGATGTTAGGTATTTTCTGTTCAAAGAAAAGTATTTTCTTTTAAAATCTTTTAGTCTAAACAAGCTGCCAGTAGTCATAGAAGGGTTTCGCCCTCTTCCTCAACTCTCCATCTCTGTAATTAGGACTGGGTTTGAAAACTAAATGATTGGCTTTGGCATTTGTGTCAAATCACAGGAGGAATAACGTAATATAATTTTATTCTGCAAAGAAACATCGTCTCAAAAACAGTAGAGAGCCAACCAAGTGCTGTTTAGACTACTTGAACGAGGAGTCGGGCGAAATTCTTGAGCCACAGAAAATCACATTTGGTGATTGCTGAGCTTAACGCTTGTGTGGGCATTATGGCATGAAGCTCAGCAAGAAGGTCATATGGGCACCACTGCGGCAAACTCTGGGTCAGCAGGCAAAGGGACTTTTAAGAAAAAGATCTTTCTGGAACAAATATGGACTTCTGAAGAAAGCACAGGATTATATGTTCAAACAGCTGACACCTATTATAGAAGACAAGCTGGGATGAAGCCTGTACCTTATTAGTGATACTGAATATCCTATAAGAAAATGCTGCTCTGTTAAAAGAGAAGTAGGAGCAAACACTTTAAACTGCTATATTACTCAAAGCTAAAATGAGCTAATGAGATATCATATATATTATGCAAGGAGTTTAATAAAAATCTCATAAGAATTTGTGTAACTTGGCAAGAGAATTTTTCCTGAATGGAAGGAAAGATTATACTCTAATAGTTATTAAAAAAAAAATCAAAATAAATGCAGGATGTGTTCAGGAACTGTGAAACATATCTTAATATGAAGAGGTTATATGGTGTATATTTCGAACAGTTGTACCTAGGTAAACAAAGGCATGCCTTTCTAGCTCACACTCCAGAGATTTTTTGCCTGTTCTGGTTAAACACTAGCTAGTATTTGCGCATTGCTCTAAACATAAGAGGGACTAAGTGTTGTTTTTTGGGCAATACTACAACCAGAATGAGGCATTAAATAAAAAAGAGGCTACGAAGGCATTATGAAGGGTTATCAAAGACTGGAACAGGCTGCCCAGGGAAGTGGTTGAATTTATATCCTTGGATGTATTTAAAAGCTGTGTAGATATGCTGCTCAGGGACATGGTTTAGAAGTGGGCCCGATAGAGTTAGATAACGGTTGGACTTAATGATCTTAAAGGTCTTTTCCAGCCATAAGGATTCTATGATTTGCAGTAGGAAAATAATACGGTGAAACTTCTCACCTTATGAAGACAAGAAAAGTGGATTTGACAAATACAGTGAGTTGCTTCTCATTCCCAAAAAAGAATCATAGAATCATAGAGTGGTTTAGGTTGGAAGAGACCTTAAAGATCATGTAGTTCTAACCCCCATGCCATGGGCAGGGACACCTTCCACTAGACCAGGTTGCTCAAAGCCTTGTCCATCCTGGCCTTGAGCACCTCCAGGGATGGGGCCTCCACAGCTGCCCTGGGCAATTTAGAGACCAGGATGTAATGCGGAAAGGAATAATAGAAATCTCATCTTTTTAATGTCCCTCATCATGTTGTCTAAACACAACAGTGAAAATAGAGTTAACAGAGAGAAGGTTAAGATGTGTTAAACATGGAATGGTTCAAAGGATATTGCATGCATGTGCTAAAGAACACATACTCTTCACAGTTGGTGATGTATATATTTTAAGACATATTGTTGAACCAGCTGGAAAAGTTCCAATGCACCTTTGCCAGACTGCAAACTTTACTGCATGGACTTTTCACTGGGAATTTTGTTACATTAAAAAAAAAAAGTTTCCAGTTGGTATTTCCATAGGAGGTGACTAAATGGGAATAATGTATTAAGCATACAACCAAAGTGTAAAGGGCTTCTGTGTAGTCAATAACTTGCTTGCTAACTTCCTGTCAGGAAAAAATGGTGCAGAAATGCTCATTATTTTTTTTGAAGTTTTGGAGTAAAGCTTGTTTTTAAAGTAGCTTAGGTTTTTTGTTCAATTATTCTGTCAATGATATCAACACAGGGTTTCAATTTTGTTTCTTGGTTAATTACTGCTTCAAAAAGGGCAAGTGATGAGAATTAAACATCTTTGTGCTTAATCCAGAGAGATGATTTTGCAATAAATATATTTTTTCAGTGACAGAGCAATAGGTACTCTGAAAAGCTACTAAAGGCTACTGTGAAAAATGCTGTCCTTTCCATAAATGTCCCTTCTTTTAATTTTTGGCAATCTTTTTCAGCAGTGATTTAAACAGAACTTCAGCTACCAAGCAGAGCTGGTTAAATTGAAACCTCCCAGAGCTGCCTGTGAGTCGATGTTTTCTCTGCAAAATACTATGCTTGAATCCCTACAGATTCTTTAGCTTTCGTCCTACTGAAGTGAAGCAAGTAGGAACCGTATATTCTGGCTTCCAAGACAAATCAGCAGAATATCTCAGTAGCTCCATGCAGACACATTGAGATCTTCTCACAGTTTTCTAATACTTAGAACAGGGTAGAACTAATTTTTTGGTCAGCATTACACTGAAAGTAGATAAATGCAGATTTAGAAACGGAGGCCATTCCACAGCAGTACACCGTTATAAATATATAATAAAGCTGCATTTTTGGCATGCCCTGTTGACTGTTTTTGTACCTCTTCCTTTTCTTCCCCATATGTAAGTGCAGTAACTTCACTTAGATTCATGCACAGAAATCAATCTCTACTGTTAATGTCCTTTCCAAATCTCCTTCTACCTGTTTGTGGATATGTGAATTTGAGAGTTTGACTTTTGTAAAATTTTGCTCCTAATATGCATTAACAATCCATTAGCCTTAATCATTTGTTTAGCCCAAAATGGGTTTCCATTAGCACCCTTGTGGAAACTAAAATGGAAAAATGATTTGCTCATGAAAGGCAGAAAAAGAGAAATTCAGAGAGATGAGTGCTTTCCTGATCTGTATATCTTTCTGATCAGTCAGCTGGAAAATAGGACTAAAATAAGCATGGTCATTGAAAAAATCAGGATCCCTGGCTACTCATGCTGTTTTCCCAGAGAACTCTGTGAAGGTTTCATTTTTTGATTCTGAAATGATTTCGTATAGAATCGTAGATATTCATGGAAGATGTTATTTGGTAATGAGTCAGCCACTGTAGTTTAACTCTCTAGCAACATAGTTACTCTGTATTTTTTTTCCTTTTCATTCCCAGACGTTGCTTCAGTCATTTGTCATGTTATGTAAAATGCTCCAGTATCAAGGGTTCACAGACAATGGATGGAAAACATCTACCTTTGGGTATACTGTAGCCTGATAATTTTCCCTTCTAACATCTATTATATCCTGATATCTAACCTTTTCCTTTGCCTAATTTCATGTTTTTATTCCTTATTAATCATCCTTTGTCAGAACTAGTTAGTGCACTTAGCCTATGTACTCATTTTTTTTTACAAGGTATATAGAATGCTTTTGTAATAGTGTTTAAGTTTTCATCGGGAGTGTGCTTTTGAAATTAATCTCCCGTCCATTCCCGGCTTCAGGGCTATCGTCCATAATGAGGATTTCAACTGGATCCCATCTGGATCAATCTGCAACCAGGACTGCCAGGAACAAACCTCACATGCTTTTGTTATGAAAGCAAACTTGGGCCTTGGGCCACGATTGGGCTAGTTCAAAGTAAAACCCTCTCAAATGTGTGGGCATCAGGTCCTCAGCACTAACTATTTTGCTCAGCAAATCCACTCCTGTTAGTCTTTACTACATGCTAGTGTAGAGGGAGGCATTTAGTCCTGGTTCCAGTCACACTACACTTAATGATATCTTATGCAGAAGGAGTTCTTAGAGATTATAGCTCTGATAGTTGTGTCTGGATTTCTGAATATCCCAATTTGATGTATATAAAATGTTCTTTTAGTTTATTTGTCAACCTCATAAGTATTTTCAGTTTCTTCTCTGTATTCTTACTACTGTTTTCTTTTTCTGTGCATGTTATAATTCTCCATCGTTATTATAGATGCATTATTTGTAGGAGAAAGATTGCAGCTTTCTAACACAATATTGTCAAGGAACTACAGGCACCATCGCTTTTCCCTCCTTTAAGACATTATACAATTTTTTTCTCATTTGTCCTTCATTAATATTCTTAACATCTCTATTGTACGCTAGAACTGAGACTCAAGAAACCTGCACTCTAGGTCAGGCTGTACCACGGGGCCTCATGGATGACCTTGGCCATGTCATTTACTGCCCTGCATGGCTGTTTCTCATTCTCTGAGAGAAAGAAATAATTTTTGCCCAAATTTCTTAAAGTTTGAGATGTAGAGATTAAAGTGCAGGCAAAACCTTGAAGTCCTAATTACTAGTGACTTTCAGCCACCTTGTTGAATATATTCTTCTGTTAAAATGTAAGAAAAGGATGTTTTATAGTAACCTGAGCAAATACATAATATTTAAAAAAAATCAGGAAATGTAGGCAACTTACTACATTGTTGTGTTTATCTCACTCCTCTTAATTTTTTTTTCCTCTCCTGTGAGGATCGATTAGAAATATGTCGTCAGAGAGCATTTCTGATAAGGCTTCAAAGAATAATATCAGGCATTAGTATCCTACAATAAAATTGTCTGGAAGAGGATTGCTACATTGCTGAAAGAAATAGAAGTGGATTCTTCTTGGTCAGTAGGCTTTCCTTTTCTCTATTATTTCCAAGGGAGAGAAGTATGTAGGTAGAAATGGTAGAAACATTGTCACCTGTGTGAGTATTTCCTGTGGGTTGGTTTTTTTTTGTTTTGTTTTGGTTGATTGTTTTTTTAATGCATACTTTCTGAAGGTAATGGCATAATTTAACATAAATCCTTGCCTTTCTCTCTGTGGTGAAGGTGGAGCTGAATTAAAATGTTACATAACTTAGGCAATGCTAAAATAAAGTGTCTGACGCTGGCAGAAACAAAAGCAGTCTTCTTTTCCAGGTGAAATTACTGGTACCGAAATAACATTTCAATAACAAAACATAAAAGTGATACACAGTGGGAGATCATTAAAAAGTATCCTGTCACTTGAATCAGACCATGTATTGTAATGCAGATTATATTGATTTGCTGCAAGTTTCAGATTGAAACTAGAGTTTCCCCCAGGTGAGCACAGGTACTAAATCTCTTTGAATTATGGTAGCAAGCAGCAGGGTAGTTGGTACAACGTCTCTCTTACCAAAAACTTGAGATCAGAAGGTTATTAGCAGGAGGTTTTCAGATTTCTTTCTGAAAGCTCAATAAATTATTAACCAACTGTATTCATATTATTTGCAGTACTGCTGATGGATAGTTTTTAAAAAGAGCAGTGCTGTGCTGTGCCTTTATTTTCGTTGTAAAGTAGAATATTATTCATGTTGTTCTTTTCAAAGATTAAGAGACATTTATCTCAGGTAGAGGCAAGATGCCCTTTCTGAAGATCTAAATTCAAATCTTCCACGTTATGGTTCCCTGCAATTACCAGGCCTGTAAGAACATTCCTTGTTGCTTTTTGAAAATGTCCTAACTTTTATCAGTTTTATCTTTGGTAGATACTGTATCCCCCATCTCAAAGGATGCGAGGAGGAATAGGAAAAACCATAACAGAAAGGCATGTCAAGACTATAGGTGAGGCTGCTAAGATTATCCTCTCAAATGGTCTGCTATGACATTTGAAAGTATCAAATGGGATAGCAAACTTCTCAAGAGTTAACCCGATAGAACTTTCCTCCTGTTTAGGTGCTGTGATCTCTCATTCATGTCCTGTCAACTGAAGCCCATGGCAGTACAGCCTGTCCCAGTTTCCATGACGATTCGCAAAAAGTTCTGTGGGAACATGTATGGTGGCTAATGTGCTGCTTTGGGGAGCTGAGGGACAAATGATTGAGTAAATCTACTTCTGCTTGAAGGCCAATAGCAAGAAGCCTGATTCAGTTACATTAAGGTCTCTTTAGGTTGCCCTACTAGTATGAAGCAACCTGGTGGTCACAGAAGCAACCCCTGTGTGCAAGGAGTAGCCTACAGGCAGAGTAGAGAGTGTAGAACTGTGTGAGTCTGCTTACAGCCCCTAAAGGGTGAGATCCATCAAAGACTGAACTTAGGGAAGGGGAGGCAGTTAAAGAGAGAATAAATCTAGGGCTGTACTGGGCACCACTTTTGCAGCCTCTGAGAAGAAGAGGTTGGTGTTGAGGAGGACCACAGGAAGCATAGCTTCAGGCAGGGCAGCCGGAACCCCCTTTGACTTTTGATGCTGAGGACACAGTCTCAGCCTGTGTCAGAGTGCAGGAGTACAAAGTGTTGGTGATTGCTCATCTCGTCTCAGCTCTGTCCTCTGTGGCAAAAATTGCATATCTGAGAGCTGGGACTAGAGAGTGGAATAATATCAGAATTTCTCAGTAGCTGGTGGTGATACCTTTGAGGATCGCACCACCAGTACTAAAAACTACTGTAGATTTTCATCACTTTTCAAAGAAACTGCGTTCAATTTCTACTTTGCCTTGATGTATCATATCAGATCTGTCATATTCTGTTTCACATTAGACCTGGCTTTGAAAATATTATTTTACCATTTCTTTCCCTGAAAGACTTACCAACTAAAGTGAAGGAGTGTGTTGTGATTTTATTTTTTAGCTTGATTTAGTACTCTGGAGCAGGCTTTCTGTGTATTCATGTATTCTTGCTGTTACTAAATTTAGCCGTTTTAGAAGAATAGCCTTTCAGGCTGTGTGTCCCTATTGCAGAAGAGATACGACTTGAGCATCTGCTTGCCTTCCCTAGCATTACTCTGTCAGCATGCTCACCTTTCGTCTCAAGGAGCCCTCCTTAATCATGAAGAATGGGTCTTTCTCAGAGATCTGTTTCATCTTGGGCATTTTTGCTGTGCCTGTTGTGATGGTACAAAGTCATAGAGGTGGGATTTTTCTTGTGCCATTTTCTTAATTGGGTTTTGGACTGAGTCTGCGATCTTGTGTCAAATAAAGTAATGAATATGGAACGTGGTGCAGGCAGTTCAAGTCATCCTGCAACCTTAAGTACCAATTTCTGTCAGTTCCTGTCAAAATTATACCTTTTGTAATTTTGGAAGCATTTCTTATACTAAAATGTAGCTGAGCTGTACCCCTATATTGTGCCAGAACTTCAGCCGAATGTGTGTTGCTTTGTACTAATAAGGTGATTTTGCATAATTTTTGGATTTCTAAAGGGAAGGAGGGGACATGTCGACCAGGTGCAAGTCTGAAAGCCTTTCAACATTGTTAAATTACCGGTATTTCAGTAGAGGTTACTGAACACTGATTGAAAAGAAGTTCAAAAGGATTACAAGAACAAAATCCAAATTGCGGACCTTAAGGTAATAGGTTTGTTCTTAACAGGTGTAGATTGTGACTATAATGACATCCATGAAGTTACACCTTTATAAAGCTTTTCATCTGAAAAGCTTTTCCTCTTAGATTATGCAGTTTCCTGCAAACACAAAGAAGAGAGAATTATTACTACTTGAAATTGAGCATTCATGATTTTGACTTGTCTTCTCATATGTGATATACTGTGTCCCTGTTTGTTTCATATTGTTTTTATTTTCTCTGATGTTCAAAATCTGCTGGAGAAATATTCTAGCTCTTGCCTGTTTTTCAGTAGATCGGTGTCTTTACCAAATGCTAAATTTTCAGCACACTATGGGATCATGCCAAAAATAATCATTGCCTTTTTCAGTGTTTGGATCCCAGATTTCAATTAATTGCTGTTATTTTATTTATCACTGTCTTTTAGAAGACTTAGTAATACATTTGTACCATGCCATAGTACTTTTGGAATAGAGCTAAATTAATGGCAAATTCATGGAAGAGAGCTAACTGGCAAGAGAGCTAACTGGCAAGAGAAACCACTGAATTATGGCTTAGGAAGGATTGTTCAGTGTGGAGCTCATACATAGCAGACTTAGACGTGCCAGTAGAACAAATGGCATTAGGGATTTTTGTTCGGTAATTCTGTGATGTTTAAAAAGGTCAACTTGATCTGCACAGTTACCAGATATAAATTCATTTCTGTAATCAATGTATTTTTTGTTTCAAGCTCTCACCCCTGATAGCGTGGAACTGCATTGAGAAAGAAGCTCGTATTTTAGATTCAGATTTTCCTGGAACATGCTCCTATCAGCTGGTGTCACATTTGCCTCATTTTCAGACATCTAAACTGAGATTCTTTTCACCCACTAAACGCTAAAAGCTAGTCATCTCACCCTAAGTGACTCATTCACTCCTTTTATCCAATGGAGAGAAACAGCTACATCAAGCGAGGGCAAATATCTCACATCCTTACAATGAAACGAAGCATGCTTCAGAGGTGCCTATTTATCTCCATTGATTACTGAAGATCCCAGTCTAGAGCACAGCTAGTCTTAGCTAACTCGTCAATGCCTAACTTAGGCAGAATGATTGTACTCTTGATCCTTACTTCCAAGTTCATAATTTGTCGCTGAAACTTCTTGGAAGAGCTGAACCATGCAACCAAATTGCAGGAATGTTTATTAAAAAATACTAAAAACCATTCAACCAAGAACTGAAAAGCGCTTTTTTAGCTGGAGATTAGGCATGTCCCCCATTTGAACTCTTACTTAAAAATGTATGATTAAGCTCTGAGCTCTGGAAGCCGTCTTTAACAAATGATGTTCTTGAATTCTAAGAGCTGCACCGTACTACTGTAAGAACATGTTACTGAAGTGAGAGAACCAAAATGAAGGGGTAAAGGAAGACCTGAAAACTTAATGTGAGTTAGCTGTTGGGTCAGTTTGTTAGGTTCATAAGAGTTGTAGGGAGCCTTTGTAGGCTCGTTTCCAAACCCACACAATAAAAAGGAAAGACAAAAACAGTCAGTGCAGTCACAATGGCATATCTTGCTTATTAATGACCCTTTAATAAAAGATTTTTGAAGACAGTTGGTCTGTAATTCCTTTATTCTTTCAGTTTAGAGTGTTAACTTGCAAAGCTTTATGAAATGGTTTTGCACTCAACAGAAGTTTTGCTCATGTGGTGACCTCAAGTTTTAAAAGGAATATTTTTAATTAATAAAGCAAAGGATACAATTTATCAGCTAAGGGTAAAGATACTAAAGCTGCTTTCTAAACATGAAGTCTATATTGAGGAAGAAATTAAGTAGCTTGATGTACACTTGTACGTATTTTTGAAAAGGTAGAGGTGTGAGAAGTATGAAAGCCACAGTACCTTTCCTTTACTAATGTATTCCAACAGTTACAATTGCTAGACCTTAGGAAATCCAGGCTTGCTGATTTGTTCACTGACTAAGCTTAAGATGTTAGAATGGTAGAATGACAGAATCATAGAATAGTTTGGGTTGGAAAGGACCTTTAAAGGTCATCTAGTCCACCCCCCCTGCAATAAGCAGGGACATCTTCAACTAGATCAGGTTGCTCAGAGCCCCGTCCAACCTGACCTTGAATTTTCCAGTGATGGGGCATCTACCACGTCTCTGGGCAACCTGTTCCAGTGTTTCACCACCCTCATTGTAAAAAATGTCTTCCTTATTTTAGTCTAAATCTTCCCTCTTTTAGTTTAAAACCCTTGTCCTACCACAGCAGACCCTGCTAAAATGTTCTTCTACTTGGGACGCATAAAAAAAATCTGCATATTGATAAATAGGTAGTGCATTTTCACAGCTGCTTTCTATAAATAAATAAGCAAAGTAGCATGAAAATATGGTAAAAGCAGCACCAAAGTTTTACAATGATGTTCTTCTCTGCACTCCTTGTCTCTCTTCTTGCAGTAATTGTACACCACATTGCTTAGTTATATAGGCAGTGAAACCTTTGTTTCTTCATGTTTTGAAAACTCGTTGTTGTGTTTGCTATTCCACCTGTACTGGAAGATTGCCCTTCTAGCATTAACCAAAGGAAGTTTTCTCACTTCTTTCACACTAGAGTTAGTTCTTCGCCTTTTCCCATGCAGAATACACTTTTAATACTGCTAGAAACCAACTGGAAGAATGTCCTCACCTGCAATTCCAAAAAAGTAAGAACCTCACTATTGC
>VZSZ01010716.1:93488-128698 GCA_013398815.1 Ibidorhyncha struthersii | reverse complement strand
AGGTAATAGATGAAAAAGAGTACTAATTATTTTGTGAAGCAGAGCTCCTGCGCTGTCTTGCATGGCACTCAGTGCCCATTTAATGCCCTGTGTGGACTAAGAATGTGAGGAGAGAAGATACAATATAAGACATGATTTACATAAGAACTGTTCCTATTCTGCTAATTTTGTAAGCTTACACAGACAAAAAACTTCATTTTCTGAGGACAAGTGAAAGGACTGGAATGTTGATTTTATGGGAGTAACTGCTCTAGTTGAAGACAAATGTATTTGATTTTTATTAGATCCTAGCAGTGTGTATTTATTTTAGATTTATTTGACACATTAAAAAGCACCCATCCAGGGTTGGAAATGCCTTTGACATTTATCGAAAATACAGCCATACTCTAAGCAATTGTTGATTCTTTCCATAATTATACAGCCTAGGACTCAGCAAAGCATGTATATAACTTTAAGTACACACTTAAATGCTCTGATGGATAGGACAGCTCGGCTACTACATGGCAGTGAGGAAGAATGAAATGGAAAGGTCATGGTCTCTTCTCTGTTTGAGTCAATCTGCCAGGGCAAAGAAATCAGAAATTGGAAAAATTTCATGATGTGGATGTGGGACCAGCAAAGACAGATTTTATTTCACTCTGAGAACAACACCAGAGAAATGTGGAGGCACGTGGCAGGAACTTGTCAGCCTGCAACACATCCTATGGCTGTTATAGTATCTGGTGAAAATGAGATCAGACAGAGAAAAAAGTAAAGACCTAATGTGATCTTTGCCAGCTTAGGAGGTGATCCCGATCAGGGAATTGCAAAGAATATCCTTACTCTTGCCTCAAGCATAGCTCCAACAAATGCAGTGTTACAACATTCAAAGTTAAGAAAATGTGTCTTACTTAAAGATATTTTTTTTTCCTATTTGATTCATTAAGAAGGGACTGTGCACTCCAGTTAAATTGATGGATTCTTGAGACCAGTTTTACTGCTTCCACAGCCTCTGTTCAAGTAGTCTTACTTAGATCAATGGCCCATTTAAAAAACAAAAAAAAAAGGGGGGGGGTGGAAATGTCCGATATGATTCTCTGTAGATCTTGCATATTCTCAGTGACCTACATACTTTTTTCCACCACTTTATGCCCTTATTATATATATAAACACTAGGCTTTAGGCCTCTTTCTGAAAAGGAAACGCTGCAAACAAAAGAGTAAATGTACCGCTTCTGATACAAGAGTCGTGTGACAGCTGTCTGAGGGCATAAAGTGAACAACAGGATCTCCTTAATTATAATTTTTAAGGAGAAAAACATAGGTAGCACTGTTTTAAGTAACAGCTTAAAACAGTGACTGAAGTGTAGAAAACTGGCAGCCCCATATTCACTTCGTGTGCTAGATTATGAAGAGCACATGCCTGAATTCTCAGTAGTTTCCTAGTGATCACTAAATAAGAAATCTTATTTAGTGGGGAGAGAAACTGAGTGAGTTTTATTGAAAATTCTTTGGTTGGGAAAGGAACTGTCCTCCTGATGTGCATTGAAGACAAATGATTGGTGTCACCAGGACTACATACAGGGGCTTGTCATCTGAAAGGTGAGTGTCGTGGTTTAGGCCAAATCGGCCACTGGGGACGTGGGGGACCCCAGATGGGACCGACAGATGCTCCCCTCTACCCCTCTTCAAAAAAAGAGAGGCAGAGGAGGGAAAAGAGACTTGAGAGTTTAGAAGAAACTAACCTACTTTAATGAGATATTAATAATAACATACACGGAAATAATGAAATATATACAAAACCGTATCGNCGCGAGAGAGAGAGAGCAAGAGAGCGAGAGGGATCTGACCCTCAGCTTTTATACTGAGCATGATGTAGATGGGATTGAATACTCTGTTGGTCAGTTTTGGGTCACCTGTCCTGTCCGCTCCTCCCTGCAGGTGGGACCCCACTACGCTTTTCCGCTTCCACCCTCCAATGTGGCAAACAACGAAGTTGGTTGGCCTTGGCTGTTATAGCGATAAGTGTAAGCAAGAGCCTCTCCACATACCATGCCTGGGCATCAGCTATAAACATTGGTTTTATCGCTCTGAGAGAGTGAACATTGTCCGCACAATATGCTGTTAATTTCAGTAGTTAGAAGAGGCCCAGCTAAGAAGCAAAGTTACTGAACAAAATTGGTCCAGTTTTACCTCAAACCAGGACAGTGAGGAATCTATAGGTGAATCTCACTCCTAAGGTAACGGAGCCTTCCAGCGTGTGCTGTCCACACAGGTGTTGGATCCCAGGCGCTGACCACTTCTAGTCTAGAACAGGTCAATGCTGAAGCAGATGGGTTCTGCTGAATAACCGAGCTAAGCACGAGCGTCGCAGTGACCCCAAGAGTACAGAAATATGTATCCACGTGGGGGGCTGACATCTGGTTTGGTGGCTCTAACCAGTCTGTATAGAAAAATAAATAACCTTACAAGTAAAGATGGAAAAAGAAACCAGACTCACGAGAAATCATGCTCTCATTTTATTGAGAAATTTTTAGGTCACAGGATCCTACAGCATAGCATGACAGAAAAGAAATCCTTTAATGTAGGTAACTTTTTTGAAAGTGTGTTTTTCATACAAAGTTGTATGGGCTTTCAAGAATATATTCAGCTTTAGCCTTTTCAAGGAGGAGGAAATAGTGCAGGCTATGCTTGGTTTATAACCTCTTGCAAGTAAGCTGTGACCAAAAGAAAGAAATGTCGGTCAGAGATCCTTTTTTTTTTTTTTTTCTGTGGGGATTTCCTGACTGCAGGCCACATTACAGTTGATCAATTCCTATTGTATAATTCTACCTACCCTACACATGTGCACAAACACAATAGGATATTGAAATTCCAATGTGATACCTAGAAGTTCATTGAAGTGGCAGTAACCGATACCTCTAAAATGATAGTGCTAGTAGTTCATGTTGGACCGTCATGTTGCCAGGAATGTTTTCTTAGGACTGAACACAGAGACAAGAACTGAAACAATATATAACTTGTCCAATATTACTCTATAACATTCATAGTAAGCTTCTTGAAAGCCAGTGCTGACATATCTACCTACTGCCCTGCTCTCTGACCACATTCAAGCCTTGTAACTAAACCCATTTTCTTTCTAGGATTATTTTGAGAATTTTCTGTAAACCTCCTTGAGGTTGATGGTCATATTCTTTTGTCTTTGGTTTGGTTTTTTTTTAATCTTTTTTTTTCTTTATCTTCTATTTTTCCCAGCATGTGTATTTCACTATGGACTGAGGTAGACATTAAGGATGTGTAGTCATGACAGGAAAGAAAGGTATATTACTTAGTATTGAAAACAATAAAACATGAAATTAAAGGAGACTGTCTTGCCTTTACTGTCTTCTCAGAACAGAGGAGTTTGATAAGGTGCAGCCATGGTTAAATTTGAGGGTTGGTCATGATCTATCCTCCAAAGATGTAGTATGCAAAAGGATTCAGGAAATGAGGTGGGGAGCCTGTCAGGGATTCTATAGTTACAGAAAGATCTGACTGAAAAACAAATATTTGGCTTTCTATGAAACAAAAGTACTTTAAAAATAATGCTGTCCCAAATCAGGATAAAAAGTTAAAATTTTTACTCTTTTTTGATAAATTAAACTGTTCTTGGTTTTAAATAAAATTATCATTTCAGTTTTGTGTACTTTTGCATTGCTATAGATAGTTTAATTCCCTCACCCCCCTCACATATGTTTTTAAATGAAAGACTGATCTTTCAATCTAAGAAATCAGAAACAAAATTCTAGCTTTTTTCTGGAGTTTTGCGTGTCAAAAGCTGTCTCTAAAAAATGGCCTTTTCTTTATAAATAGACTATGTAGCACCCTAGGTAGATTTGCAAAGTTCTGTGCTCTGTAGTGAATCTGCCCTACATTCATCTTAAATGACACATTACACTGACTTTATCAGAAAACTCTGCTTCAGGTTTTGGTACAATATTTTCATTTGTTAGAAAAACTAAAAGAAGAGGTAACAACTCAAGTAGAGAATCTGAGATGCAGAGGAGTCAGTACTGGATACCAAGAAACAAGTCCAAAAAACGAATAAGACTTCTTGTACTAGAAATTTTATATCTCTTGGCTTTTTCAGTTTAATGAATATAGACAGCTATAGCTTCAATAGTATTGATATTAATAAATGGACACAAGTGTGTTACAGTATGTCAAAAGCCTGAAAGTCATTCCCCTCCCCTCCCCAAATAAGATACTGACAAGAAAGGAGAAAAAAAATGTAGTTTTTGAAATATCTTGAAATGTTGAGGAGACTTCAGGTACTGGACTTCCATTATTCATTTCATGAAATAAGTTATTGCCTATGAATCCATTAAAACACAAAATAGAATTAACAGCTTAATTGTTACACAAGGTAAGGACTAAATAGCATAGTAGAAGCCGAAACAAAATAAGAGGTTGACTTAGAAGTCTCATGCTAATGTCAATGCTAATTGCCACATGGGGTAGATTAACACAAAACTATTTCTTAGCAGTGTTTCTGCTTCCTTTATTTTCCCCTTTTCCTTCATCAGTTTGTTTTTTTTCTTCCAGTGGTGTGAAGTACTCTTGTAAAGCTGTATCACTTTCCTCCTGACATTATCTGCTGTTGCTGGAAGTTCTTATGAGTGGGAAGTACAGATGTTTTCATGGAGTCTCATTGTGTAGTGTTTACATGTAGAGGATGTATGCTAATCCCCCTTCTGCAAACTTAGCTCTTTAGATCCTGGAAATAGTCTCTATAAAATAGGCAGAGAGGTGCCTATGTGGAAACAGGAGAGTAGAATTATGCCACCCCATTATATAGATTTGACAGTGGCTATATAGCTGCTACCAAATTTTCCGCAACAAATGCATTTGTGAAAGTTGCAAAATGGAAAGTAGCTGAGGTCAAGAGGAAGAAGTTTGTAATGAACAGTATGAAAGTGATACAGACATTTCCCGTATTGTCTGACAACTTAGTCTCAGCTGATTCTGATATACCTACTGAGGGAGAGCAGAGGTGGCCACAGCTTTCATGGAGATGTGGCCACATCTATTCCTTCAAATGAGCAACCCAAAACCACTAAAGGAGAGTAGCTCTTGAAACAGAGAAAAACAGAGTTTTATTAGTTGAGTTGGCTTAAAATAAAGGGTTTGACAGCAGATCTCTTTTACCCCTCCCAGCCTGCTGTGTTTTTTGAGTGATCCTGTCCTGCTGTCATTCCAGCAACCTTCATCAGCTTTCTGAGCTGCAACAAATTCTGCATTGTCTCTTCTGAACCTCTACATATGTATCTTTTTTGTCATCAGCTCTGAGGTTTAGCTTTGAGCCTGTTCCCTGCTTGTCTTAGGAATCTCTTAATCTCTGCTTTTGCTGGAGGCTCCTAGCTTGCTGTGTTTCTGTCTGCTCCAGCCTGCAATCAAACACATCCACTCCAAGACAAGCGTCCGCTTCCATCCAGGAGGCTCCACACCCGTTCGCAGCAAGTGCATATGTGGTATACGTGCTGCAACTGGCAAATGCACAAACCAGGACGGATGCCTTTCATCAGCCTCCCATTGGCCACCTGAGTGATGGGTTAACATGGCAACACCACAGGAGAGGTAGCTGTGCCACGAATTTGAGGAGCCTGGTGGTACCCGGAGTTGGAGTGGTTATGAGGAGAAGAACTGTAAGTGGAGTTACAGCCTGCTGTTGTGCCCAACATTTAGGAAGAGGTGGAGAGACAGAGATAAAAACAACAAGTAATTAAGGAGACAGATCTGAATGTCTGTTTCCTTTCATAATGTATGAATATAGTATCAATTGTTTGTGTTAAAGGGTTTTGGCTGTCATTCCCTGCAGATTTATTGAGTGTGGGAGGCCAAGCCTCCTGTTCCAAGTAATGCTGAATGATGAATGACTGCTTCCAGGTAAATTCTTCCTCCCTCAGATGACAACAGAAAGGACCAGAACGATGTGTAGAGTCTGTCACTTGTTGATATGATTTTATTAAATAAACAGAATAGTTCAGCTGTCTTTTAAAATGTAACATATAATAACTGAAAAGAATCAAAATAAAGTGTTTCTCAGCTTGATTGCTGGTTATCTAGCTCATTCGCATTGATAAAAGCTTGGGAGGAAAAGCCTGAAAAAGGGTAGAGCCGACTATCACAGTATAAAGTATAGCATGATAAAAGAGAAATTTTGACTGAACAAATTTACCATTGACCAAAGCATAGCTGCCATCTGTCCTTCAAATAAATGAGAATGCAGCTGCTCAATGATGTTACATTAGACTAATGTACCAAGGACTACAAGACTGAATGATGACATCTGAGTCATTTGGCATATATGAAATAGACATTGAAATAAATCACTGTCCCGAAGCAAAGATCTCTTTGAAAATAAATGATCCTAGCTCAGCATTTATTCTTGATCACTTCCTTCTCCCAACCTCTGTTCTGTAGTTGCAGTACCAGTTGTGTAGCCACACACTATAAAAAGGCACAAGTGTGCGTGCCCCACACAGACTGTGTAGATTAAGCGGAGGCACCACATGATTCACTAAATGGCAGAGGGACTTAGTGACTTAGTCAAAACTGATATGAAAGCGAATGGGTCACTTTTAGCCGTTTGACAGTTCTGGCTTTGTAAGTAGGTCATGGCATTGGAATATTAACGTATTACAGTGAACTTAATTATGCGCAACAGCAAGATTGTAAGGAAAGGATTTTAACTGTAGCTTCTGGATCTGCATTGAGTTCTATAAGCAGAGAAAAGCAGATGATTGATTTCTCTTCTTGTCTTCTTTTGTAAAGGAGCCAAAATCATTTTATCCAAAGCCCTTTTTATTTGGCTGTATAGACTGCAGATATAATTTTAAAATGCTTATTCTTAATGGTTAAGTGGAGGGTGTCTTGTTGAGGGTATGCCTGTATAGTCGGTTTTGCTGCTACATTGCTTTCTGAAAAGCAAATGGAAGTAATTTGAGAGAAAGAAGATGTCGCAGAGAGAACCTGACCTGGACTTCCCTCAAAACCACAAACCTTGTGGAGAAGATAAAATCTGTGCTTTGAAAGATCTTGCTTTAAAATGCAAAGCTTTCTCCCACATCGATGTCACCAATGAAGAGCTTATTTCACAGAGGGTTCTGCTTTTAATTGTAGGGCACTACATCAAATTCCAGAAGATAAATGAACATGGAACAAATTTGTACTGGCTCTGTCAATAACTAATCTGACATCAGCATTTAGCTCTTGGACAAAGGGAGCTTAGAGATCCAGAGAAGATGACAAAAGGGCCTTTTCTTTGTGTTTAATTCAAATGTTAAATTTCTATCAGCTCAAGCACTATGTTATTAATTAAAAAAAAATGGGAAAAAAGAAAAAAAAAAGAAGCTGATGTTTGCTTCTTTTCCAGAACGCGCACACATGCTGTTTTACCGAGACCTTTACAAGCTGCTGTTGGCTATCCATACACTCCTGAGGCTGTTTTATTATTGTTCACCCTTTCTGCAGAAAACAAAATACAGCAACTTATGCCATGACATTTTGTGACATTTCCAGATATGAACATCTGGGAAGTTTAGTGTGACAGTGACAGCAAAGCTGACAATGATTTTCTAGTGCTACGTACAGCCTGGGCATCTGCAGTCATTGCCTTTTCGTTTTATTTTCCTCTCCCTTCTTCTCCCACCCAAATGCTTAATACAGCCCTTCTCTATTTTGGCCTTGAAGACAGAATAATATCCCACATTTATTTCAAAGCTGTGCATGGAGCATTGTACATCAAGTGCATCACAAAACAGTTCAGAGCAAAAGGGAAGTGCATTCCAGCTAGTAAGAGGAAGCGCAGCTGCACAAGTTGGTCTAATTGCAGACATTGGGTGGATTTGATCATCAGATGTCTACTCTGCATAAAATGGAAGTTAAACAGCTAAACATTAATTACTTCTATTATTGCATTTATATAATGAGATGAAAGGAAAAAAAAAAACCCCAACAACCCACACATCTTGGGTAGAAAGCCAAAGGCAGAGAAGGGGAAAAAACAACAACAAAAAAATGCCAAACAGTTGCTGTATTTAAAATGTGAAATATCTGGTTTGTGAGATGAAAGGTGCGCTGGAGGAAGGTAGCACTTTTATAAATGACTCAAACTGCAACACTAATATAGTTAGTTAATAAAATAATATAAAACAAATCAAAATACACTGAAACTTTTGAGAAATGTTATCAGGATCATCTCAGATTGAAATTATATTCATAAACATTGGTATGGGTGATTGTAGGGAGTTAAAGGTAGCAAAAGACAGGGCTGTGTGCCAGCTACATACGTTCATGTTGGATTTAAGCGCTACATCTAATAACCTGTCTAAAGGAGGAATTCTTGATGTTGTGAAGTTATGATTTGCTGTGTCCTAATGGTACGAGGCACAAACAGTCAACATGTTGTTATGTCACCTTCAGCTTAAACTATTTATTTGCCTTTTCTAGTCTCTTAGACCTCTACAGAAATCGTGATTTGTAAGGAACAATTTCTCTCTTGCTTTGAGAGCTAATACTGAGTGGTATTAGTGAAAACAAAAATTGCATAACATACCCAGTGTGTTGTAGCATTTGCAGCCACAGGGTCATGTGAAAGCCTCAAAAAAAATTGTAGCAACCAGGCCTTAAAATTACATAGTGTCTTTAAAAGATAATTTCAAAGACTAATGACTCAAATAAATACTTCCCTTTCTTAAAAAATATTCAAATGGAAGATTCAGTATCCACCTTAAGTTTTATGTGTTGAGAACCTCCACTTCAGCACAGGGTGACAGCAAAATAGTTTATATATAGGTATTTTTGTTTGGATTTACTGCAAACACAGTGCTTACTGTCCTGTGTTTGGCTGTTTTTAGGTGCAACACTGGTCCTACAGCATTTTCCCTGCAATGAACAGCTTTGTAATATTCATAGTGTTGCTTTAAAAAAAAAAAAAAAGGGCTGAGATTAAGAAAAAGGTAAAGTAGAAGGGGAAAGAAGAAACCTTTTTTTTTTTTTTTCTCAAGGAAAATTTGTATTAATTTGTTCAGAATTGCTTTATTGGGAGAATGGAAACAGCCACAGAAAGTCCGGTTCACTATTCTGTCCCAGAATGAACAGTATTCACAGAAACAGTGTCAGCTTTGCAGAAGGAAAGTTATCTTCCTAGTCTTTATTATCAGACATCTCCCGACACACCAGATTTTCTCTTCTTTGAAAAATACTGCATTTCCCCTACTTTTCTTGTGAAAAATCTCACCAATAAACTCATTTGTTCAAATATTCCCTGAAGGTAAATGCTAAAGGAGTGTGGTAGCAGAGGGCAAAGGCCGTGACTTGTCAACTGAAAACAGACTTGGCGGATTGGGCCCACAGAGCAGTTCCTCGCTCAGACCAGAGAAGCTGGTGTTCCCGGAGGACAAGCAGAGCTGGAGGATGTTTCCGTGTTGCTTTCTGGCCAATGTTTGCCTGGCCACGAGGTAGCAATAACTTCTGATAGCTAGATGATTTTCTACCTTCCCCTGGAAATAAGTATGAGTCAGAGAGAATGTCTGAGTTTTTTAGACTGCCATTAGCCAGTGGTCGTTTCAGCCTGAGACAATTTCGATTGAAGTAAAGTAATTTCCTTACCTATCTGAATATATTAAAAAAAAAGATTATAATAATCTTAACTGGAAAGTGGCCTGATGAATCAGATTCCATGAAAGGTTTCTCTTTTGCCTCTTCGCCCTTTCCATCCTCCTTCCTCAGCTTTCTCTTCATTTGAAACTCACACATCTTCCTTTTACTTTTCAGAACCTTTGTCTTATTTTGCTTTGCTCCTTTTTATCCTGCTGAAAACCTAAGCAAATTGATAGAGCAAAGCCGAAATACAGTGTCAACAGCCTACAGAGAGGTTTCCTTAGAAGACAGCAGGCAGCAGACTTGTATTTTATGCTTCACAGTATGGGGATGCAGCAAATACGACCAGCTGTTCCATGGAGAGTTTTGGCACAGTGAAACCCTTTTGTGCAATGATGCTCTGGCCTAGCCCCAAACTTACTTTCTCCCAAACTCCCCTATGCAGCCTACTGGAGAGCTCAGTTGGCTGGGGGATGCAGTGTCCCCTTCCCCTCACTCCAGCCCCTATGCATCTTCTCTGCAGTTTGAGCCACCTGTGGAGAAGAAATATTCTTTCTATTTCTTTCTGTTGCTTTTGGCCCTTGCACATCAGTGTCGGCAAACACACGAGGTTGTGTCCCCTTCCTCAGCTGGTGGCTGGTTCACAATGTTGCGTCATCCAAAACACCTACTCTGCGTTTTCGGCTTGGCTAAGTGACTGTTCACCATGGCCTTTGCTTTCTCCTCTTGGGGCAAGAACAGCAAATTCAGTCCTGTTCACTGCAGCTCTTTTTCTTCCATTCCTGGGCATTTCTCCTGAAATTTTCACCTCTGAACTGGCAAGTACTTTACAACATATCTAGAGATGTTACTGCTCTTACAGTGTCTTTTCCTATCTGTGTTTGTGGCTGGAATCTGTTCATAGAGGCACGGGTTTTTTAGCTAAACTCTGAATTAGTTCTCAGATTGTTTCACAGGTTTTTGTGTGAATGTTGTTACATAAACTCGGCTGACTTCCATGTGACTCCTGTAATCTAACCGAGGAGCAGTTTGTGCATGTACATTGGTGGAAGTTAAAAAAAAAAACTAATAAATGATTCTTGCGTCTGTTATGGTCCCTGGATACCACCATGGCAATGTGTGGCTTTTATGGGTACCCATGGGTGACCAAGCTGTAATGCCACTGGCACAGGCACTGTTTGAAATCACTTTAGTTGTCATGTAAGAGGTTAAAGTACCAGTGCCGATGATGTACCAGAATGGAATCTGGAAGTAGGAAATGGAATGAAGTAGGAAATACTTCAACCATTCCAGTGATGGGATCCTAGCTAATCTGTCTCAAATGGACCATGGAAATTTATGGAGTCAACCAAAATATAGCACGATGCTACAGGATATTTTGGCATCTGGTGGAGCCTGAAACTGAGAAGGTTCACTTGGGCTGTGACCATCCTTCAGGATGCTGGGCACAGAATTTTACATGGCCTTAACCCTTTTGCTAGTTTCTTGTGCCCCACTTGTAAGAGAGACTCCCATAGGCTTTTCGATTGACATTGGTTCTCCCCCCACTCCAAAAATAATAGAAACCACACAGAATGGTACTAAAAATAGGAACTGCATCACGTTGCTTATAAAACTACAAAGACTGCAAAATATATGTTAAGCTAGTTTTGTTAAGCAGCTTGAATGTGAGTTTTGCAAACAATTTAGCAAAATGTATGGTATGGAAGAACACAGGAATATTACAAAAATCAAGGAAAGTTAAAAAAAACCCAACTACTTTGTGTTTTTTCAGACCATAGCACAAGTGACAACTGTTAGTTTTGGTTTGTGTGCTTGTTCTGTCAATCTGTCTATTAGGGGTTTGAGCTGTCTTACTGAGCCCCTGCTTGGGACTGCACACACACTGTTACACTCTTTGATTTTCCCTCTGACATGATGCTAGCTTTCACCCTGAAGCTCAGTATTATTTTATGCCATGTGTTAATTTCTTGCATGAATGCCTTATTTACCTTCATTTAGAGTATGCTGCAGGTGGAAACACAACAGTACTTACTGGCAATATTTTTGGTGGCAAAAAACTGAAGGACAGCTCAGGGTCTTGCATAGCTCCAGGGTATCACCACTGTGAAAGCAATTTGGAGGTGTGATTTGTCATTAAGGAGGACTGGTTTCTTAAGTACTGGTGCTTCATAGGACTAGCCACAAGTATGAAGTTTTGCAGTCTCTTCAAAGCGAGCACATTTAAAAATTTCTGGGATCCATCCAAAATCCACTCAGGTCAATGAGAGTCTTTCCTGGAATTTTAGCCAGTGTTTGATCGGGCTCTCAGAAACATTTATTTTTGTTTGAAATTGTCTGGTAAAAACAGCTGAACTCTTGGTGCTAAAATTACAAATTTATGTAATAATTGAGTAGGGTTCTGTTACTAAATTGTTATTAGGTACTAGTAGCTGTTCTAGCTACCTTTTTTTTCCCTTCTTGTAAGATACAGTATTTACTGCACATTGTTTTCTTTTATAAGAGCTGTAGAAGTTGTATCCATATGATTCATGTCAGTTTTCTTATAACTCAGGTGTACTGACTTTAGTAGTTGCAGTTACAGTGTATATTCAGCCAGGGTAGCTAGATATGCACATACATTAAGACACTTTCAACCAGTGCAATAAGCTTTGTAGAAGATCCATCCAGTACTGTACCACAGAGAGGGATCATTCCTTTTCAGATTTTCTCATTGTTTTCCTTTGTTACTTGGGTAGGGTTTGCTTTTCAAAAAGGTCTTTAAGACACTTGCTCTGCCTATATGACTTTTCCATCATCTTGGAAGTTTTGTATCTGTTCTTTGCAACCATTTGATCCTCTATTAATGATCCTCCAAACAACGGAGCCCGTATTTTCAAAGTAGTAGGGTACACATTTCTTAGTTAGTTTTAATGGCTAAATATATGGCTAATTTCCCTTGGCTGTTTGAGCAATGTACATTTAATTTTTATATTTTTCCTTTTTTTCCTTCACCATTCTCTTCAAAGGCTAATAAAACTGCTTTCCAGTGTTTAAAAATGTATTCAGCAATAGAGAGGCTTATGTCTGTGTGTGTTTATGTGTGTTTGTGGTATTGGATGATTATCAGGAATAGATACATGTGTATGAATGCATGTATACATACATGTGTGTCTGTATATATATATATATATAAAGATTAAACCATAATTGTGATAGAGTAGAAGAGGAATGTAGCTAGGTGTAAAGTGTTTTTAAACTTCTGTGTCTTGTGCTTCTCTCTGCTTCTCCTTCTAGGGATGCAGAAACATGGTTTGCGTTTGCTTTGAGGATGAATGCAGGGGCTGCTTAAATTGTAGCTACAAAAAATTCCTATTATCTTTGCATTTCAAGAGCAAAAGTCCAGCAAAAGTAAAATCACAAGGAAATACCTTTAAAATTACGCATATACAATAATAGTACACTAATGCATTTGAGCAGTATAGAACTTGCTGTTGTAAGATACCACGAGTCGAAAGTTTAGCACAATTTGTATGAGCACTCAAGCTTCAGGGCATAAACTAACTTCTAAATTCAGATTTAAGAAGCAACTTTACTTATTGAAAGGTTATTCCATAATTGCCAATTTCATGGTTTCTTGCCCTTTTCTCTGAAGCATCTGATGCCGGTCACTGTCAGAAAGAGGATATTGGACTAGATGAATTGGGCTGAATCACTGTGACAATGGCTGTATTTGTTGTGAGGAAATGATCATTTCTGCTGGTATCTTACCAATAAGAGCACTTCTAACATGTAGGCGCTAGACTGAGAAACAATCTGTGATAACACACTTACACATTGTGGTGATTTTTGAATGCACAACTTTAAAATGCAAAATTGAAAACTGATCAGCCTGTTCTTCTTATGGGAGAGAAATTAATTACTGCTTTGTACCTTTTTTAAAAGAAACACGATCCAGTGTTCTGCTTAAGCTAATGAAAGTCCAGAGTTAGCAAATAATATACAACACGGGATGGGTGATGTGTTTTAGATAAGCAGTTTATGACCTTTTCAGGAAAACAGACCTGAATCTTCTCCCAAATTTCAGACCTTTATCACAGTGATTTCTGGTCTATAACTTGGGCTTCTGGGTGATAGGATAATACAAATAATAAACTGTAATAACAACACTTGTAAATGTGATATTTTTATCCAGTTGTTTATTCTTTTCCTAGTTTCAGTAGTAGTGACAAAACTAATAGTCCTTCTAAAGTAGTGAGTGATGCATCAGAGAGAAGCAGATATGCTTCATGAGACACATTTCTGTGGTAGGTTACATAAAGGGCTTTGGCAATTTTTTTTGGTATTTTCTTCTTCTGTAAAAACTTTCTCCACTAGGTGTCCCAAGTACAAGGAATGCGAGATTCATGTCTTCTAGTTTTAAACATTGACCTTTTTTTCCCAAATCGAGCATTCCTGTTAGAGTATATTCAGTGTTCATTTTGCTTACAGCTAAAAGATTTATTGTATTCCAGCTTAGAACTTTGATAAAAAGGATATTAAAAAAATAAAAAAGACTCAGGATACTTTTAGTAATCTTTTTCTTCATCCTTGCCTCATCTCCATGTAAAAGTGACCTCCAGGACATCACCGGGACCTTTGTAAACACTTAGCTGCAGGACTCGACAAGAGTTGAAACAAATAGCTTTGAAGAATTTCTTTAGGGCTGTGCCTAAGAAGTAGGAAAAAGACAGATTCAGTCCTGTCTTAGAGTATAAGCTGATCCTTCTGGTACTGTTGCATCAGATAATTCTTAAAGTTTCCAGAAATTTGTGAGGAAGAGAGCCAAATTGCTCCAAATTCTGCATAAAAATGTGCGCAGAACCTGTAAATTGTTGGTCGTGCTGCGTACTTCTGTGCTGTGGATGAAAATGCTTCCATTAATGAGGCCTCACTGGAACCTGCAATAATATTTGGCAAGGACCTTGAATTCTCATTGCAGATTCAAAGGCAGCAGACAAAATATACATATACTGTGTGCCATTTGTGAGGACAGAACAGACTGATGCAAACTCCTGCTGAGAGGGAGCCAAGATGATCAGATCTGCTTGGTTGTAAAAGTTATTCACTGGCAAGCTTGCAGTTTAAAATGTCAAATTATTAGGTCCTTCTGGCATGTTATGATTTTCTTAATTATAATAAGTTTACAGATTTTGTTGATGAGGTCACCACGGGAGCATAGAAAAGAATTTAAATCCCTAATTGCTGAGGGACACTTAGCAGCAAGAGC
Organism: Ibidorhyncha struthersii; assembly: GCA_013398815.1. Taxonomy (NCBI): domain Eukaryota; kingdom Metazoa; phylum Chordata; class Aves; order Charadriiformes; family Charadriidae; genus Ibidorhyncha; species Ibidorhyncha struthersii. The sequence goes on along the minus strand of VZSZ01010716.1, from coordinate 113,830 downwards.
ACCTTTACAAACAGCTCTAGATGCTGCAGTTACCATGTTATAGTCAATGGAAATATATGTGGTAATGAGCCGCTCTTTTCTTGGCTCTGGAGTTCTGAGATCCCAGGAGCAGTGTAGCCATCAGAGGAGGATCTTCTGTTTGGATGGTGGGAATTAGTTCTGCATGAAAAAGAGCAATGTCCTTCACACTTTGGAGGATTCCTTTGCTGCATTTTTTTTCTTTCAATGTGTATATGACTGCAGAAAAAAAACCCAGAATTTTCTGGTAGCTGGTCCATGTACAGAGTAGGACTACATAGAAAAATTTCCCCGCTCAAAGTGTTTCTTATTGATTTTATCAAGTAACAGTCCTTCTGATAAGACGGGTTATGCCAGGGGAGGTGTAGATTGGATATTAGGAAAATTTTCTACACCAGAAGAGTTGTCAAGCATTGAAACAGGCTGCCCTGGGCAGTGGTTCAGTCACCATCCCTGGAGGTATTTAAAACGTGTAGATGTGGTGTTTAGGGACATGGTTTAGTGGTGGAGTTGGCAGTGCTAGGTTAACAGTTGGACTCAGTGATCTTAAAGGTCTTTTCCAACCTGAATGATTCTATGATTTTATGATTCTCAGACTTTTTGAGTTACCATTTTTCCATGCGTATGGATTTTAGTCACTTTTCCTTGCTTTGTAAACTACCTTTTCTCATTCTTGGTATTGAGGTACTGAACAACATGGACTGCAAGGTCAGAGAACGTTGCAGGTTGCCTTCTACCTGTACCCAGCTGTTTTATCTTTCCCTTACAATCCTTTTGCCAGAATCTGTTGCCAGTGGAAGTAAATCTTCTCTGTATTTTGCAGCAGGGGAAGAAGTTCCTCATGAATAAGAAGGAAGAATTTCTATTCACATTATTTCATGGTTTTCCCCCACAAAGGAGGGCTTGAGACTCCTCCCTACCTTCATTCCCCTATTAACATCCAGAAAGATCTCCAACACTTCATTAGGTTCTCAGATTCTCAGAGTCTGACAACGCGTACACATCAACTTCTTGCATTTTTTTTTTGGCTAGCAATGCTTCTAACTGTCTATACTAGATAACAACCTGAAAACATCAAACAGGAATGACCTAGACATATATCTAACAGTTTTGTCCTTATTGACTTCCGATATAAACATCCTGGCAAAGTAAAGAAAAAGAAAAAGGTATTTTTGACTAAGACCATGATGACCTGTATGGTCTAGGAGATATATACAAGACCTTATCACATCTCCTCTTTATAATTTATGTAATAATTTACTGGCCATGTAAAGACTGACCTAGACTCCAAGTAACCTAGCATGCTGTTTCCAAAACCTTCCCAGCACATATCTTGGGAATAATACAGTTACAGATCAACCATGTAGTGATACTCCCCCAGAATATTCTCAGCCTCCAGGAGTTAGTAGTCAGAGATGGCATCTTTATAGTTAATAATACCTAAAAGTATTTCTTGAACTAATGCAGTCTTTCCTGGAATTCCTAGAACTTCTGTCAGTCCTGGTTTTCTTAACCATGTGTCCTGGTTTGACATAAAACAGGACCAATTCTGTTCAGTAACTTTACTTTTTAGCTGGGCCTCTTCTAACTACTGAAATTAACGGCGTATTGTGCAGACACTGTTCGGTCTCAGAGTGATAAGACCTGTGTTTATAGTTGATGCCAAGGGTTGGTACGCAGAGAGGTTGTTGCTTATACTTATTGCCATAACAGCCAAGAGCAGCTCACTTTGTCATTTGCCCCATTGGAGGGTTGGAAGCAGAAAAGCGTAGAGGGGTCCCATCTGCGGGGAGGAGCGGGCAGGACAGGTGACCCAAAACTGACCAACAGGGTATTCCATCCCATCTGCCTCATGCTCAGTATAAAAGCTGAGGGATCAAAGGGTCAGCCCTCTTTCTTCAGTGGCCAGCATCTGACGAAGACTTTGTCTGTTTGTCTGCCTTTCATCCCAGTCCTGAATGCAGATCCAGAACCCAGTTCCTATCTGTCACTGAGTCCAGCCTGGGACCTCCTCAGTGCCAAGTGGTGATGTGAGTGTCATCCTGGGAGCTTGATACGGTTTTGTATATATTTCATTATTTTCTTTTTATTTTATTATTAATATTTAATTAAAGTAGCTTAGTTCTTTCTAAACTCATAAGTCTCTGTCTCTCTCTATCTCTCCTCTGGCTCTGTCTTTGAAGAAAGAGGACGTGGGGAGCATCTGTCGGCTCCATCTGGGGTGCCCCATGTCCCAGTGACTGGTTCGGCCCAAAACACGACATCATGCCTTGAGTTCTTGCTAAAAATACTATCAAGCTTCCCTATAGATCTCATTTGTCTGCATAATTTCACTGGTTGTTATCTGATTATGGAGGCCCTAATCTCAGTGTTTAAATGTTCTGGTCTTTTTATGTAAAACAAATTAAACCCTTCTACAGTTTCCATCAGACTTATTTGTTACTTATCAAAAGAAAGACCTGCTTTTGTCTAAAGATTACCTAAACAGTTTTCAGAGATTATAAAGCTATGTTATTAAGGTAACTGGACCGGAATCTCTGGGTGATACATAGTTCCATGAAAACAGATGTAGACAGGTTTACCTACCTCTTTGAGAAGCATCCCACTCACTGGCACATTTATTTAAAGTTGCATGGACTATTAATTAATTCCACAATATGTACTCATTTTGTAAGAGTAGTATTTTGCAGTCTGTTTTTAGGGTAGCTCCAAATCCCCACAGTGTTTAGATGAAGTCACTGCATTTAAGTTAAGCAAGCATTAGAAACTCTGAATAAGAAAGAAAAGCTTATACACCAGAAGTTCTCAGGCCTTTGTTGTCCATAACTTTGTAAGAGTGCATACTATTCTGCAGCTGGCTCTCCTTTCCCTATATTACAAAACATGATGCAGATTGTATTCTGCAATGGAGAAAGACCTAAATGTGGCTTCACCTCTCCTCTTCCTGACACAGAGATCACACCGCAACCTCCGCCAGGTAGTGCAGCATATTCCCTAACTGACACTTTGAAGCCTGAGGTTACTTCATGGAGGTACACCATCCTTGGGATGAAAAGCAGACATGTCAAGAAACTGTATTCAGCTTTACTGTTAATCGCTAAAGTCTATTTTGCTCTCAGCTCTGAGCATTTGTGCAGTGCTTACCAGCTAAGTTACTTTTGTTATTCTTTTGAATGTGTTTACACTTTGCTTGACTTTGAGAAAAGTGTGATTGTTTTCTCAGCCCTGGGAATCATTTATAGTTTCACATACAGAGGAGTAAGCATAACTGACGATATGTAAATTAACTGCTTGTTTTACCCCAAAGAAACCATCTTTAGATGAAATATAATTCTAAGTATTCTAATCCTGCTTACTGCTCTGCTGAACTATTTGGGAGAGTTAAACGGTATAATCTTCAGTACTCATCAGAAGCTCTGGGCAAAGAATGAACATTTTATGGCTTATCAATCAGTGGCTGCCAAAGACCTTGCAAAGAAAAAGGAGTTTTGATTGGCTAAGGTATGCATAGCTGGGGAATTCTAGCCCGCTGAACATAATGCATCATATTGCCTGAACAGGTGAGCAAAATACTAGCTACCACATTAGGAGAAATCCAAAACTGCACTATAAACAGTTTTTTTAGAAAATCTTTACAGCTTTTCTTTTTGAAATAGGCTATATAAAACACCTGTATGAAGAATGGCTCTATAGTACCCCCGTGCAAATATGTGGCTGTGTCTGGCTAGCTCCTGTTTTTAAAATTACTTTCCCGTCATTAATAGCAAAATTTAAATGTCTCCTTAAAGCTTGCTGATCCATGGAGCTAACTTGCTAAGCCATTCTCAGCAGCCAGTGCCACATGTGCAGAAGTCAGTGCTTTGGTGTGCGTTTCACTGAAGCTCCCTTCAGCATTGTAGCAAAGCAGGATCTGGTTTCTTTGACATCATCTACCTGGAGTTGTGCAAAGCGTTTGACACCGTCCCACATGATATCCTAGTCTCTAAATTGGAGAGACATGGATTCGACAGCTGGACCACTCGGTGGTTAAGGAACTGGCTGGACGGTCGCACTCAAAGAGTTGTGGTCAACGGCTCAATGTCCGAGTGGAGACTGGTGATGAGTGGTGTTCCTCAGGGATCAGTACTGGGACCGGTGGTGTTCAGCATCTTTGTTGGAGACATGGACATGGAGACATGGATCAAGTGCAACCTCAGCAAGTTTGCCAACAATACCAAGCTGTGTGGCAAGGTAGACATGCTGGAGGGGAGGGATGCCATCCAGAGGGACCTGGACAGGGTGGAGAGGTGGGCGCATGCCAACCTCATAAAGTTAACAAGGCCAAGTGCAAGGTCATGCATGTGGGACAGGGCAATCCCAAGCACAAATACAGGCTTAGCGGGGAATGGATCGAGAGCAGCTGTAAGGAGAAGGGCTTGGGGGTGCTGACTGATGAGAAGCTCAACATGAGCCTGCAATGCACAGTCGCAGCCCAGAAGGCCAACCGCATGCTGGGCTGCATCAGAAGAAGTGTGGCCAGCAGGTCAAGGGAGGTGATTCTGCCCCTCTACTCTACTCTGGGGAGATGCCACCTAGAGTACTGTGTCCAGCTCTGGAGCCCCCAACGTAAGAAGGACATGGACCTGTTGGAGCGGGTCCAGAGGAAGACCACAAAGATGATCAGAGGGCTGGAGCACCTCTCGTATGAGGACAGGCCAAGAGAGTTGGGGTTGTTCAGCCTGGAGAAGAGAAGGCTCCGGGGAGACCTTATAGCAGCCTTCCAGTACCTAAAGGTGGCCTACAGGAGAGCTGGGGAAGGACTTTTTACAAGGGCATGTAGTGATAGGATGAGGGGGAATGGCTTCAAACTGAAAGAGTGTAGATTTAGACTGGATATTAGGAAGAAAATTTTCACAGTGAGGGTGGTGAGGCACTGGAACAGGTTGCCCAGAGAAGTTGGTGAGGTCCCATCCCTGGAGGTGTTCAAGGCCAGGCTGGATGGGGCTTTGAGCAACCTGGTCTAGTGGGAGGTGTCCCTGCCCATGGCCAGGGGGTTTGGAACTCGACGATCTTTTAGGTCCCTTCCAACCTAAACCATTCTATGATTCTTTGATTCTTTGCATCTAAACAGAGCTACCTTAACAGCTTTGCCACGATCATTCATAATAACGGAAGTATCAGAATGACAATATTTGGAACAACTGCACCAGTGTCTGCACAGTGTGGCAAGGAAGGTACACTGCTCATCCTTACAAGCACCAAGATCAGCTGAAGTTAGTCAGGTGGATTGTGCCTATAACTGAGGGTATTGAACCTTTACTAAGAGGACCTACTGGCTATTTCTACTCTACTTGATGGGCAAAGGCAAGTGCTACATGTAGGAGATACCTTTCTGCTTGTGGTTCATTTATATGAGAGAGATGCTCAACTGGTCAGATTCAGATAGTGTCCAGTACCTCCCCCCGACTGAAGTGACAAAAAGTAGTAAGGTTGCAAGAGAGTATTTGATCCAATACATCAAATCCAATACATCCAATATCTGAAAGTCTTATAAAACTTAATAAAACATCTTTCTAAAGAAATGGCCATTTCAGGAGTGTTCTTCAGGACAAAATATTTTAGAAGATGAGATGGTGATTATAGCAGTCATTGTCAAGGTGTAAGGTATTCTAACTTATGTGTTAGTACGCTAGCCAGGATTTTTAAGAAATTAAATCTTTGTATTAAATTTCAGCACAAAATACCATGTAATAAACAGAGTAAAAGCTATTACTCATTTTCAACTGATAGGTGATTTACTCTATGCAAATGACGTATCACGGTGGAAAAATATTCAGACACTAAAAAAATTAATGAAAAGTTATGCCTCCATAAATCATCATGTTACTGGTTCATTTCATCATTTTCCTATCTTACTGTGATGCATTTCAGAGTTTATAGGCATACCAGAAAAGGCAAACTAGAGATGTCACTGGAGACTGAAAACTCTTCTAAGTGTGAATGGATGCACCTAATCAGGAACTCCAGCCCCTGAGAACAGGACAGCTCGTTCCAAGATTTTCCTTAGGAGGGAAGAACATTGCAGCTCAGTATCACATTCAGCAGCTGTTATTCTGGAACTGACCATCCAAGACAATTGGGATAAAATACCTGCTTCTACAGGGATGTAAGACAAGATCTTTTGGAACAGAGTCAGAAATGTATCAGCTTTCAAGAGAGGTTCATATTTCAAAAAGAAGGGGGGAAAAGGCTGTGTGGAGGGCTGTAACCTTGTTGAAAAGCTTTTTTTGGAGCAATGCAGTTGTGTTAAAGGCATGGGTCTGATATCTTAAGAACTGTAAAGCCAGATGTATGCGCATCTCCACTTTCACAGTTCTGTTGCCTTAGATTGCAGCTATCACTTTCAGCAAATGAAAATGCATGTTGGCAATTGTAAATCCGTATGTGACATTCTAGTAAGGAAAGACAAAGCTGTAAAAACATAGTGCCATAAATGCACTGGCTTGCCTCCAGTGTCCCATTTTCAGCAACAGAAGGAAATAAGTCTTAAAACTGTACATAAAGCTCTCCTGCCGTATTTTGCTATTATTCCTGATTCATTAAACGCTTTCTTGCTATAATCAAACTTGTGGGAAAATGGCCATAGAACAAATGCCGAAAAATAAAAGTACAATTCCTTGTGCATTATTATTGCTATTAATCAGTGCTGTGGGACTTGTACAGTAGTATGATGTTTCCATAGTATATCTTACATGTTTGTAAGCAGTACTTCATCTATGTAAAGTATTACAGACAGGATAGCAACGACACAAACCAGAGAAAAAAAAACAACGGTAATTGTACGTAGACAGGTATTTCAGCTGGGCCTCATTTTAGTGCAACAGCATGTTCAATATTTGCTGGAATAAACCCCACGTTGTGCAAACAAATGGGTACACATACTTGGATGGTCACCCTGAAGGTATCTGTGCTGTAATGGGGCAAAAGGCCAGAATTTTTGGTAGTCTAGCAACAACACTATTCTGGCCCAGACCCCCCAGGACATTGCCAGGCCTCTATGATACCAAGCGTAGGAGCCCCTGAGCTCGTTACATTTGAAGCCCCAGCAGCAGCAGGGGAATTGGAAGTCTCCTAGCCCAGGAGCTGGCAGATCTCTGTAATCTTAGCTCAAATGCTCATGAAAAGCAAAGGGGTGAAGTCAAATATTGTAAGCACTTCTGCCCTGCCTAGCTTGGGAAGTTGTACTTTGGAAATTGAAGACTGTAAGTTTGGTAAAATTATAGAAACAACTCAGGTAAAAAGTACTGTTGAGCAAACAGCTGTTCTGTGCATGCTAGGGCTTTCCATACACTTCAGAAGGAGAGGTGGGTGAACGACATTAATCGGGAGCAGGAACCAGAAGCAACATAGGATTGGTCAGAAGCACAAATCCTGCTTTTTTTTTTTCTTTTCAGAAGTTGTTTGTGTAATGGTTGCTGTGGTATCAAGAGATTAAGGTTCCGGAGAGAGACATTATTCTTTGAATCAGTAAGTCCATAAATATAAATTGTAACCTTATGGCTCTTCACTTTGCATAGCAGGAAGGACATCTGATTAGAACAGGTGAAGAAAGCAGAAGATTAAAAAGCTTTTCTCCTACTTTGATTTAGGACTAATGTTCCTTGATTTGTTTTAGTGTGTCTTCACTCCATATTAGCGTAAGTAATTTGTGTTTGAGGGTGAAGATGTTAATTGACCTTTGTTCAGTGCCAGCAGAGGTTATAAGAGAGTTACTGTGTTGCTGCTGTGTGGTAGGTGAACTGCTTGTGTGGAGGGCTCTTGCTTGTGGTATTTTGTACAGGTGTTTTGAGTGTCTCCTGACAGAAGAGCTACTTGGCTCTCCTGAGCTTGGAGAAAAAAGTATTGTGGGAAGGTGTTCAACCACCTTAAATCCATCAGTGATTTGGCTTCGTCCTCACAGAAACCAGACTGGTTACCAGTCTGAATGCAAACGGACCTGAAGGCTATGGTGTGCTTCCAGATAGACTAAAAGCTCCAGCAAACTCAGGTTAGTGAGTTTTTATGTGAGAATGAGAAGAGTGGGATCCTGCGTGTATGTAAGGCTAGCTTTGAAATGGTGATAATGTCATTGCGTTATAAAGAATGTCTCAGTGGCCAAAGGTTTAAAAAAGCTGCAGGTATTTATTTGCCTCTGTTAAGGGTGAGTGGTTTGTATAGGTGGGTGGATTAAATTAAATTCCATTGTGAGTTATTCTTCTATCCTGCTTCTGCAGCCTTTTCTTATCATCTCAGGTCTGTTACTCAGAGTGCGTGGGAAGATGGCTGGAGTAAGATTGCTTTTTCTATCTATCCAGTGGGAGGTTTACCACTGGATACAGTTATTTCATGACTCTTTTCTGTGGTAGAAAGTTGATGCATGGGAACAAATAGAAACTTGTTGAATCTTAAGGTAAATAGAGAATTAAGGACTTCAGTAGGTGTTATTTTCCAGTGCCATCTTCCCTGTAATCTCATAGGGCTGATTTGCCACAGGGAGGTTTTGTTAAAATAAATGCTATTCTGGGGTGAGAAAACCAGGATGTGAGTGGAGATCTTGAATAATAACTGCAACTGAGGTTTTAGCTTGTCTGGGAAGTTGCTATTTCATTTGTATTAATCCTTATTGACAAAGACTGCAGTTGGACTAGTACTCTGATCTCTTGAGGCATAGAGACATAGTGACCCACAGCCTCTCTTGTATTGGGAAATCCTGAAATAGGTAATGGTCGTCAGAGTTTCGATTGCAAGAACTTTGATCCTCAGTGTAGTGGTAGGAAACAGATGAATATGTGGCAAGAATTATTGATGAAGTGTTCTGTCCTTATGGTCACTACTAAGTCTCTAAGCCATTAGACAATAAAGAAAATTATCAATAATATATGCAGATATCCAAAATTAAAGATCTGTTCCTTTTGAAATGCAGTGCTTATGTATATGTCTCTATGTATCTATGCATACATAGCATAAGGCTGGTGTGTTTGCTTATGTAGGCTTAAAACCTGTCTCCCCTGAAGCAGAGGGAAGAAGTTTCGCTGGCTAGTAGAATTAAAACTTTGTCATATTGTATGGTCTTTGAAGAGAACCACTTTTACATTAAGGTTTCTGTGTGATTTATAACATAGACCTGACATATTTTGAGGGAAAGGTTCGCTTTCAAATAGTTTGTTGCATATTTAAAATAATAACACATTAGTGAATTAAGTAGTCGACTTGATTTTGCAAGCAGTCATGATTATTGTGGTCAGAGTTTACCGACTGTGAGAAGGCAGACTAGGCTTTGGATAAGCATAGGCCAGATGTGTTTGATGACCCAATTTCTGCATATAGAAAAATACTTAACAAATATTTCATCTGCTAGCTTGGGTGGGCTTTAACAATAGTGTATGTTTTGTTGATGCTTCTACTATGAAACCTTTCTTGTTTTCCATGTGAATTTGTTAAATATCCTTTTCATGATCTTTGCTTTCTGCAAGTGAACTGAGGAAGGGCACAAGACTTTAGTTTCATCAGAAGCAATTTTGTTCTAGGTTATTAGCTGGTTGTATCTTCAAGGCTGAGTGAATCATGGATCAGGTCTAAGTGGCAGGGAAGAGGAGAAACATATATAGTTGCACCTAAGAATTCACTTGGGAACAAGAAGAGATCAATATAGAACTCCAGCTAGGGAATTCTAGTCTTTGAAAGATGTGACCATAGTGTCAGTTATTTGATGTAAGGTGATAAGATTTTTAATCTTTTAAGAAATTGCCCAAAGGCTATTGCAATAAAAGCTCTCCTTTTAATAAGGAAGCACTGGATGAAATTCCTTGGCCAGTGTTCTGCAGTGCATAACTCTAGATAATCACACTTAAAGCCTGCAAAGCCAAAGACATTCTTTCTTCCTTGGTTTCAAGCTGGTAAAGATATCCTTGCTGAGGATTCAGAAAGTGAGGATTTCCTTACAGATTTATGATAGTTTTTACACTGAGCAGAGAAATGGGAGCACTTCATTTTGCATTATTGAATCCTATTGACCTAATAGCTGCATTACTGGTGGTCTATAAGATGATCTAAAGAAGTCTTCAGGTGGAAAACTAGATAGATTAAGTAAAAATTTCAAGCTTTATGACACAGCTAGAAATGAGGAGGGGGACAAATGAGTTTGATCAGAGTTTTCAAAACAATGGAATTTCTTTTTTTGACAGCAGAAAAGATCAATAGAAAATTGTATACATAGTCCCAGTCTTAATGCTCTCCATCAAGAAAAGNCAAGAAAAGGGGGTGGGTTTGTTGTTTGTTTTTTTTTTTTTTTTGCTAAATTAGCTCATTTATCAATGAGCTATCTGAAATGCAAGATAGTGTTGGAAAAAAGAGCTGTCAGCTACTGAGACGAAGCTGTGGAACAAAGGAAATGTGGGCAAGTGTGATTGGAAAGATGTTCTTGGTTAAGAACTTTGCTCCTTCTATCTTGCTTAGCATTGTGAAATAAAAGCAGCTCTCCAAAACAGAAATTTACAGTGTGATCTGTGTTAAAATGAAGAGTGCCATGCTTTGAGAGCTTATTTGTGTATGCTAGAACACAAAATTAAAATGTAAAAGCCTTCAGTATAAGGTAGCTCATTTGCTAGTCAGTCACTCTAATATAGCTCAGTTGAAATCAACTACTGTAAATCAGTCTCCTGTGTTTACTTGTCAGATTGGGAGATGACTACTTTTTTTGGGTTTTTTTGGTTTTGCTTTATGTATAATTGAAATGTTGCATTTTTTTCAAGAATGTTCTGGTTACAGCTGTATAACATCTTGCATGGCTCTGGAGTCAGTGTTCAATTTAAAAGCTGTGTTACACCTAAGAAGCATTTAAGATTAAAAGGCTATATTTTGGGGAACTAAATGACTATATAGTGCCACTTAAATCTGCAATGGTGTTTACAATATAAAAGAAAAATCTTTGGGTTTTTTTTTTTTTGTACTACTGGAGACCAAAGCTTTAGAAGGCTTTATAGCAATACATATCCTGAGATAAAACTGTGTTTTTATAGCTAAATTCCCAAAGTGGGAGATGGCTAACTCTCCAAATTAATACTGGAGCTAAAGAACTGTAAGAGACAGGAAGACTGGAAAATGAGGATGATTACCAGAGCTACAGTTCTTTGTGTGTGTATAGTCTTTAATCAGCCTTAGGATACATACACTTTACAGTATTATTCAGCCCATAATCATATACATTAGTATTTATAGTCTGACAATAATGAAAGTCTAGCTGTAACTGAGAACCATTCATCTTAGTCATGACTCCATTCAAATAAAGGGAAAAGCATCTACCCTTCTGTACTGGACCAAGCTTGATGGCAGTGCGGGCAGTTTCCCTAATGCTGTGGGTGTTGTGGCTCTTCCATCTGATGGCTTGATCATGCTCTTTACTCCAGTTGTTATACTTTTCCATAATGATAAAGCGATTACACATATAAAGAAGAAAATGGGTAACATTCTTACTTTTTTTTTTTTTAACCCTTTGCTTCCCGAGTAGGCCCAGATGAAGGTTTGGCTGTTGTCAGTGCTTTGATGTGGGCTGGGCTGGTATGCTTTCTGGTGGCTGAAATGAGAAAACCCTTGTGCTTTTTAGGGCTGATTGAAGGTGCCAGAAATACCAAAGAACTGATACACAAATGTATTTAGGAAGCCAAGTCCTGGTTGATATAATTACAAATGCTTAAGCCCTTTCTGAAAATCTCAGCTTTGTGATTTGAGACATATTCTTTCTCCTCTCACAATTACTGTGCATGTGTGATGGAAGGGGAGGACAAAGCATCCTCCTTGAGATGGTGTCATGGTTTAACTCCAGCCAGCAACTAAATACCACGCAGCTGCTCACTCATTCCTCCCTGATGGGATGGGGGAAGAAAATCAGAAGAGAAAAGTGAGAAGACTCGTGGGTTGAGATAAAGACAGTTTAGAAGTAAAGCAAAAGCCGCACATGCAAGGAAAGCAAAGCAAACCAAGGAATTCCTTCACTGCTTCCCATCAGCAGGCAGGTGTTCAGCCATCTCCAGGAAAGCAGGGCTCCAGCATGCATAACCATTACTTGGGAAGACATCTGTCATAACTCCAAGTATCCTCCCTTTCCTCCTTTTTCCCCCAGCTTTATATAATGAGCATGATTTCACATGGTATGGAATATCCCTTTAGTCAGTTGGGGTCAGCTGTTCCGGCTATGTCTCCTCCCAACTTCTTGTGCCCTCCCAGTCTACTCACCAGAGGGGCAGTATGAGGAGCAGAAAAGGCCTTGACTGCCTAGCAACAGCCAAAAACACCAGTGTGCTGTCAATGTCCTTCTCATCCCAAATCCAAATCATAGCACTATACCAGCTGCTACTAAAAAAGTCAACTCTATCCCAGCTGAAACCATGATAAAATTGGCAGAATGGGAGTCTCTCCAGTAACAACATGGTGAATTGAAGAGGCCATCCTTCAACAGATGGATATAGCATTAGGGAGGTGGCAGTGAGCAGGAGAAGAGAGCAGGAAAGCAAGGCTGTGTGATCTACATCAACTGGAATTCTATGCATCATCTTGCTCCAACTGTCTCCTCCAGTTAATTGCTGAGGAAAAGGGACTCAAAAGCAAATTAGCTCTCAGGATGGAAAATTTAGACCAGTGTAGATTGTTTCATTCAAATCAATAAAAGTGCAAAACAAAACAGAAAATTCTAGAGCTTTCAGTGCCACTGTATTTCCCAAATTATCTAAAACTCTGTTCTGTCTCTGGAGTTCTTACCTTACCTGCCTTTTCAGAGAGCTGAGAAGGACAGGCAGTCAAGAAGATAAATAGGTACCTCAGCGTTTGTATGATTAAGGTTTTGGGGAACTTAGAAGTGTTTTTAGCCATAGCGTTTGCATTTGCTTGGACTATTCCTATTTACCGAACAATTAATTCTGTGCTGTTCTTGACATTTCTTGTTGGAAAGATGCTTGCAGAAGAATGCTTGAATGACATCCCTTGCAATCCAGCACTGCCAAACCTGACTCTCTTTATAATCAGGACAGAAATTGTCTACTGGAGGAGCCTAGATCAGACATTGAAAAATCCAAAGGTCTGACTCATTCATTATCTTCTTAGACTCAGATTAGCTGGACACTGTGCCAATATGTCTGGTCATTGTGAGGGCAGCCAAGAGGTGGGGAGAGTTTTGAAGTGCCATAGGAAGGGTGTGTAGAATATTGCCAGTGCACCACAAAACCAGTCAGGATCTTGACCCTGATTTGAGACATGTGGTCCTGAAAGTGATTTTTGGCTAATGTGATTCAAAAGCTTTCAGCTGCTAAGAATGTGACCTTCACTCTGAAACAACAAAACCACACCCTGCATTTGGATGCTAATTGTCGGATGGATGCTGGTAGTTCAATTATCTGTTGGATGTCGGCTTTTTAGTAAATTATTTGAATACAACCCAGAATAACTGACTGTCTTCTAGTTCTGTCGGCCTTGACTTAGGTGATAGTACTACTGAGACAAAAGGAAATTCAGTAGCAGGACAGTAACTGAGAAGCCAACAAAAGATTGGTTGTGCTTTGTCTTGATCCAGCCAAGCCTATTGTATCACCTCCAGTTTATGAAGGTTACCCTTGTCATACATTGATCTCTTATGTATTTAAATGCTCTACAGGATCTTTAGATTTTTGTCCTGGTTGCTATTTGGTAGTTAAAAGACACAAAGGGACCTTTGTGTTTTTGCTGGTGTTACACTATAGTTAGCCCATTGCCTGGCTATACAGGAATTCTCTGTCACAGTTTGGAGGAAGTTATTGCCAGCAGTGGGCACCAACTGCAGCAGATAAAACAGTTTGAAAGAACTGTGGAAAAACTTTGAAGTTTCCTCAACAGCCATAACATCCGCTTCAGTTTCTCATATTTGCTGCCTATAAGCCTCTTGCTGGCTGAGAAAAAGAGGGTATTGTCTCTCATCAACAGCAGGACTGTTTGCCAGCCCTTTGACTCTACAGGAGAATTTTGGGTTTTTGCAAAATTTGCAGTTGAGCAGATGGCCAAAGATGACAGGAGGCCAAAATGACACAAAGGAAGCCCTTGGTTTGTAGAGCACAGTTTGCGTCTGTCTCTAGATTATCAGCTTTGTGTTCTCTGCAAGTGAGGCTGGTACAGAGAAAAGAGCACAGGACTGAGACTGAAAGAAAATCCTCTGTGATGAGTGAGAGCACAAAATGTGGGTCAAGACTTTTAAACCTCCTCCCCAGTTCTTCGAACTGGATAGAGAATGTGAAAATTGGAAGACTGGTACACAAGAAGCTTTGTCCTTTCTTGCTCAGCACATGCTTTACAGTTAGCAATCACACAGAGAGTTTTTGAATTGTTTCCACCAAAAACGTTGAGGCATATCATTGTGACCTTGCAAAAGACATAGGGTTCCTTTCTAATACAGCTTCACTTACGAGTTTCTGAGCAGAAGAGCTTAATGCACTAGCAATGCAGAATCTGGCTCAGACTTCACATAGTGACCCTGAAAAAGTGATTAATGCAAGAGGATAGCCTTTGCTCTCCAGAACTAGGAATAGAAAAGAAATTTAAGTCATAGGAAAGGGAAGGAAAGGAAAAAAAAATAAATTAAGAAACACACTAAGGATTAACAACTCATCTACTCCTTTTCCTTCTCAAAGGCTTCTTTCTTTGTTGGAGGCTGAGGCATCGGCACTTGACCTACAGGACTTTAAAGAAGAAACTCAGGACAGATTGTTCCCAAAGGATTTCTTTGATACTGTGGTCAAATAGTCATAAAAATTTCAGAGCCGCAGCTGGCAAAGGGGGAGGGGGGTGGGGAAGTAAGCTGAAAAAGGAGAAATACTAATAGTAAAAAGGAGTCTGATTCTTTCCCCTTAGGACAAGACTTGTAGGTAAATTCAAAGGTACTTGAAGGAAAACTCTGAAATATCAACAATGTGGTGTTAAAAAAAAAAAAAAGACAAAAAAAAACCCAAAACAACACAAAAAAAAAAACAAAACAAAAACCACCCAACCATCCACTGATTTTACTAAAGCACTGCTCTTCTGGCATAATGTATTAAAAAGTAAATAAAAAGAAAATCAGGGATTAATTGACACTATATTAGATCTCTTCCTAGCAGTAACTCCCTGCTTGATATTCTGGAAGTAAGATGTCAACAGCGGCCTTGGCAGTGGAGTATTAACCCTGCCCTCAGTGGTACAATTACTGTAGCTCTAGAAAGTTAATGTCCATTGGAAAATATGTCTGTTAAAGGGAAAACAAAAAGTTTAACGTAACAATACAAGAATATCTAAAACGTGATCTTTTCTTTCTTTCAGCCCAACACTACAAAGAATGGTTACTGATATACCAGGCAGACATTAACCCCAAAGGGACAGAGACTGGGAAATTCAGTTGTCTTTTTTGTTTTTTGTTTTTTTTTTTTTCCTCCTGCTGTCTTATGGAGAGGCTCCCTAGGAGGAGAAACTGTCCTGCTTTAAGTCAATATGGAGTGTCCTTTGCACTCAGCAAAAGGAAAGCATGCCCAAAGTGGGATGAGATGGCCTATATAGAAATTAATGAGCTTTCTTATAACATAGAAGATGCGCAAAGGGGACTTTTGTCAGTGAAATTACTGCCTTCAATGGGACCAGTGTTTTACCTCATTTCTTTAAAAACCTTAGGGCCACTTGTGTATTTCTGGAACATGTGATTTTATTTAACTAAGAGGAAATACCAAGGCCCAGAAAACCCTGATAATAAGTTTCAGGAGGCTTTTTGGGACACAACTGCTATTTTGGTCTCGGTCCCAACATGTATCTTAATGCAATGTTGGCATCTCGCAGTGTTCTAGAGCTCATTTGGGACCAATGCTCTGGTGCAGGAATACCCATTGTGGAAATCCATAATCAACTGACTTAGCTTTTCAATATAGCAGATATGGAAACAGTTTTGACAAATGTTTCTGGAATTAATGCCACGTTGAATACTAAAAGAATGCTGGAAAATTAAGTTCTTTTCCATAGGCCTTCAACAGGGCTCAGAAAAAGGTTGTAGAGATGAGGGTGAGGGTGTAAGCCTGGTGAGAAGAGGGCTAAAAGGGGGTAACATTTTGGAGACTGTCACCGAACTGGTGTGTATGCACATAGCTGGTATTTAGTTGGTACTTGGGTCAAACTAGGTGTATGAGCACTATCTGCTTCTTCCCCCCTCATCTTCCAATCCCTTCATCAGAGTTTTTTTTGGGGGGCTCACACTCATTTCTTCATTTTCCAAGGAAACCTGCCCTTGCATTGGTTAATCCTGGTGGTATGCACCATTCAGGACTTGAGTTCAGACATTGTCCCTGCTGTCCAGATACGTGGTGTGGAGTTTACCAGCTAGTGCAAGGTGGTATGGATTTTGCATTAGCAGCTTTTGGGTAGTGCCTGCAGCTCAGAGGAGGACGTTCTGTAAAACTGAGTTACATGGGGTGCTGGTCTCGTGTGTCTGCACTCCTCATTGTCAGATATCACTACATACAATGCTTTCCTGCAAGGAGATTTTTATTAAACTTTTTTTTTTAATGGAACAAAAGACTTCTTTGCTTTTTGGGAAAAAAGGCAAAATACACTTTTAAGATTGCATTTAATGGTAAAACTTTCCTTAGTGGCCCCAGTGTCATGGATAGTTTAAGAAGCTGGGTTATTCACTGCTACAACTTTTCTCGAAGGGAATGTCCTTTGAAGACTCATTGCAACTGTAGTTTTTCTATTCATACTGTATTGGGGCCACCAACAGAAGTTTCCTTAACCTAAGCTAGAATAACCTCCTTTGTCTCCCTGTGTGTTTGTCCCTAGTTGTTTATAGTTGAGTTGTGGTGATGTCGTACTAAGGTGTTATACGGTCATGATGATGGCAAGAGGGAATGAAGCTACTTCCTTTCTTAGCCTTCCTCAAGGCTAATACAGATGTTCTAGTTAAGGAACTTGCATGCTTTAATAGTAAGATGATGTAGAAGCTCACAAGTTTGGTTTACGAGGTTTTAAATATTAAGACCTTCTGCTCACCCAATTTTTTTCTGTCAGCAGAGATTTTTATGTATGAGGTCATTTACTACTTCTGGATCCTTCTGAACTGCACAGAACCCAGTACAATTCTCAAGTGAAAAATCCTCACTGTGGGGCAGCAGTCAATATGTAATAATAGGATTTTTGCAACGCTGTATTTGCCATATCATTCATGTTTTCAGCTTCTCTACATAAGTTTGGGTTTTTTTCCTTTAGTTTTAGGAATTACTTTCTGTTGAAACCCAAAAGACTTGCTGCACTTGATGTATAACATGTACTCTTCTATTCAAAGAAGCTTGTAGTTTGAATCTCTTGATTATTGCCTCATACAGCTTGATAAATGCAATATTCCTTCCTTCCTTTAATTACATGTTCATGAGTCTCTTGCTCATTTGCCTTTTATGATAACTGTTTGACCATGGTGGAACAGGAGAGAGATGAAAAATGAGAAAGACCCTGTTAGAGGAATTGAGTTTGAGATTAGAATTTTGCACTGAGCTGCAAGTTTAAGTGTATGATGATTAGGCACCAGATTAAGAGGTAGTTATGCAATGACAGAGCTTTATTCCTGTTGTTTTCATGTGGTGCAAACTACAGGTAAGTGATGCTAGCGTAGGGAGAAATGTAGTTCTCCTACCTTCCCTCAGCAAGTGTAAATACGCACTGAGGAATACTCTCCTGTTACGTAGAAGCTGGAAGAATGCTTGCAGGCAGCCCTACTTTGAGGAGTAACAATATTTATATACCTGAAGTTATAAAATGACAAATACTGTTGTTATACTTTCATCATATGCTGCTCAAGATCAGAGTTTCACACGTTGGCCTGAAATGTAGTTGAGCATTTAAAACCTTATGAAGCTCTCAAGTTGTAGTGGTACTACCTTTGTATTAACTAAGAGCATGGATGACCTCCATTTTGGTTATTGCTTCTGTTGAGAGTTCAGACAAAGATTCAGATGAAAAACAAGTCCTTGTGCAGTGCATGAAACCCCTGAATTATCACACAGTTTCTGTGCAACTTATGAACAAGGGTAAATGACTGTAAAAGGGATCTATAAAAGCAAGGTGCCTGTGTGCTACCCGTGACCTTTTTCTCATTCTCTGTCTGAATTGGTTTGGTATGACTACGCCTAAATGAAAAGCAAGGCTTTTGGACTGTGGGAGGCCTTAGTTATATATATTTTGGGAATTGAGTGATAGTTCAAGAAAAGCTTTATTTAGGAAACAGCTGTGGTTATTTCTAAGGCTGGTCAGTAGGTATATTTACAGTAGTGTTTTAGTTTAAAAAACACTCTGTTCATCTGAAGTTAATTTTGTGATTATATCCACTTACATTCTTTGATATACATGTTGCAAACTGGTTTCCTTTTGGATGAAGCAGACCTAGATGTGCATGGTCACAATAACTAATGTACCACAGCTGCTAATGGCCACCTAGTCCATGGGACCACGTTGTAGCTACTTTGAAATAGAAGTCCATATAACATCCTTTGTTTCAGTGTGTAAGTCTGCTCTTAGTGGACTGCAATATTTGCTAACATAATTGTAATAAATGATGCCGGTGCTGTCATCGGAACTCAGGGCTCCAACCCCTGGAAAACCCTGAACTGGAACAATTCACCTAGACTCCAAGGAGACTTTTACTACCACTTGCCCTTATGACAACATCTCTCGAATCAGATCTGGTAGTGAAATTTCTAGATATTGCACAGGGGCACCCATGTTGGTCCTCAAAATAGGATTAATGTCAACTAATTTTAGACATCTACAATGAAGATTTGTCTGCAATAGCCGATGTATTGAAAGTTTGGGCAGTGAAAATAAATTAATTCATTGGGATGCAATTTTATCTGGTTTAGATGCCTACTCTAGGATGAAATGAATTGTTCCCCAGTCGTACCTGTTTCTCTCCCTAACTTAAAAAAAACCAAACAACCAACCCACCACCACCAAAAAAACAACCCCAGAACAACAACAAAAAAAAAAAGCAAACAAAAAACCCCAAACCTAGGGTAAGCAGCGTAAATATAGTCAGCTGCAATGACCTACAAAATAGGTTTCTTAAATTGATGTGTTTCTGAGATTGAAGTCAGTTATGTTCCTTACTGATGCAGAGTAAAAGTAGCTGCTCCAGAGTTTGTTTTAGGGATATAAATGTTCAATTTGGACACTACAAGGACAGGCATTCAAGGTCCACCATGGGTGGAATTCAAAATCTGTGCCCCAAAGTACTTGCAATGTACAGCAGTCCTACAAATTCCCACCCTGCTTGGTATTTTATGTTGTTGAGATTAAATAGATATTTTACTCTGTTTGGTCAGCAAAACATCTCCTAAGAGCTTACTTTCCCAATTTATTTGAGCTGAATCTCCATAAGTGTTTCCATTTACAGAATGTACTGTTGTATTTTCTGAGCCTGTTTCATTCTGGGAAGCATGTGGTAACAACACTTTTGCTGGCCTCTTGAGATCATGGTCACATGTTTCTTAAGGAGGTGCTTGTTTGTATGCTGGAATTATTTATTTAGATTGATTATCAAATTGCTTCTTAACAGAATATTGGGTACAAGTGTGTTACTGTAGCAGGAAGTCAACATTTATGAAAATACTGAAATACTGTTTCAACGTACAGTATTAAATCCTCAGCAACAATAATCATAGAATCATTGAAGCTGAAAGGGACCTTTAAGATCATCAAGTCCAACCATTAACCTAACCTGACAAAAAACACTTCTAAACCATGTCCCCAGGTACCATGTCTACCCTTTTTCTTTTTTTTTTTTTTTACACACCCGCAGGGATGGCGAGTCCACCACCTCCCTGTGCAGCCTATTCCAATGCTGGATAACCCTTTCAGTGAAGAAATTTTTCCTGTTATCCAATCTAAACTTCCCCTGACATAACTTGAACCCATTTCCTCTCATCCTATCACTTGTCACTAGGGAGAAGAGGTCAGTCCCCATCTCTCTACAACCTCCTTTCAGGTACTTGTAGAGAGTGATAAGGTCTCCCCTCAGCCTCCTCTTCTCCAGGCTAAACAGCCCCCGTTCCCTCAGTCATTCCTCATAAGACTTGTTCTCCAGACCCCTCACCAGCTTCGTTGCCCTTCTCTGGACACACTCCAGCACCTCAATGCCTTTCTTGTAGTGAGGGGCCCAGAACTGAACACAGCACTCGAGGTGGGGCCTCAGCAGTGCCGAGTACAGGGGGGAAATCCCCTCCCTGGTCCTACTGGCTACGCCCTTGCTGCTGCTACAGGCCAGGATGCCGTTGGCCGCCTTGGCC
>VZSZ01010716.1:80452-93012 GCA_013398815.1 Ibidorhyncha struthersii | reverse complement strand
GTCCCTTCTTGTGGATGGGTGTCACATTTGCCAACCTCCAGTCAGCTGAGACCTCCCCGGTCAGCCAGGACTGTTCATAAATGATGCAAAGTAGCCTGGTGAGCGCTTCCGCCAGCTCCCTCAGTACCCTCGGGTGGATCCCATCCGGCCCCATAGATTTGTGTACCTCCTGGTGCGGAAGCAGGTCCCTCACCATTTCCCCTTGGATTACAGAGGCTTCATTCTGCTCCCCATCCCTGTCTTCTAGCTCAGGGGTCTGGGTACTCAAGGTACAACTGGTCCTACTGCTGAAGACTGAGGCAAAGACAGCATTAAGAACCTCTGCCTTTTCCTCGTCCTTGGTCACTATGTTACCGGCCCCATCTACTAGAGGACAGAGATTATCCTTAGTCCTCTTTTTATTACCAATATATTTATAGAAACTTTTTTTGTTGTCCTTGACAACAGAAGCCGGGTTTAGTTCCAGCTGGGCTTTTGGCCCTTCTAATTTTTTCCCTACATAGCCTCACTACCTCTTTGTATTCCTCATGAGTGGCCTGCCCTTTGTTCCAAAGAAGAAATTACTTGGCCCTTGCAGTCTTCGGGTCAGAGCCAATGCCTGATGTTGATCTGTTCAATACATTCTACATTCTAGAAGTTATAGGAAACAAAGTGATTGCATCATTTATAATTCTTCCTAAAAGTATTTGTGAAAGCTTAGTAAAGTGCTATGGCAATTAAAATAGCCTTTGGGTTTACTAGTTGTAGTTAAAATTGTGTGAACTAGTTTTTATTCCAAGCTTCTGGTTTGTTGTTCAAAATTCTGTAACATTGTGCTCTTCGTGCTGGCTTTTTCCAGTCATCTTTCCTGCCTGAAGGTGGTTCTGACAGTGTTTCATTTTGGACTTTTAGCAACAATAACAGTTCTGCCATTTTTAATTGTATGAAAAAGGTGGGGAAAAAGTCTTTCACCTTCAGTGACTCTTTGAATCTGTGTCTAAAGCGCTCCACTAGCCACCAAGACTGGAGATAGAAAGCTGAAATAGCCCCTACTGTGGAAAAGCAGATTTCAGTGTTCTGGTGAAAACCGGTTTTAGTTTGAGCAAATGAGGAGGAAACTGCAAAAATACACACATGCAGTTTTTGTGTATTTTAAATAACCATTTAAATGTGATTTTTATCACAAAATATGTTCAAATAACTGTGGATATTAACCAAGGACTTTGCAATAGAAAAGCTGTCAGTTTTATACCCCAAATAGCACAATCAAATATTGAGCAATAGCTGTTCGCTTACAGCGTTTCCGTAGTTGTTATTTTATCAGTGTCAAATAGATCACTGCACTTTCAATATGGAGCTGTTCCACATTAACCCTGAATGCAATCAGGCAACTAAACTTTGTCCAAGAGGGAAAACTAGTATTTGTTACATCATATCTAACTTTCATGTGAATTTGCATGTACGTAGCTCTCTGAGCTAGAAAACAAGCTTTATTTAATTTTTGTAGGCTTCAGATGCAGCTTTTTGTTAGCTTTTCAACTGGAGAAATATTGCAGCCTTTCATTGGTGGTACAGTATCTCTAAATCTTCCAGAATATTATCTAAAGCTGATAGCAGCAAGGTTGTAGAAATTCACTTCATGTTACTTACGTGAATTCAATCTGTGTGATAATGATCTTAAACTTTTTGCTCTTTAGTATCAAGGCAATTGTAGTGGAAATATTAGTCAATTGTTGGAACAAATATAGTGATGTCAGAAGATACACACTGATGTTCTGAAAGATGTGTTTTTTTTAATTTTTTTGCAGTGCATTGATAAAAGATATGTTATTTATCTACTTAAAAATCCATGTTCTGAAAAAAGGTAAATATTCAAAATCAGTCTTGTACAGGCACAGTTAATGTACTGTGTCTGGGATTCCTGGTCTGTGATCAATAGTCTATTTTGGTGTTTTTGAAATGGAGAAGTAAGAACTGAAGTAGGGAAAGAAACATTGTTAAGCTTCTCTGTCCTGTGCTTCTGTTTCTGTCCTAGGATTTCTGATAGCACCTATGACAGTAACTTTTTTTTTTAAATGCAATATCTTTCTACGTATCACATTAATATGTGTATTCAATTAAAAAGAAATCAAATGGTGAATTACCTTTTTATGTATAACCCAGATCTTTTGATAGCGAGCTTTTTTTTCCTGCCCCCAGGTGTGGGAAGAGGCACGGGGAAAGGGACCGAAACTGGCCCAAAACATTTTGTAGAAATAGATGGGTTACTGATAAGGCAACATCCATCATTGCTGACCTACAATTGAATACCCATTGTCTCTCATTAACTTCAAGAGGAAATTGAGATGTTTCCAAATGCCACCAGAAATAAAGAATATGAATTGGTTGGTACAGTATTTTGAAGAATAGAGTGCAAAGCTGTTAATGAGCTGTAGTGGCTGCCTTCTATAAGAAAGACAAGTTGCTTTAATCAGAAAGGTCATGCATGTCAGATAGCATTATTGTTTCCTGTGTTAGCTTGGCTCTACCTCAGTCTGGGGGAATTAAGATTTCAATGAACATTACTAATAGTTAAGACACATGTCTGGGGATGTGGATGCTTCTCCATTCAGCTCTGCTGAAATTTCACTTTTGATTTATTGGCATTGCTGTTAAATACTGCTTAAATACAACCAGCTTATATGTGTCACTGAAGCCCCTAGAGTCATGCAAGTGTTAAATTTATGGCACAGAAAATATCTCAGGGATCAGTGAAGCACAGCTAGTTCCAGCTTGGGTTTGAATGCTAAGAGCACCTTCATCATCCCCAAGACTCAACTGATGTAGTCATATTTCTTAGATACCCTGGAAAGAAAATGGAAGAGTTGTGGTTCAATTAGGCTGACTCAATTCATTTGGGAATTATCTGTAGATAACAATTCTCTGCAGGTGGTCAGGCCCTCCTAGAGGTTTTCTACTTGCTCAGTGATCTAGGGGGTTTAGAGAAGAGAAGAACCTGTTTGGAGGGAGTGTCCCAAATGCATTATAAATACAGACTTTGGTCTCTTTTTTTTTTTTTTTTTTTCCCTTTTACATTCCTTACTTTTGTGGGTGTGCAAGCTGTATTGTGGCTAGCAACTATTAGTCTCAGTATTAAAAAAAACCAAAACCAACAACAAAAAAAACCCAAACCAAAACAGTGCAAATGCAGGCAGATGCCTTCAGGTCTATGTTTATTTGGTATAAATCACCGGTTTCTCCAAATACATTAAGACTTCTTGACATGCTTTTGTAGTATATGATCCAATTCTGCATCAAACAAGTTTACATTTTTTCAGTGGAGTTCTGATTAAGGACTTGTTGAGCAAGTTTTCCTTTTCACAAGATAGTGGTTATCTGGATGAATTCCACCCTCCTGAGTGTCAGCAAACAGTTCAGGTTTGTTA
The DNA here is from genome assembly GCA_013398815.1 of Ibidorhyncha struthersii. NCBI lineage: Eukaryota > Metazoa > Chordata > Aves > Charadriiformes > Charadriidae > Ibidorhyncha > Ibidorhyncha struthersii. The sequence goes on along the minus strand of VZSZ01010716.1, from coordinate 89,608 downwards.
CTCTTTTTGCTCTCTGGTTAGTCTTATTTTTGCCATTTAAGTCATGCACTAGGATTGAATTCCCCTGCTTTGGATGGTTGCTATTCCAACCTTTAATTTCTGAGCCAACCTGAAGGGCTTTTCTGAAACAGGTGATCGTAGTTCAGATATTCATCTCTATCACGTTGTTTCCTGACTCCCGAGCATCATGACCAGACACAGTATTGCTGAAAGTAGTGTCAAGTTATTCTTGTTCTTTACTAGTGACTGTGGGACACTAGTCCTATCAAGGAAATGGTCAAATTGAAAAAATGTTTTCTAAATAGTTTTTCACAATAGGATTTCCCAAATAACAGAAACCTGTATGCAGGGTAATCCAAGATAATACCTTTTTTTTTTTTTTTTTTTTTTTGGTCATATTTGAGCGTTTTCTTTCCTATGATCATCATTTTATTATACATGTGTATACAAAAAAGGATATGTTTGTCCATCAGGAGCTGACAAAACCCCACCATTCATCAAACCTGAAGGTGTTTGGGGAAGTGTATCCTGACGAGTGTTTCACCAGTGCTGGCCAGACTATCTTCCTGCAAACTCCTCTAGCCAGCGCAGCCAGGAATCTGTGAAGTTCCACAGGAGTCCCTGTCCTAGCAGAAACAGTAGTGTTGCTGTTGACCTTCAGTGGTGCTAGACTGTGTAGAAAGTCCTTAATTGCAGCTTGAATGGAAAGGAAGGATAGTAGTCTTGTATATAGATATAACAGACCTATAGAGTTCACTGGGAGGGGCAAAAAGGAACAGAAAAATGAGGTGAAAATATATTTAGCTCATTATTACCACTATGAATCTTTTTACTGGACTGAGGTCAAGATTCTGCTCTGTGGCTATGGGAAAGGCTGATAAAGGGCAATATGGGAAATGACTGCTTTCAAAAATTGCATGGCAAACTTGCGTGTTGATTCTTCTTGTTGCCTGGGAAAGACCATGTACTTTTTTTTTTTCTTACATTGGTCATGTTTTCTCTGCTCTGATTCACTTGAGTGAAAACTGAGGGCTTCCTTTTATTTTTTTTTTATCTTAAGTTTTATTCTGCTCTGCTACCTATGCCCTTTCTTCAAGCACAGTAAAAGTTGGGTATTTTTAACTCCACTCTCGAAACTCAGGTTATAGAATCTGGTTTGGTGGTACAGAATATGAGATGAATGTCCAGATATGTGAAAAAAATCAAGTTTAGAACAGAGTCAGTGCAACCATGTAGGAGGACTGTATGTATGCACACAAGCACTTATTAAAAGTCATACAAATTGATATGGCCTTTACCTGTGGTCGCTGTTGTGCCCTTTTTAAAAAGAATAGCATCAGTAAGCACTTCTTGCCATACCTTCTGCTTGTGCAAAGGCTGTGGAGAATGCTTTTTTGGAGATATGACTGTGCTCAGCAAGGTAAGCGTGGGCTGGCAAGGAGTACAGCATCTTTCCCCTCAAAAGCTATGATATCATACAGGAAGGTCAGTACACTTTTCCTGGTGTGGTGTGTGTCTTCCACTCCCATCTAAAGGTATTCTCAAATATGTTTGGATACACAGCCAAGATTTCCCTCTGTTTTAAAATTCTCTTCTTCTCTGAGCAGTTTGCAGCTCCAAGGGAGATTTGTATGCTCTATACAAACTATTTTTCATCTCTTTTCATCTTCTCCAAGAGGGATGGGGAAGTACCTGTGCAGCCACTAATTACAGAGTGATTAAAATAGACTTCTCGGTAAAAAAGGAAGCTCAGCACTACTTTTTCAGGCCAAAGCAGATAAAGAAGCTAACCATATTAGGAATTACAGGCCAACTGAGAACAGCAGAAGCAAAAACAAAAAAGCAGGGCCAGCACAAATTGTCATAACTGTGTCAAAGACACAAAACAAATATTCCTTTTTGGATGGCCAAGAAGCACCACCATCTTTGAATGTGTTCCTATCTCAATGCAAGGGCTGTGCGCATGGGATGTGACAACTCTGATCACATGGAAATGCCAACAGTAATTTAGCATCTGTCAGCTCATTCCTGTTTATGATGTGACAAAGCTCTTCACCAAAGGAAAGGTAGAAAATATCTACATTAACACTACCCAAGTCTATCCCTCCCTAATTGATTTTTGATTCTGAAGAAGAGGAGAAGAAAAGCCATACCAGCAAGCATGGTTATAGGTTAACTTTTGGAAGTTGAAACTTTAAATCACACTTTGGCAGAGTGAAAACTTGAAGCTTCCCAGTAGAAATCCTCTAGATCATGAAGAAAAAAGAAATCATAAACCTCGTCCTCCTGTCTTATGCAGGAGTGGACTGGCTTAAATGCTTAATGAAGGAGAAGACTGAAGATTAGAAATAGTAAAACCTTTCTTCTTTTCTTTTTCCTTTTGCGTTTACTTGTGCTGTATTTTATAAGAGCCTGGTGGTTAAACCAGGCCATGCTATTCAATAGCATTTCAAACTTGGTCTGTTTCTCACCTTTGCAAGGGAGGTGCCAAAATGTCGCTATTAAATTTCTGTAGCCCAGTATTATGGTGAGACAGAAAGGAGCAAAAGCAGCATTTTGCAAGTTGCCTGAGAAGTGCCTGAGGGCACCTGAGGTGCTACAAGTCACATTAGACTTGTCCCAGAAATCAAAACCCTGAACCTGGTATTTGTGCTAACACCCACTCAATCTTGTATCTGTGTAACGGAAGTAATTAGGAATGTGATTTATTTAAAATGTAATTGTCCCCTTGTGTCTTCGATGTATATCTTATCAATAATATATAGGTGCTTATTCCAGTGGACTATGGTCCCTTTTTTTCAAAGCTTACATAGTTACTTTTCTTAGATTTCCTCTTATGTCTATGGTGTACAAGTTGCAGTTTATTACAGTAAAAAGTAATAATAATGATAGTTCCGCAAGCAAAAGCCCTACTGATCTATATTCCCACTCAAGCAGTGTTAAATTATGGTAAATTATCTTTGCATCCCTCTTGTTACTCCTTCTAGCCCTCAGACTTGTCCAGGGCAGCCTTGGTACAAATCTGGTACCAAGGTTGCTGCTGGAGACCGGAGCATAAGGATCTCCTAGTGCTTTGCTTGCCCTCTAGTGGCATTTTAATGGCTGGGGCTGCCCGTTGGGTTACACTGCTGACATCCCTGAATGTGGGTGTGTTTAGTCATTGAAAGCACAAAGCCAACGGGTTTTGTTAGCAGAACGTCTTTGTTCTACCTTGTGTTTGAAATTGGAATCTATAAGGTAAAGGATATAGTACAAATGCAAAGAGCTACCTGGTCTTGCAGGCATTCAAGAAAATGCTTTGGCTGTAAGTGGGAAAGCTGTTCTTCCAAATAAAGTGAGTTACTCTGTTTACAGAAATGCTCAACACATTAGAGGTAGAAAGTCACAATTGAAAGCGAGATGAACATTGTCTCATTTTTATGGTGCTAGAAGACTTCTTTAATTTTATATAACTGACAGATTTTTTTATTGACATTTTCACTTCAGCGATTTCTGTAGAATAACGTTAATTACAATTCATTAGCTGTTTTTAAATTAAAGACATAATGAAACGCTAATTTACTTGCATCTCAGAAGATTCCCTTAGCTTAGTCACAAAAGAAAGAAATATTTGTTGATTTGCCTTAACATAATATCCTTTTTCTCTAAATTGTGTTTTGGTATGTTTGATAGCTAAAACTATCTTCTGCCTCCCACACTTAAAACTTTGTCTGTAGTGAGATGGTTACACCCTGTTCTCTAGAACAATGATCAAAATGCCAATTCAGGTTGTGATCATGGAGCTGAATATTGTTTATTGCTCATCTGCAGGAAAGTCAGCTGCAGAATAATGCCTTCTGTTCATTGCTCTTTGGCACTAGATAAATTTTGCTGCTGCTACATATACTATTAACTATTGTTATCCTTTGGGTTGAGATGTGACTTTTGCTGTGCAATTTTTTTTTTTTTTTTTTTTTTCTTTTTTTAAAGTTCAGTTAGATTGACCCAACTTCCCTGTAAAATCAACGGTGTCAAGTTTTTCCGGCTTCCTTCTCTGACCAGTACAGATGGTGGTCTGTACATGTGTAAAACATACTTCTAAGGGACTTTTTTCAGATAAGTATTTCTCAAACGAAATGGTGATTTTCAGCCATTGTCTCTCTGCGCGTTCTTGTACTTTTGCATTAAGCATGTGATCAGATGCTTGGAGTTTTTCAAACCACTCTTGCAATAAAAATTTAGTGTATTTTCTTCTGATATAGTAATTTTAGACATTGTAGTGGACATGGCAGCATTTTCAGCCTTGAGCTTTTAAGTTCATAGAGTATCATTAAGAACCTTTTCATTCATGTTGACACTTTAAAATGATCTACGTTTACCAAGCATTAGCATAAAGTAAAAAGAATTGGATGCTTTTGTACTAGTTAATTACAAAACATCAAATCTGCTAACAGCCATCGAACACTTGCATGCTGAAGTAAATTCATTAATTTAGCTTTATCTGATGTTTGTTGAAAGCACAAGTGAAGGGTGGATTGTATATATAGCAGGAAACCCATAACCCATGAACAAGAGAGTGGAAGTGTAGGGGACTGTCCCTGTACTGTATTCAGGAGTTCATACCTATCACAGAAGACACGTATATCGTACTCTTGCAGAGACTCTCTCTTCTGCCCACTGGAACCATCTTGCTAAAACACAGTAGTGAATTGAAATGATGAATTTGTGATTTAGTAGGACTCACTGGTACTCCAATGATAGAAAACACTAACTTGGTAAGAACCTCAAAGCTGTACCAAGCTTGCTTGTGACCTCTGAAGTTGTTATGGTTTTTAGGATGGATGCGATGATTGTGTCTATATTCCAAATAATTTCCCAGTCTTTGGAATGAGAACATGTATCTCATTAAAATGTTTACAGATTTTCAGCTGCCGCTTTTGCCTGAGACAGCTAGCACACTCAACTATTTACGCGTGTGCACAATTCAGGAGATGGGATACTTGGATGAACATTCCCAATGTGCAGTTTGCATGCAGTTGCCCTGTCCCAGTAAGCCAGGAGTTTATTGGGTAGCTTGCTCTGTGCCAGTAGGTCTTGGTGTCCAGGAACCACTGGCATGTTTCATTTACTACTATGGATATAGCTAGTAAGAATCTACTCATATTTTGTGTGATATTAATTAGTAGCTCATTAGTTTGAGATTGGCAATGATGAAACCAAAACTTGGTGGTCTTGTAGAGGCTCAGATGAAAAAATGCAGCCGAGGTCTGTTTGATTCCCCTGTCTGCACGCATATTTTCTTCAGGAAATAATGGGGGAAGCATAGCAGAACCAAAATAGCTCCGTGTAGCTGATGTATCTTCATTTATGCCCTTGAAACACAAGTGTTAATATCAATTCCAACATTTTGGTTAGTGTCTGGCAGTTAGCATACCAACTAGGGACTCCTTTTAATACCTGAATGACAAAACGTCCACTTTCTTTTTGAGTCTGCTCTGAGTTTCTTAATTATTTGTAACCAGGATGAGAGGTGATAGCACACTATCTAAGTTTACCTATCAAAGGATTGTTGCTCCTTTGTTAGTCACCAGCAATAGGCTGCCTGACTCTCCTGAACCTTGAAATCTTCAGTCACTTGTCAGCTTCTGTGGTACCATGGGGCAAAAAAGCAGTAGGTCCTTCAGATGAACTTTCTGATTGCTTTGTAAAAGTGAACTAGATCACTTTTTGTAATGATGAGGATTTAATGTTTATCCTGTGTAAAGCCTGAATTGTTCCCAGTGAATATACATGTTAAAGCAGGGTTCAACACTTGCTTTTTTGTTCTTTGTCAGATCATCTCCCTTTCTGAATAGTAGGTGATGTTTACCTGTGAAATCGAGTGTTCCCACAAACCCAGCTTCTCCTGTAATTTTGGAAACTAATTACTCAATGGATTTGCATTTTTTTGTGTTGTTTTCCAAGGCTGTTGTATGCTTGATTCATAAACAGAATTTAATTTACATGCTATACTGTTAAATTAGTCTTTGAAATGAACAGAAAGATAAGTGCAGAAAAATACTTTATGGTACTGTGTATCTTGAAGGTATTTTGCCTGAACGATATAGCACTCCTGTATGTCCCCATTTTTCAGATAGCTTGGTTGCATCAGGCTTGATGTTGAGTAAGGCTTAATACTGAGAAGGGCAGAGATTGGTATGTAGGAACTGAAGTTCCAGCTAGAATGATTTATAATGACTTTTTTTGCCACTCTTATTACCTGAGGAATATGACAGCACTTTTTTTCAACTTAGTTAAAAGGAAAGCTTTGGAAAGCTTTATTGCCCCTCCCTTTAAGCTGAAAGAGAGTTGGAGCCAAAGGTAAACGGATGAACCCTGTTAACAGGAGGAGGCTCCTACTTAAGCTTATGAAGGTTTATTAATAGACAGGAGACTGATATTGCTCATTTCTTCAGAACCAACGAGAACTTTCAACTAGTCATTTGTCAGTCAAGACTAGATCTTCAGGTAGTTTTAAATCTGTGCACAGGAGGGATATACAGTTGAAAGATAGTTTCAGGATGTTGGTTTAAAATACCTGGCTCTATGTAGCATTGATTATGTTCTTCCACATCCACAAATGTGTGTCTTCTGCTAGAGCACATCTGTGTTGCAGCGTTCCCAGGCATAGCTAGGATAGCAGTAACAATGCAGCAAGGTTAGGTAGGTATTTCAGTCCTTACAAGATCTTGATTAAACCTGATGGCCAGCCCAAGGCAGCCCGCTTAACTGCTGTAGTTGCACCATTGTCAGCATTTGCTTGGCTGGATAAGAGTCGGCATATCTGCATGAGCTGTAACTGCATTTTACTTACTGTGTTAAAGCATTCTTAAACAGTCGGATAATTCGAAAAATACCTCTTCTACTTGTTTTCAAAGCTCCGAGTACAGGGACTTCTTTGTAATAGACAAGTTTATAGGATAGCATATAGTTACTAATAATAGAAAGTGTAAATCATGTTAGAAGTTATGTTATACTAGCTTCAAGTGAATACTTTCCATAAAATGTTGCATATGAACCTACTTTACCGGGGGCTTTGAAGTTAGCATGTGATTCATTCATATCCACGTATAACTTGTGTGGGTTTTTTATGTGGTACAAATGTCAATCTGCTAGATTCTTTCTTCTGCTTATGAGTTGACCTGTTTAATTTCAGTGTAGATGTATGAAGAGAATCATGTGATCCTTGGGTATGTCTGTCTGTTTATAGCAAATCAGTTCCGAGTAGATAGCAACAGAAGCTCAGATCATAATGAAAAGAGAAGGGCGAAGATACAGTAAGACTAACCAAGAGTCTGCCTGCAATAGATACCCCAGCAGTAAAAATGTGCACGGGATTCCAGAAACTAATGCCGCTCTTTCAAAGGAGAGCATCTTCCAAGGAGGGGATGGGTGAGTGTGGAGAGACTGCTCAGAATCAAGCAATGATTTATGTGGAAGGTCAAACTGTGCTCAGCTGTCAAAACTCGTCACTTCATCCTACCATGCAAAATGCTAATAGAGTTTGCACTTGCGGGGATAACAATTGCACTATTTCTTTTGAAGAAACATAGGAAAGCATCAGATCCAGTGCAAGTGTGCCTGAGAGGATGCATATGACTGTTATCCTGATTATAAATAAAATACAACTGGAAGAAGATAATCCATTGTGATCCAAAGATCAGGAAAGATTGTGCTGGAGGCTCTGAGGGATGGTCACAAAGAGTAAGTTTAGCCTATTGAGTTGAATCTCCCTATAGATTGCCTGTTTGACTGATGCAAAGAGAAAGTTTAGAAAGATTTGTTTCGGTAAGCAGAAGTTAGCCTTCTGCTTTGTCTCCTCTGGGAAGTCTCTAACAAGTAACACAGTGAAACCAAGAAAGGAGATGACTGGTAAACTGCATTACTGTGGTCAGCCTCCAATACTGCTACTTGGTCATCAGAACTCATAAAGGATTTTCAGCAGGGCCTCTGGCAGACAATGGGTAACAAACACCTTTCCTTAAGAAACAGTTATTTATTCTTGATGCCCTGGAGCTACCTTTCTTACCTTGTGAGCGATAACATCGTACATTGGCGCTGAAAAGCAGCAGCTTTGAAGGTAAATGGGCAAGAAGCCCAGTTAAGCCAAAAAGAAAGGAAGACCATGTCATCGTAATACACACTGAGCAGCCTGCTTTGGAGTGATGAAGGCCCTACTTGCTTCATATCCAGTAGTCAGGGTACAGAAACGAAATCTCCGATGTCTGAAGAACGCTTAATTATAATGAATGTGAACTAATGCATATATTGATAGTTGAAGTATTTCTTGAGAGGAAGACTAATTATCTAAAATATTTCAAGCAAACCATGAAATGATATGCAGCATATGGCCAGCTCTGTGGGAATTTCTCTTGACCCTTTAGGTAAAACCTAGAATGTCTGTTATTTCTATGCCAATTTATGTAGCATGGCAGCTGACTGCATTATAAGTTTAAAATAATTTTAAATATTTGACTGAACAAATTCCTTCTTATTTTTATAGCTTTGTTCACAGTGTGTGTTCTGAGTATGATGAAGTAAAGATAGACAAGTAGAGAGAACTCTGTTTTCATACTGGTCTCCACAAACGATTATTAAAAAAAAAAGTGCTTAACAGTGTTGATTTTAATCTTTTTTCTTTAAAGGGAAAAAATACTTAATTTGGCATTATATATTTACATAACATCTTACAATAAAATCTGCATAGTAAGATGGGTTACTTGTCTATGTTTTACTGCTGAGGATTGAGAGTTTAGTCACTTTTAAGACTTGAAAGCATTTCAGTTTCTGAGATGTAAATAATATTAGTGTTTTCACACCCACTATTTAAATAAGTTTAACAACCATGCCATCAGAACTGCAGCTACTATGGCATTTAATACTGAGGCTTCACATAAAACAAGATTTTTATTTTCAGTTTTCTCATAAATTAGCTTTTATCTATCATCTGATTCTGCAGCTCCAGGGAAGTCTGCACAGAGTTTGGTTCCCTCGAGAAAGAAAACATGGGGTTTGAGTTTTTTCATATGTTAAACTAGGTTCTGTAGTCATCAGAGTTAGTATAGGACCTCACAAGTCTTGTTACCTCACAGGAGTTATATTAATACAAACCAAAGCAGAGAGGTGAAAAAAATGATG
>VZSZ01010716.1:70378-80443 GCA_013398815.1 Ibidorhyncha struthersii | reverse complement strand
TTTAAACATCACGAAAGAAGTAAGACTTCAAAGAAGTAGAAAACCAACATTTAATTAACATGAGGCTGGAATGTTCCTAGCAATTGCTAGCTGTTAGTCTGATTCACTAACAGTTAGCCAGATCTAAAATCTGCATTATGTAGTAATCCAGTTTGAAATTCATGAAAAAATCTGGAGCGGTCGCGAGGTTTGAAGGCACGCAAACTGAAACAGTAACCTTTTCATAATGGTAGTGTAATTCATTAGCAAAATACTACTACGTCTACATTTCCTTTATGCTTCTTTAGCAGGTATCAACTTGCTAGTTTGTTTTTTATCCTTTTATCCATGGCTGGGTAGAATTTGAAGTGTAATTCAATGTGCTTAAAGCAAAACAATGGTATATAGCTATACCTCTCTGCAAAATCAAGAACAAGGACTTCCTAGAAAACAGTAGAATTGATGCTGGCATTTGTTTTCCTCTCCAAGTGTCATGAAGTTCAATAATATACACCCTGAGAAATCAAGTAGGAATGTGTATTGGGTTGAAAATAGCAGAATAAACAGATTCTAAGAGGCATTAAGTAGAGACCCACAAAAAGGGCCTAATCGAGGTGGGAACATAAGTGTCCTCTGAACACAATAGCTGCAATAGCTTTTGAGGGCCAGCTAGTATCTTCAAATTCTAGCAAGCCATTAGCTGAAAGGACAAACACATGCATTTTTAATGTGCCTCATTTAGATCATTCACATCCTGGCCAGCGTTTCTGCCTCCCTGAAAATAGTTTATGAACCCATTATGGCATTTTGTTTAAGAACATCACTTCTGCCTGGAGAGAAGCCTCTGAATAGGTCAAGAACAATGTTGGGGGCTTTTAAAGAGGTTACAGGTAATGGAAGGAGTCCAAAGCGGGAACTTCAAAAAGTATGCAGATAACTGCATGAGGCTTGCCTTGAAAAGTCTTGCATGAGTCAGTTTGCAGCTGTGTGTGTACATTATGTGTATTTTTGCTGAATGTCTTTGTCATTGATGTGATGTTATCTTGGTATACTTTGCAATGGCAGGGCAGGAGGGGAAGAAGCACAACCCTCCTTTTACCGTCTCTGAACATCTTTAGAAATGAGAAATAGCAATCTCTGAATATATTCATAGTAGTATGACAAAATCCAGGCCCTGCTGAAGTAAATAGAAATTTATAAAGATTATAGTAGTATCAGGATGTGACTTTTAATTATCAGTACTTAAAGTACGTTCACACGGTGCTTTCCCAGTATAGATTAGTAATTGCTTGCTGCCTCAAATGTCTTTGTTCAATTATATCTAGGAGAGAAGAGTTCCCCAGAGCAGCTGATATGCAAAGATCTCTTTTATAAAAGCTAACAGTGCTGCCAAGGATTTCATTTATTCTGCCCAGTCAGATTTTTAAAAGGGATCAAAACCAAGTGTGATAATCATGTTAATATTTAGTATTGAAATGGAGCTGAACATATCTGAGAATCTTGGCCCAGGTTTGAGTTGCAAACTGTCTTGTGAATTGTATAGGTGAGAAAACTACCAAGTGAGATGAGTAATCTTTGGAAGCTAATGCAATGAACATTCAGTAAGAAGCAAAAATACCTGTGCTGCCCAATTAAAAGTTTTTACTAGAGTAATCTTTTTCCAAATGAAGTTAATATTAAGAACACTGAAAGATTCTTCAAAAGTGGGAACGTTCTCTATGTATAGCATTCAGTTTAATAACGGTTTTAGTTTTATAAAGGCAAGAGACATGGAATCCCACCCTGATAAAGTGAAAGGGAATTTCTTAAATGTTTTGTAGGAAACTCATTTTTTACTTTAGGCCTTCAGCTTAGGCTTCTAGGAAAGCAGAGGGAGGGGAGTGTTTGCTTTATTCTTTTTTTGTTGCTTTTATTTACTAGAATGTAAAGGAGAAGGATATATCAATATAAAATATAAAAATGCTTTTCATCTATTCCAATAACAGCTTTCTCTTCCAGGAAATTGAATGCTGATTTTAAAATTGCGGAATCAATGAAACCTAGACATATGTGGATACCTGTATGTTTACTCAAATGACTCGAGTGGTTACTCAAGTGCTAAATGAAAAGGAGAACATAAAATATTCCAGGCTGGAAGGTTAAAATATTAATGAATCGTGAGTTTCAACATCATGAGAGCTCTAAAAATATCAAGATGTTTTATTCAGATTCCGTTAAAAGGATTTTAGGTGGAAAGTCACTTTCCTATGTTTGGTGCTCTCAAAGTAACTATGGACATATATGTAATCATATACCATCTTCACAAAGCAACATCATACTCAAACCAATAGTCTCTGCTTTAAGTTCCTGTTCCAAATAGGGTCTTCAGTTTTGGAGATGTGACTAACTGTGGAGACTTCCACAGTATGAACTGTATTGGCATATGACGAGTTGGACATCTAGTGTCGAAACTTTTGTTATTACTTTGCGTTTTGTTTTTGCAAGAACACAGTAGTTGTGAGGGAACAGAGGAGTAACGTTAAGAATCTCTGTTGGAAAGAGTTGTCAGCCCCTGCAGATTTATACTGAATATGAATTCACAAGCCCACTGCAGATGAGAAGGTGCATTCAGTTGGATTATAAATAGACTGTAGTTAGCTTTGAAATGCATCCATTTTACTCTGAGCTTCCAGCAAAGTCCTACAGATACGCAGCTCCAGTGAGAGCTCTAAAGTTGGTAATAAAGAGAAAATGACAGGGGTTTTATTCAGAGTCTTCTACCAGCTGTGGAAGAAAAAGAAATCCATACATTGTTGTGGTTGTCTTTTTTTTTTTTTCTACAAACAGTGAAGAAGTAGATAAAAAACTTTCTGTTCTTGGGATACAAGTCCTTGTTCTCAGAGAAATGTGCTCTGTGACTGGAAATGAATACGGTTCTTGAACCCTTTTCTTCACTCTGTCCTTTCTTATGCTCTGATGCAGTGATCTCACGTGTGCTCCAGAAGAAGCCAGGTGCACTTCTCTTCTTGTGGTCTAATGGTGGGAAGGCAAGACCTATGCTTTTGCTTTTGCCAGCAGAGCACAAGATAGATACCCATGAGCTGGTACTCACCTGAACACACTGTTCAATATGGTGGGTTTTGTGAAGGCAGCAGTAAAGGCAGTGCTGTGTGCTGCCTAGCCTGAATTAATAAGCTTTGTCTTGTAGAGGGTGATTAGGATGACTTGGATCCAATGGCTAGCAGGGTCCCTGTTTGACTAGATTGTCTGCAGGGTAGACTATTGCACAGTGTAGCCCTGTCCTAGGTGGAGCAGTAGCAGTGTACCATCCTAAAGGGTATATAACAGCAAGCATGTTACTCTTTGCATATTAAGGAATAATTCTTTGTAGAACTCCCCTGCTTACCACCTGGGGCAGAGCTAAATTTCTTCAGCCTCTTTCTGTGACTGAATGGACAGCAAACACGTGGGAAGTTTTAAATTCAGATGGTCATTTTTAGCTTTTCAGAATGTGACTGAAACCGGCAATCTCTGTCCCATCACCAAAAAATGAGAAAGGGTAATGTGTGTGTTTTGCTGCTAAACAAAATCAGAGCACAGCCCTATAGATTCTCAAAGTAATTTGATGTTGCATCAGGAGGCAGATGGCAATGATAAACCAGTGGAGAGCTGAGAGTCTTCCGCTTGCATCAGGAGCATGTTGGTCTCTTAATTGTCACCCGTTTTGGACTCTATCTAACCATAAGCTAGTCTTAGAGGGGACATAAAGATAAGGTCTTCAGTGTACCCCTTTGCACAATTTATTTTCAACACAGGAGCTATGATGGGTTTCCTCAACAGCTGTTTATGGGTGCCTGCACACTCTGGGATTTGTCTTTGCACAGATAAGAGAGAAAATGAACACAATATACAGTTTGATATTGCAGATAATTTGCCAATGGAACAGAGAAAGGATCAGTTTGTGCAAATTTGGTGACCAGCTGAGGTCCTTCAGCTACCGCGGAGGACTTCTAGGCAGAGGTGAGCTGCTGTATTCCTAGGTTGACAATGCCTGACAAACTCTGGTTCTTGTGGGCTTTCTGCAATGCTTGTGTAGTCACTTTGGCATAAAGTAAAATCAAGCACGTCTTTAGTCTCCTCTTTTCACAGATTAGAGCTGTTCCTCCTAAGAGTTTACATACTATGTAACTGAGGCCAGGAGAACTATTCGCCCCTTGATAAGATCCTATATTATTGCTTCTGGGCTGCTACTGGGTTTACATCATAAAATAACTAGATAAACTATTTAATTTGCTGCACAAATCTTAAATTTTGCAGTTATCTTAGCACTTTTTGGTGGAATTAGCAATCACCGTGCTTCATTCATGTTAGCTTTTGGGTTTAAAGGCACTTTTATTATTCCTGATTCCTAGGAGCCCAATTAAGAGCTTGTCTTGGCAGCTTTCACTTGCAACCCTACTTGCTAAGACATTCTAGGACTAAGCCTGCCAGGTTGCCTGCATTTTTCATGGCAAGTGACTGCCCTCTATCTTCAATTGAGTTGGATGTGTCCATCTCATTGCTAGAAAGTGAAGTAGGTCCTTCAAAAGCCAGTGCTGCATGTGAAGGTGGTGGTAAAAGTTATGAGACTTGTTAAGTCACTTGGTGCTGTCCAGGCTGGATAGAAGGTTTGGGCAGAGCCAGGATTTAGCAGGGCAGAAAGAATTTCTGTGGTCCCTGTTATGGGTCCCTAATCAAGGAACTATCATCCTGTACATGGCTGCCACTCCAGCAGCAATGTTTGGTTGATCCCACAGTTTGATCTACATTGAACGGATTATTTTTGTTGGTTTTGTTCATAGTAACTCTTGCAGCAAGTGTCTGAAAGATGTGATAGCAATTAAATAAATAAAACCAGCATTGTAATTGAAAAGGAATTTTTAAGTATCAGATTGCTTTTGGCACTATTATAAATTACTTGGTGCTCATATATTCTTTTTTGTTTGTCCAAAACAAACTGCAAAATTTGCAGTTCTCTGGGTCATAAAATCTCACATCGCTATATGAATCCAATTATTAGACTTGTTAGAAGCAAACTAACATGAAACATCACAAATCTAATACTGAACAAAACCTGGCAATAATCACCTCTGTTCTTTTACCTCTTGCTGTGTTCTGAGCATTTTTTCTTACCGTTTCTCAAGCTTCCAGGCACCGTTTTCTTGCAAGAAGTCAGATCTCCGTTCTCTCTGGGTATTCATCAGTCTCTGTTCCAGTTCTTGTCTCTCTGCCTATCTCATTCATAACAGATACCAGGGCTGTGAATTTTTTATGGCAACTGCAGCCGTTGTAGTTGATGAAATGTTTTGGGGCAATATCAACTCTTTCATGCTAAAGCAAGAATATTGCGTTTGGTTTTCTTATCGCGAAACACTGAGAACAAAACCATACTGTTTTTGCAAAATATTCTGCCAGTCTGTACACAGAGTCATATTATCTTGCAAGCATGCTTCTTGTGATTATTTTGCAAAATTAATAACCATTTTCTTTTACATTCTCACTTTTCCTGTATGAGTGTTCTCATGCCATTGTGCCACTGCCAAGTGTAGTGCACATTTACATAAGAGCCTCCCTTGTTGAATTTACTTTGGAAGTTAGACAAAAAATATTTTTTTGAATGTAAATCGAGTACATTTGGTCATTGAGATACAATAGGCATAGAGCATAATGATAGCACTTTTATAGCCATATTTCAAAGTACAAGTACGCTCATCTTTTTGACCCCTTTGTTCTAATGCTGGAAATAGATATTAGCTGCTGAATGAGCATCCATAATGTCACATGCAAAGTTTTTAATCAAGAACCTAAGAATATTATTCCATTGAACAAAAATAACAATTCTGCAGGACAACTTGAGCTTTAAGTTGTTTGTTTTTTATTATTATTATGCTTTTGCAGTAATTAATTGCAGTGGGCATCAAAGAGTTTCTGTTTTGCAGTTTGCAAGGAGCTCTCAGCTGTCATTCAAAGCAAGTCCATATAGCTACATTGCAATAGCTAACATCTAATGATGATAGATACTTTCTCTGTCAAAATATGTTGCTCAGCTTTAGAAAATGCCTCCCGTTCCTAGGAAAAAGTCCTCCTATTTTGGGAACCTTTTCTTGGTAGCATGCACATTTGAAAGAAGCAGATGCATAGGGTGGGATGGAGAGTTAACAATTCTGGTAGTGAGACTTCTTGCTGAGATCTTGGGGCTTATGCTCATGGACTTTAGACACTTTCCATATCATCCAAATACTGGATGGTGCAAAATCCAATTGCTCTGACTACTCGTAGTAGTTCTCTTCTCAGTGTGTGGCTTATGAACAATATTTTGCATTTCCCATAATTTCCTCCCCCCTGCATGCATTTCATTTTTGCTTGTACAAATCAAGACAATAGTTCACTTGACTCAGACTAGTGCTGTTGTTTGTCTTTTCTAACAATCTCTCATCAAATGTGTAGGGAAACTTCAGGAAGAATNAAAAAAAAAAAAAAAAAACCACAAAACAAACAACCCACAACCCAAAACTGTAAGCATGGAGTAAATTATTGTAAGACATTATGTAAGAAACAGAATTTAAGTTTAAGGCTGGCTTATAGATGCTGTGACCCTACTTAATATCTACCATATATTATTTGTCTGTTATATGTGTATATATGCATATTTCTTAGGTATGTACTATACTGAGTTTTATTCCAATAGTGTTAATTCTCAAAATATCTTTATTTAAAACAGAAAGACATATCTTAGAAGGAATTTTTGTTATTTTCCCCCTCTGCTTACAAGAAAACTTATCTACCCAGTCTAGCCCGCATCCAAGTAAGTTAAATACGCAAGGCTCATGCATTTTTCTGTTAGGTTACAGATCCTGTTTTGCCCCGTTTTCCCTCTTTTAAAGATGGCGAACTGAGATGTAGAGAAAGGTTAAGCTGATGGTCAACAGAGGAAAATACATAGTTATACTGCACTGAATTTTGCATGGTAAAGTTGCATAATTTGACTGAGTTGTTATCCGTTGGGTAGTCTAGGTATCATCAACACCCTTTGATACAAGGGCTTTAATCTGTTTTGGTTTTTATTTTCTCCTTTATGTCTCTCTAGTCAGTGACCCAAACATTCCCTCCAGAATGTTGTTTATTCTTTTCTTTGGCCTGGGCAAATGGAACAGCTTCAGCAGGAAGCTCAAACCCTCCTGAAATACCTGATGAATGCAACTCTTAAGTTCTTGTATGCTTATCTACTCATGAGCGTGCTTATCTTTAAACATGTAAGTTGCTTAAAATGAAATTTCCTTTCAAGAAGGCTCTTTCTGTAATTTGTCCATTTTGGACTGTTTCTTGTTAATTTTCATCATCTCTTCTCTGCCTTTGCCTCATAGCCTGTTGCGGTTCCTATCATTACTATGACTAGCTGGAATCTTCCCCAATTTCTTTTAATATGGTTTGAGTTTGTAGACTGAGGGAGTGAAAATACAAAGCAAGCAAGGGAAGTTATACAGTAAGATTCATGTGTCAGGACAAAGATACGTAGTCCAATCAGTTCAGTAGCTCTTGCTTGTGCTCTAGTATCAGAGGATAATTTTACTGCCTGTTGTATTAATGTACAATTAATCTGACTGTATTTATTCAAAACCAATTTTGATATTTTTAACCTATAACGCTTGTATGTTATAATCATTGAGTTATCTGAGACTATAACAGGAATGCCTGACTAAAGCATTAAGGATGCGTTCAGAATTGTGCTTTATATTTTTAAGTAATAGACACAAAAAGGAAAAATGAGGAACAGTATCAATATCTGGAAAGTATAATTATAAAATTATGTAACTAGAAAATTATTCCACACTGGTTATTGGAAAATAAACTTGGTGGTCTAAGGAACTTGTCTGTAAAATTTATGAGCTGGATCATCATGTTTTGTGTGGGTAGAACGTGAAACAGGTTTTGCTTGAAAATGACTGAAATATTCTGAAGGTCATTTGTCAATTTTAGCAAAATGGAGATTTTGACCTAAGGGGATGGCATGTAAGAAGTTCAGTCTGAGGTGTCTAAAGTACTTACTACTAAACCTAAGAAATCTTGAGAGAACATGTGGCAAAAAGGCTCTAAAACAGATTTTCATCTGCCCTCTTGGTAGCTGCTATTGAGTCTTAATTTCCAGAAGACAGTCTGTACTCTTGTGACATTTGTGAAGTGGCCTGCACAGCATTAGTCTCCTTTGTGCCCGCCATGGACTTGAGAAATATGCCCATCTGTGGACTTAGTTGGGCATAAGCACTAAATCAGGGTACTTACTGGGTTAAAGTCCAGGACTTGGGGCCTGGGTCACTCTCTCAACCTACATGTCATTGCAATTAGCCCAGAAATATGGATGCTGCTGCGAGAAAGAGCCCAGCTGGACTCCCCTATGTGTCTCAGCCAGAAAAAGCTGGTAGTTAGGAGGAGGATCTGATTTATGTTGGGAACCAAATTTTGTGTGGAGTCACTAAAGAAGACTAATGCAAAACCCTTCTCTCTTTCCACCCCCCACTGTGCTTTCTGGGAAGTTAAGAGCAATAAAACATTTTAAAGCTGTCCTCAGACACCCTCATTTGCCTCGCAAAGCGTTTATTGGTAAGTATCTGCTGGCTGATACTGTAGTTTTGCAGGCTGAGTTCAGTGTACCATAGTAGACTGAACAGCATCTTGCATATATGATATATCACCTTGATACTAGTCAGCCTGTCTCATAAGCTAAAGTGTTTTACTGGTTGATTTCATAGTTCATTAAAAGACTTGCATTTTCCTCCAACAGCTGAGTGGCAAATGAAAATACCGCTCGGTTGCAGAGACTATGCTACTAAGTAATTCTAGCCTAACTGGCCATGCCTCTAGTAAGCGGTAAAATCGTTAACTGTGACAGCACCATTATTAATAATGTCTCATTCATCTCATAGCCATGTTCCTTGACTTCAGCTGCTTTTTCTTATGCATATTTTTTAACGCTATTTAAAATCATTCCCTAAAAAAGAAAAGGGAATGGATCTAATTCATCTCCTTATCAAAAGCTCTAATGCTCTGTCTTCAAACAATTATGTCCTCAAAATTTAGACAGAAAATAAAACTGAATTATTCACTTTATTTCCAAAAGGCATTCTTATGCACGGCTTGATTTACCTTGATTAACATAGCAATTTACCACACATTTCAAAAACTGTTGCTAGTATTTTTAGCTCAAAAGAGGTTTAGATACCTTAGAATTTCCTACTGTATTCCGTCAACACTGTTCAGACTTCAAATCCTATTTAATTTTTGCAGGAACAATAAGATTTCATTTTAAATAGGTTTTGATAATAACTAACTTAATGAAGTGATATAGTGTTAAAGCTGTGTTTATTCTTTTCATTTTTTTTTCTCAGCACTTCATTGGCTAACGCCTTTAAAATACATTTTCAGCTAAGTAGTGTGATTCTTATGAGGTAAATATCGTTTCATCCTTTTTCCTGGAAGTGTTTAGGGGCAAACTCAAATGGTATAGGCAAAATGTTGGCCTCATCCTGATGTTAGGTAAAATCAGTCAATGTGAAAAACTGAAAATACAAGTAACAGTAGGCCTTTAGCTTTGTTTTTGAGTAAGATTAAGGAGGTTTGGGTTTATTCTTTGTTTCCTTCCTTGCAAAAAAAGCCTTCTAAAATGACTTCCAGGGATCATAAAAATAAGTGGTCCTAGTATAAAATTATAGAGTTAAATAGCAGAGATTTTGTTTTCCCTTATATGGAGAAGTGGAATTGACAAAAATATTACTTACAAAAGATTAACTGAGAGCATGGTTACGGTGTTTGCCAGGGACCATGCTGTTGCAGTGTTAAGTCTACAACTTGCTAACAGTTTTGAAAATTTCTTCTGCAAATATGAATTGTCTGTGTCCATTTTCAAGAAAAAGCCTTTGACTGTCCCTGGAGGTTGTGCTGAGTATGCAAGTTATAATACAGCTCTGAGACCAGTGAGGTCTGGATTTTTTTTACACTCTTGGGGAAGTAGTTTCTTGTGTCCCAGGGTTACCATCCTTTCTGAAGTTCTCTCTTTCACATTATTAAAAAAAA
>VZSZ01010716.1:0-70231 GCA_013398815.1 Ibidorhyncha struthersii | reverse complement strand
TTCTTTTGAGAGAGAGAGTATAGAAACAAGTCTGTATTATAAATATACACACAAACTATCATGACTCTTTGTCCTCTGGTCTTAGTTGCTCACTCGTTTTCAGAGGCACCAGTCCTTCCCATGCATATGTGACTGCCATACCAATGAGCTATCCTGCTAATGTGGCAGGTAGGTAGATTTGGCACCAATAGGGACTGGGTGGTTTCTAGGACCACATACAGTAAGTGCTTCGCTTGTCATTGAGTCATATCTGTAGGAGCATGGGCAGCAGTAATGATTAGGAGCTAAAACAAGCCGCTTGGTCTCTTTGCTGGCTCCCTTAGCATTGGTTTGTTTAATAATTGCTACTCTGCAAACTTTCATAGGGACGAAAAGGTGAGATTGACACAGCAGCACTGACTATTTCTGGGTAGCAGGCTTTGAAGTTGAGCCTGTTAGCTGGAAATAGGGAAGGAAACAGCAGGGACTATTTATCACAGTAATTTATCTTCTTTTTAGGGAATCATTTGACGATATGTTTTACAGGAGATTAATCTCTGAATTATCAGGTTTTTTGGGGAAAATACACTGACAACCAATGAAATAATTTCTGCAGGGATTAAAAATTGGCTTAAGGTAGGAGTTGAAGCCCATCTCCTAAATGGTTGGATGTAAAAGTAGGGATGAGGCATCGAAACATATAGATTGCTATAGGAGAGTCGTTATATTAGCAGTAGGGTAACTTCAGCCTTATTTTTGCCAATGTTTACAGTGTTATGAACAGACATCATAGGAGAAAAATAAAATAGTGAACTGCTGTAGCTTTTATTGCTTAGGAAAGAAAATAAGATAAATGGAGATCGTGTAAAGATGGGAATCATTCTGTAACTGATGGATATGCATAGCTACAGTAGCAATAATGGTCAAATAGTTGAAAATTACGGGTAACGCTCTGTTTCTTAGACATTCTTGGACCATTTTTTGTTTCTTCCTGCTGTTGCATATAATGAACTTGTTTTTTTCAGATTAGATGTGAAATATGTTTTAAAAGTATCCAGAAACAGTGCTGCCATTGATTGGCATATTCAAAAACCTAGGTAGAATCAGAGATTTTGTGTTCATATTTATCTTTCAATGTTCTGTATTGGAATATGTAGATTTTATGACAGAATATGAAACATCTTCTCATGGCTTCTTTTCACAGACTGCCAAGTGTCTTATTCAATTCCTAGTGGCTTCAGTGTATGCAGGATCAGGCTCACAGTGAATAAACTTGGAAAAAGATCTATAAAAGCAGCCAAACACATCTTTGTGCTTTATAAAAAGAAAAAATATTTTTTTAGAAAAGCTTTTTCTACGTATTTCTGAATTAATTTTCTTGTTTAAGGCTCTCTCAGGTTTTTGCTGTGTTTTTTTTTTTTTTTTTACTTCAGTATTAAGCAGGCTTTAGCATACTTTTATTTTAGTAAACAACTTAAAATCCCTTCAAGAATTGCTCCTTTGTCCTATTTTTATTATATAGTATGCTACTCCTGCTTTAATTCATCTGATTTTATTAATAAATGGAATGTTTTTTTTTTTTAAAAAGTAGGTTTTATGGTGCCATCCTAATTCATTAAACTGCATCTCATCGTTCACTGTCAATACAGGAAAAAAAAAAAAAAGTGGTTCCTGGGGTTATTCTGTCTTTTCATGTGCTCTTAAAATAGTCTGTCTGCACTTAAGAGGTTTTCTTCTAGAGCTCAGCCTGAGCTACCTGCCTAGGAGATAAAGTACATTTCCTTAGGCTTGAAGTCAGTTTCTGATAGACCGTATCCAAACCTCATTTCTTATAATTTTTTCAACTTAATTTTTCCTAATGTTTCTCCATATCATGATTTTTCTCATTAACTCTTCTCCTAATGGTACCACACCACCTGAGGTGCTTCAACACTTCATTTCTACTTGGGCTGTGTATTCTGGTTCAGTGATGCAGGTTGATTCCCATTCATCACTAGCACAGTATTATTCCTTCCTGAATAAATCCCCTACTTCCCTAATGTACCAAATTACTGAAACCAATATTGGCCACCTCTTCACGTTTCTTAGACTGATCAGGGACTCTTGAAACCTCTCCTTAGCTTTACAGAGCAGCAGACTTTGCTGCCTATCTTTTTTTATACAGGCAAACTAGACTGAAAGAGAGAAACCCAGGTGTCTAAACAGGGGCATCAGAAGAATACACAACATGGCCTCTAAGATCTCGGCAGAAGCTGGGCAGGTACCTAGGATATGTGATTAATGGGAGACGCTTCTGGAGTAGCAGCTAGAGAACATTCAGGATAAAGTACTAGATGCCTAGTTTTAGGCTTCCAAAGCACTACCCAGAATTACTGTGCTGAAAGAAATTGTTATTGCAGTTAAAAAAACCCAAACACCTCAGTCCAAAATATGCACTTTTTTTTTTAATTCTGTGATCTTAACAGTCATAGTTGCAATGCCTTTTCTAATTGCAATGTATAAAGTTGCCAAAATGTGTATCTGTACATGGTCACGTCTTCTGAAAATCACAAGAAATATTTGAATAAATATGGCAAAAAGGAAGACATTAAGGCACAGGGTGTTTGTAAAGAGCCCATTTGTTCTAGCAATAACTGTTTCTGAATATACTGTGGCCCTGCGTTGGAAAAGGGAAAAAGTGGTTACTAAAATACACACACACACACACTTTAAGCCATACTTTTACTTTTTTTTTTTTTTCTCCTCTTTACACTTCCTTCAGTCTGAGGAGTAAAATAGCACTGAACCATTCACAGAGAATTTCATTTTCTGGTCTTTGTATTGCTGGACTATTTTAATTTCCTGATAGTACCAGAATATAGCCACTTTGAAATTTCAGGTTTAATTTTCTTAAAATTATGAAAGTATTTTTTTTTTGTAGAAACCAGGCTTTCAGATGATCTTTTTTTTCCTTAAAGAAGATCTTCGTCTTGAAGGGGGAGGGGTGGGGGAATGAATATCCACTTGTATTAATGTTGGAAATAAAGTGAGGCTGAAGTACAATTTTCTTTCAGTGAAGCAATGAAAATGAGAAGCAATGCTTAAAAATTGCTAATGAAGGACTCAATTATGAAGAAGCTGCAGAACTCGAAGAGCACCCAGGAAATTGCCACTTATTCATATTGTGGTGAAACACATTTGGTCCTATTGGGTAAAATTTTTTTCATGAGCCAAAGACATCATTATTTCAGCTGTTGCATAGCCTTGACTCCCACACACAGCTGCACTGGTATTTGGGTTTGGGAATGCAAGAATATGCATCACTGTGGCAAATTTCTCCTTTTTACCCGGAATGGTTAGAAAGGGGAAGGGCAGAACCTGACTTAGCTCAGGAGTACAAAGAAAATAGGTAGGAAAAGATTCCTTGAGGATTCTGATGCAGAGTGCCTTCCTTGTTCCAGGCTTTGTTTAAGAGCACTGTCTACCCTTATGTCTTATTTCATTCTCTGCTCAATGGAGAGATTACACAAAAAAAAGTGAAGCATTACGCTGCTTTTATTCAGTTCTGTGTCAGTGAAGTGATAGTTCCTTGTTGGAAAAAGCCCAGTAACAATGGCAATTAGCTGATACCTCTATACAAAGTATTCTCACATCCTAGTTCGAAATAAAACAGCATTTTAAAAGGATAGAACAACTAATGATAACTCTAGGTGTGATCAAGGTATAGTCTCAATGGGAGCAGAGCTCCTGTTCTTTGTTTTTACTATGGTTCCAGGCAAAGACATCCAAAGAGATCTGGCTAATTTAATGAATGTGGTGTTACCTCACAGTTGTCCCATTTAGGGAATAGATGAAGAGCTGTTTGCTGGTCGCTCTATGATTAATGACAAACACCAGCCCACAAAAGAAAGAAACATCTAAATTATTAACTGCCTGATCAGCAACTCAGTTGGGAATTTCATTGGGTCATGAGTGCTGGCAGGTTGTCAGGGAAACGGGAATAACTTAACCAACTGCTTAGGTCTGTTGAAAGATGAAACCTTTTTACATGTTTTTTGGTGGCTAATAGCTGAGCTGGATTTGCAAATGGTTGCTGAAACAGAAAACGCAGTAATGCTTTTGATTCAATACAGAGAACTTGGACAATTTAGGTTTTAATTTAGAGCCTTGATACATGGGTTTCTGTTTTGATTCATGAAAAACTCCTTGGGTTTTCATCATTCTCACCCTCCATCACCTTTTCCCTGCTCTAACCATTCATTATATCATGTATGAAGATTTCTTGGTATCTTGGCAATTTGCAAGCAATTAAATAGTGCTGTGAAGCTCACTTTAGATTAACATCCTGAATATGATGAGCCAAAATTCCAAGTGGTTCAAGTGCCATCATTTCTGCTTAACGTACTGTTTGAGGCTGGCCCTTCAGGACCAGCAATGGGTACCTGCAATGGCAGTTTCCCTTCATTCTGGATAATAAAACAAGCACCTGGAAAGGCAAGTTGAAAATCATAGGCAGGAGAAAAGCTGTATTTGACTGGGAGTTAAAGTAAGATTCAGTATATGATTTGGAGAGATGAGGGATTGTTCTGGTTGGCAGGAGGACTTTTCCTGCCTGCAATTAGGCTGTAGTAAATTATGAAATAATCTATGGCTCTGAAACTCTTAAAATTCTCTGTGACGAGCTCGTTAGAACTGATGCCTAGTCCATAGGGCTTGCCTGTTCTCCTGAGCACTTGCTCATCTGGAAAGCATCCTGCTGGGAGGGGGGGAAAAAACCCACAAACCTGTTACAACAACAATCTATTCCAGAACTTTGCTAAAAGAATTGGTCCCTCTTCAACTGTTTGGTCCCCTGGGGAAGGACTTTTTACAAGGGCATGTAGTGATAGGATGAGGGGGAATGGCTTCAAACTGGAAGAGGGTAGGTTTAGACTAGATATTAGGAAAAAAAAAATCACTTTGAGGGTGGTAAGGCACTGGAACAGGTTGCCCAGGGAAGTTGTGGAAGCTCCATCCCTGGAGGTGTTCAAGGCCAGGCTGGATGAGGCTTTGAGCAACCTGGTCTACTGGGAGGTGTCCCTGCCCATGGCAGGGGGGTTGGAACTCGATGATCTTTTAGGTCCCTTCCAACCTAAACCATTCTATGATTTTATATTACTGTTCCACAGCAGTCCTAGGGTATCTGAAGCCAGGTTTTCCTGAATTGTCATCACTGTAGTAAGAATAACTACCAAAGTAATTTTTCTCTTCCTCATTCTTTTACAAAGTGTTGTACCAATCTGATATTCTCAGGGTGGATAGATGAAAATATGTGGGGAAAGTATGTACATAATGTTGATCTTTACCATTCAAATGTGCGATAGAGAAAATGATATATTACTGTTTTGACTATTCCAAGTCACTGCTGCTCTTTCCTCACCACTTTACAGGCTCCCATCCCTTTACAGTGCTTGAATAGGCATAGCTTGCCATCAGCATAATTCTGCTGTCTTCCTAGGTCTGAATGCTGCCTTAACAACAGAGAACAACTCATCTCATTTAACTCAGCTAATTGTCTAGACCCACTTTATACTTAGTGGAAAGAAACAAGCACTTCAAGGCAGCAGTTTGCTCCATCCAACAATGTAAATACCTACTTTCGGTGTGAGTCTGCTGACTTCATGGAAATGTACATTTCCTTCTGTTGACAATAAGTGGAGTCTGAACAATCAGCTCAGCTAACTGAAGTGTTTAAATCTATATCCGGGCAGATGAAACACACCAAAGTGACAAAAAGTAGGCAAAATTATAGCTTGTATTTGGATATGAAAAGAAACCATTTCTCAATCAGACTCTCTCCGATCCTAAAGCATTTCCCTGCTGGTTAGGAGGCTTGAATAAAAATTATACTCCAGGTAGCAATCTGATATTGTGAACGACAGAAATTTCCTTTGGTGTGTATTGTCATATGTACGTTACTGGATCTAGTTCCAGCTGGGTTTTTTGTTTATGCTACAAAGTTATACTGTGCACGTTCACAAAAGAAAATGTAGGTTCTTGCCCAGACAATCAGAATTTTCTCTTCTAGAAAAAAGGTACTTCATCTCTTTTCTTGCTCAAATGTAGGAGCAACTTTTACCTGGGCTACCAAGATAAAAGATTTCTGTCTCCTCTTGCTTATATTTTTGTTTGGTTCTTTTACAAGGAAACCTTTTACAAGTGTAACAACAGTAAAATAAACTCTTCACATTGCCTGTCAGTAAAACAGGGAAGCAAAACCAAGCCCCATCATATTCAGCATCATCAAATCCATTTCTTCTCTATTTCAAAGTAGTGGTTTTTTAACTGCTAATGAAAGCATTATAAAGATTGGCTTCTGAAGGGAAAGGAGCTTTCATTTTTTTCCTTCTCATATTATCTCTGCCATCCAGTTATGGTTCAGAAACACAACCCTTTTGCTCCTCAGGACTAAATTCATTTGATGCACTATCAAAGTGCATTCAAATTATCAAAGTCTCATTCTTGCCCTAGAATATGGTATTGAAGTGAGAACACTGATCTGCTGACATTTTATGGATAGCTTGAAAATACCGAGCTAAGAAACTGCAGATGAAATTACTCATAGTTTCTGCTTGTAGGTGATTATCTGGTTTCCCCTCCTACCATGTATTAAAGTATTATTTCCCTGTAGGTTGATTGTTTTCCCTCTTACCATTTAGTCAAAAGCTTCAATTTGTTATTCTCTATAGTGATCACTTAAACTGGGGGCACTGAAGCTTTCACAGCTGAAGAGCTTCTTTAATATCAAATACAGTTAGAGAAAGCCACAAAAGCCTTGCATACAATAGGGACTCAAAGAAGAATGCAAATATATTTATTAGTGAATTTTAATGAGAAATGTTATGGTAAATGAAGATCAGATTATCAAATGAGATTTGATTTTTTTTTTTTTTTCCAAAATTGTACTATCGCTGAAATATAGTACATGCCACTCATACCAGCCCATAACTCTGGTGACCTCTGCAGCAAAGTCTGGATTAAAGAGGAGAGGAGCTAGACTATATATGTATGTGAGAACAATGAGGTCATCAGCTTTTGATGTTGTTCTAAAATCTTCACGATCGTCTGCCCCCTCAAGTCTTCCATGCTCTGCAGAGGTATTTCCCAGCAACTGCTGTACTACTCCTTGCTATTGTAATACCCCTGCAGTACGATACAATACTTCAGCTCGTCTCCAGTAGTGTCTGAGCAGTAAAATGCTATTGTTCTATGTAAATTAATGACTTGCATGACTTCAGTGTCCTTCATATTTTGTTTCCAATACTCAATCTCTGTTACTAAAGAAGGCAGATCATTAAAAAGAGTGAAAAAGAAAAATGCAGAAGTTATTTAGTAACTAATAAGAATTAGTATTTTTCAAAAGCAGATAAACGCCTACCAAGGACTGGGAGCTTCAGAGAAGTCTAGGCAACTTAATACTATTAATATAGTCTCTTGTAAAGCAGTCAAGTATTAGTGCTCTTGTGTCAATTGCCAATGTCCCTGAGTACATCTCTGAACATGGGCCCAAAACCAATGATATTTTCTACCTCATTTTGACAAAGTGGCTTACTGTCCATTGATGGTGCTTTGTATCCCTTAGAAAAAAGGTTATTGTCCTGTCCTACTCAAGAGTAACTAACTGGTAATAGAAAATCTTTAAAGAAAATATTTAAATAATAATTAAATTATATGCATTATTAGACCTTGCTGGATGATGCTTCTGGAAGAATTTTCACATTTCTTTCTTCTAGACACCTGCTGCAAAACAAAGAAAAGAGACTATGAACTACAAATTGATGGCTGGAGGTCTTGCAAGGTCAGCCTGAAAAGCCCGAGGTGTGATTAGCACAAGGGTGCTTTGCATGAAGTATAAAGATCAAATACTAAGTCTGAATTTTGGGTGACAAAGATCGAGACATTGCATAGATGAAGAGGGATAACAACAGAAAAGAATGTTTTCTGTTCCAGCACTTAATAAATGATCACAAGTGCTGACAATCCACCAAACTTTCTTAGAATGGGCAGTATCACTTTTCCAGTTCTGAAAAAGGGAATGGTGCTATTAGTTCACAGCTCAAAAGTTGAGTCTCCGACAGCTGGAAGTTTTCAAAGGAAAGCAATGGTGTCTGGCAAATATTTGGATTAGAGGGTCCATTGGTGCTTTAATCTGTGTGTGCTTACAGCACAAAAGGCTCCCAAGAGCTTTTTTTGTACATGTAAAACCACTGAAAATACTTTTATTTCTATTTCATACTGCTTAGCCAAAATAGAGAAATAGGAGTTTTACCAGTTTTATGAGTTATAATTTCCATATTTATAGATTAAACTTAATAATTAGGTATTTATATCATCTACAGTAATTAATTTTGTCTGCCTAGTAATGTAAAATATTCACACTTGACATGTTTAACATCTTTTTCTTATGACTAATTAGCAAAGCAACAGTATTCACTTATTTCAGTTTTATGCAGGGAAGTGGCGTTATGATAAAATGGTCATTTATCATTAATATGTGTATTTGAGGAGAATGTTACTTCATTTTATAATCCTTTCAAATTACATACTACATTATATTAATTACTTGTTACACTGGTATTTTTGCAGCTCTTTTTGTGCAGTTAGTAGCCATCCCGGTGTGCCGTCCGTATTCCACGTGATCCTTGACACTCACTGAATGACTGCTGTTCTTACTAGAACTAATGTGGAGGGTTGAAGGGATCAGGGCCTCTGCCATCATTTGTTTTACTATGTTCAAGGATAAATAAGTGAACAAAATTGTGCTCTGATGGTTTTCAATACAGACCCCCGGGAAAGTGACTTGTTCCTTGCTTCTGTCAAACTTTGGAAGTCTTTCTTTATCTAAGAGAGTTCCTTAGCTGCAATGTATGTCTAGGCCTATAGCAGGAATTTTTTGGACTGTGGCCTGTAATTTAACCTGTTGGCCTTTTTGCCACATTGGGGATTTTCTTACTTTTTTGTATAGAAAATACTATAGTGTATTTGTTAAAACCTTTGAGAAAGCTTTTTTGACTTCCAGTGAGAAAAAGGATTTATTCTTTTAATTTAAGTGACTTGTTTTCTGGTGCTTCATGTGCTTCCATTTTTTCAGTTTTCTCTTTCAAGTTCTGAGAGAGCTCAGCAACCTTCAGAAACTGAGGATGTATCCTACTGAGCCATTGTATTTGCTTTTAAATTCAAATAGTTTGGTTTTCTGCCTCTAGGGTATGACACTCATATTTACATTCTGCCATCTTTAGAAAAGCTTCTCTTGGCCTTCAGTTTGGCCCCAGTGCATACAGCCAACCTCTTTAGCATATGAGAGGGACAGCCTCAGGATATCTGAGACCACCTGTGTAGGGTATGATATTCCTCCAGATCTGCCTTTTCCTCTATAGATGCCCCTTCAGGAAGCTTCTTATGTATGTAATTAGCTAAATAGTGTCAAAGCGGAGTCAAAAAGTAACATCCTTGTTTTCCCATGCCATATAAAATGAAAATACTCTTTCAGAGCTTAGGGCCAGATTTCATGGCCATACGTATTAAATGGTAAGGCACTGTCTTGTGGGCTTTCTCTGTCCAACAGGAAGCTGGGGTTGGTTCGTGATGGCAGTTGGTAGTGGTAAGATATGGACTCCTGGGAAATATACTACAGTGCTAATGGTTTATTGCAAGCTTGTCAGAAGATTAAATAATATTGGCAAGAAAATTCATTCTTTGGGTTCTGTCTGTTTGAACACTTATGAAATGAATCAATTTCCACTTTTTCTTATCATACATGTTTGCCCTTGTCTGAACAATCGCTGCAAACCTCAGGCACAAGAGCTTAATTCTTTACTGATAGAAAACAGGGATGGTAACCTAGTAACCTTTGTCTCATTCAGAGGCTTAAAAATGAGGCTAAGTGGTTCTTTCATGGTGGTAGTGATTATAATGTTTCAGCTTATTCTTTTTAAATTACATTTAACTCACTTTTAACAACTCAGAATTGATATAATGCAGTTTTCAAAAGGACTAAACCAAGATCCGGTTTAGTGCAGCTAAATCCTTCCACTTCTTGCCCCCCCCCCAGTATGTAAGTAGTATGTAAAATTAACATGTTAGCAATGTCATGAAAATACATTGTGTGCTCTTTTGTCTGTCCATCTCATTGCAAATGCGAATCATGACAAAATCCAGCCAGTGAGTGCTCTCATTTCTGTAGATATTTAGGTACAGGCAGAGAACATGGAATAATATTGCTGCTATTTCCTCAGATATTTAATCCTTCTTCTTGTACAAGTAATTTCTGGTTTCCTTGGAACTCTTTTGCAGAGCTTGGCCAAATCTCATTCAAGACAACAGGATGACTTTAATGGATTTCAATAGCTACACAATCTTTCATCAGTATTACATTTTTGGAAGCGGCATCGAGCTTTTATTGCTAACGAAATTTTCAACACAAAAGCTTAATCTACAAATTCTGGCTGTTCCTTTCCTACCAAAAATATTCTGCCAAACATGGAGTCCTATAGCAAGGCAACACTTTTCTGAAACAGAATTAGAAAAAAATACATCTTAACATGCTTTTCTAAGAAAACCTTTGTTTCTGGGGAAAGAGATTAAAATCTTCCAGCAGTCACCTACCCCCCCATTTTGTTGTGTCATGTTGGAAGAGCTGCTCAGAGACATGAAGGGAGCATGAGAATAGAAAAACTCATCTGAATTCTTGAGTTTGGGTTTTTTTCCACTTTGCCTATTGCTTGTTAGACATCAGATTTTCTTTTTAAAGATTAAGTGTTTTTTCTTATTTACATTACTAAGCAATTGAGCATCATCTAGTGATGAATTAATAGTATAAATAGAAGGATTAATCTGTTAAGGTACAGAAACTTATTATTTTTGCCTTGGAGTTGGTGCCTTTTTTATTTATGAGTGAAGACCTACAAGTAAAGATCATGAGTTACTTCCTAACAGATAAACAGAAGAATCACTTCATAAATTTAGGAAAATAATTTTTTCTTTAAGGCACCTTTTGGCCACTCATGCATTATCTATCTTGTTTAGAAATGCTGAAAGCTTACCTCTGCTCTCTCCCCTGCCCTGATATGTTAGTTAAAGTAGAAATGTTACTTTTGCAATGTGAAAAGCAGTATAAGATTAATAGATTTTCATTATAGTATAATTCTAAAAGTGATTGGAGAATTCTAAAGAAACTTTATAGCACAGTCAAAATAATAATTCTAATTTATATGCGTGCTTATAAACTTGCTGGAAAAGTCTCTGCTGATAGGTAAATAACTTGCTCTTTTAGGCTTGAATGAATAATAGAAGCTGCTGTAAGAGTGAATAAAATTAAACAAAGACATTCACCAACACACTGACGATAGGAAGCAGAAGTAATTAATCTACTGTAGGTCATAAAGAGGATAACCATATGTGGAGAGCATCAAGAATGCTAAGACCAGTAGCCTGATTTTACTTGTGAGACAAGTAGTGTCATAAAACCTAGCAGAGCATAAGTGCGTGGACACTACAAGTATTCAGTTTAAAGCAGTGTGACGTTTCATTTATGGAGAGTACAAACCCTTAAGAATCTGCTTGCCCTATTCTGCTAGAGCAAGACTTTGAAATCTTGATGAAACATTATTTTGGCAAAATAGTCCAACACTGAACCACAGTAATGTGAATTACTACAAGATGGACCTAGTGATGTAACAGTAGTTCTACAAGATAGAGACTCAAATCTATCTTCTGTATATTATGTGAAGCTAGTAAATTTTCCAATAACTTTAGATTTTACTGATTTTATCCCCATTTTGCTTATTTGTTTGATGATAGCCCAGTCAATAGTAAAGGAAAATAGAGGATAGCTATTAGGCAGCCTGTGTGTTTTAAAAAAAAAAAAAAAAAACAAAAACCCCCCCCCCAAAAAAAAAAAAAAAAAAAAAACCAAAACCCCCCCCCCAAAAAAAAAAAAAACAACAAACCACCACACCAAAACTGTCAACAAACATGAACTCCTCTAAAAATTGTAGGTTTCATTTTTTACTAGAAATGATTATCTTATGATTCTTTAATACAAATTCAGCTTCACTGTAGATTTAATATCATCCCGGGTGTTAAAAATACTTTTGGAATGAAGTAAGACCAACTATGAAATTTGAATAAGTAGTGAACCAGCAGCCCTACTTTCCAGGTCCTGCAGAGCTCTAAGTCCAAAACAAGTTCTGGCAAATAGCTGGGAAATGTGCACACTTGAAGGTGTTTTGGTGGGGGTTGAGTTTTTTGTTAATGTATGTTTAATGATTACGCAGTACTGGGTAAGTATTTGTGAATTTACAAATTCTTAGAAAACCGGGATAATGGCAGTGATTAACATGCTTTGTTTAATTGTAAAAGCATTGGGGTCTAGGAAAAGAGAATATAAAGTGGTTCTTTATGGGAGGTACTTCTTCTGAATGTATGAGGCTATTTTTAAGAAGGAATCATTTAAATATTAAGTCATCAGGAGAAAATAAACAAAGGAAGCTATTTCTGTCAAAGGCATTGAAGATGGTTTTTTTTTCTCATGCTTGAATCATGTACAGAAGGGATGATGCTGGTTAGATTTATGGAAGCTCTAAAACATAGATATTTCATTTCCACATGTGTATGTAGTGGAACTACAGGTTTAACTTATTTTTTACTAATACATTGAATCTACTGGACTAAATGGAAATGAGCAATGAGTTCCGCGTCATTAAGTAAAGAATACTAAATGTAATATATGCTATTCTCTCCTCACTTCCCAAGCAGATCATTTTTGAGTGGCATCACCTTGACTGTCCTACAAGCGTAGCTGCTCTCAGTCTTTGGACTCTGTACATTCGTCACATTCAGGTGACATGAATAACCAAAGAGTTTGTAAAGATCTATTTTAAGTTAATTTTACACTTCAATAGATATGATAAAGGAGGTTTGTATGCATATATGGAACAGCTGCTGAGGTGGGCTTCTTGGGTATTAACACAGATAAACCATTTTAAGTACAAGTCATCTGGTGAAGATAAAGGAGCCCTGACTGGGTGCAGAGGTCTGCCTACTGTATGAAGTGACAGGGACTTGGTGATCAGAAATAGGAACAGGTAATTTCGGAGATTTAAAAATCTGACATAGAGAATATTTAATTCCCCTTGCAAATATCTGTAAACTGCTCTGTTGAATGAGTCTTCGTAAGGAGTAGATGTCAATAATAATAGCAATAGCAGCAACACAGGTGTAACTCTGTGCCTGTAGGGAAAACCTCTCTGAAACCGTGAGCTGACACTTGACTGTACTTTAGTCAATGGCAACATTTCCAGTGGCTACAGTGATTTCTGAATCTAGCCTTCTACGTCTGTCTTAAACTCTGCATTGCAATAATTTCCAATTTTTCTAATTATCTTTACTTCATTTCAGAAGGGCAAATCACCTTGGACCTCATGAATTAATAGTTTTGTTATGGATCCCATTAACATTTCTTGTCACATAGCTTACTTGCTGAAAGACAAAAAGTTATTTTAAGATGAATAAGATCAAGTGTCCATCTAACCTACTTTATGGGCAGAAATAATCTGTCCTAAGGCACATGTGGCTCTTACAACATTTCTGAACCTTAATTGTTTCCTCTGTGTGAGCATGGTATATTGAAGCAAAGCAGCTTTAGTATTTCTCAGTTTACAGGTGTAGCTGTCACATAGAAATTTACATTTAAATATTGAAAATCTTACATAGCCTCTCTCATTTGTAGAGAGGTGAGGGTCTGTCTCTCCTCCCAGATAACAAGTGATAGGACAAGAGGAAATGGCCTCAATTTGTGCCAGGGGAAGTTTAGATTGGATAACAGGAAAAATTTCTTCACAGAAAAGGTTATCAAACATTGGAACAGGCTGCCCGGGGAAGCTGTGGAATCATCATCCCTGGAGGTATTTAAAAAACAGGTAGACATGGTGCTGAAGGTCTTGGTTTAGTGGTGGTTTTGGCAGTGTTAGGTTGATAATTGGACTTGATGATCTTAAAGGTCCCTTCCAACCTAGATGATTCTATGATCTGAAGTTCAACCGTGTAGTCAGCGGATCCATATGGATTCTTACAAACAACACTGATAGTACTTCTTTATATAGAATAAGTTCAGTTTTCTGTGCATTCAGAAAGGGTATTGGGCTGAAAAGGCAGAGGAGGTGTAAATGTCTAATAAGTGATTTGTACGTGTTAGCAATTCATGTAGAAAATACTTGTGGTCACTTTCCTGGAGAGCTTTTTCTCCCAGGGTCCCTTGGCTTATTGCATTGCGTGAGCTTTGTTCCACCCCGCAGTCAGGGCTGGGCGATGGGGCTGCTGACACCCTGGCAATGCACATTTGTAGTCCCCTTGCCTTCACCTGGGGGAGCCTGTCTTCTCCAGGTAGTGTACTGTTACAGTTAGGATCTGTCCCTGTGTGTGTCGGAATGAAAGAAAGATCAGAAGGATCACACTGCTTGCGATGTTTTAATCTATTAAAGACAAAATACAGAGCGCAGAGGTGGTTTTCCCCTTTTTCTTCCTGCTCAGAATGTGCTATGTCTAAAATAGGCAAATAATAACTGTGTATCATTAATCATTAATAGGCTAGTAGCAAAACACAGGATCAGCTTAATCCTTTTGGACATTGACGAGTGCACACTGCCACTTTAAATAATGGCATAAAAGGCATCATTGCTACCCAGTATGGATTTACCATAGTAAATGAGTTTGAGTTACTGTATATATTTTGCACTCCATACCCTGTTATCAATAACAGTCCTCAGGCCTCACAAAGGGCAATACGAGCAGGAAAAGAATAATTGCCATTCTGCGTGGAGCCAGTTTATTGATGAGGTGGACAGAAGTAATATTTTTAGCCTGCTGGGTGTCCATCTGTAAGCAGTTTCCTGGAGCTGCCACTTCTCCTTTCTCTGGAAACTGTTATGGCTTTGTCTGCCCAAGGAAAATAATGAGATCCATCTATCAAACAGAGAACAAACAATAAACTCTATACCGTCCAATTAATTTGTTTTTCACCTCTGTTTACCAATGTGCATGCGGTTAACTATCCATCATATTATATGCATGTAAAGAAGTACATTTTTCAAAAGGTTGAATCTATTAACCCTTTTGCTAGCAAAATATATCTGCATGCCCTCCAGCTAAACAGGAGACTTGGAAAAAAATCAATCCTTTTGAAGTGCCAGAACCTAAAAACATAAAGTGTGCTGTAAAATCATACTGTCCAATCTTAAGTCTGTATCCTGTTATGTTAATAACTTATAGTCCATATAAAATCTTTTCATGGAAAAAAAATAAATGCATTTCAGTCTTCCCCCAAATCTTCAGTAATGAGTCATTGCAGGATGTAGTATATCTATATTAAAAATAGAGATCCCTCAGAAAACGCGTTGAGCTGGTACCTGAGGCTGAAGTGGCTTCTCACCACATTATGGTAATTTACTTCTATGTCCTAGTTGTTCTTCCCTCTCTTAGGTATTTTCCACTGTTCTTGCACAGGGATTTTCAAAGAATGGGGGAATAGCCATACCAGATGCTGACCAAGCTATATAGTCCTTTTTTCCATTGATATGGTAATATGAGAGTTCGGTTGGGTTTTGTTTGTTTGTTTGTTTTTCTCAGAACACTAGTCTGCTATGGTGTTCTGCTTTTGTGTCTACAGTCTTACCATTTGCATAATTAAGAAGCACTTGAATCCAGGTATTATTCATCTACTTAAACAGGTTTGTGTGCTATTTCCATGTGTAAAACATGAGTGCAATTTTTCGGGACACAGATGGCGTATGAAAAAAAACCCTAAGAAGCCATCTAGACAGAAACATTAAAAACCTGGGTCTATACCACCACATGCCTGCAAACACACACATACACAAAAAAAAACCAACAAACCAACTCAGGAAATTGGCTTCTAGGAATTGACTTCTCCCTAATATGTCATTAGCCTTTAGTGTATAAAAGGCTGGAACACTGGAGAAGATTCAAAACAGTATAGTCAGCCTTCTCAGAATATGTCTGGGGAAATGCCTAGTGCTAGAAAAGGAGGGATGCTTTAGATCTTGGGATTCTGGCTGGCTGACTATGAATAATGTTCTATGAATGGCTCAAGTACTGTATCATTGCGATTAGCCCCTCTGAAATATAGCAAAATTCCACTGAGGAGGAGCTTGCTTGCTTTTTAAAAAGGAGAGGAATATCTGGTGTGAGGGAAGAGGTTAAAAGACTTCACAACTGAAGTGTGACGAAAGGAAAACAAGATGAGAAAGAGATAAAGCCAAGAAGAAAATGTCTTCCTATGTATTTCTCTCTAAATCAAATCAATTTCTAGCTGCCCTAAGTTAAACAATTGGTAGATGACATTTTATGCAGATGAATCAACGTGTTCCCAATTATAGTTGTATATACAATATCCAACACGCAGTCAGCATTTTAACTAGAATTTTTTTAGCAAGCTGCTCTGAGCTCACCCACAAACATGTCATAGAGAGAAGCCTGTACATTCTGAGTAAGTGTGAATTAGAGAGGCAGATGTATAACCTGGGAAGGCTTCCAGATTCATCTTTCTTAAAAATGGATGTGTTCAACACCAGCTACACTGATCAGGATTATTCTTTGTGCCGCGAGCCATCATCAGCCTGATGATAGTTCAGAAATAAGCCCAGGCTCACTAACAGATCATGTGTTTGATTGGTCCTGGCCTCAGCCATAGGAATTGGTGAGTCTTAAAGGAAGGAATGTCTGATCTGGTGCTCTCTTGTTATTTCTGTCTTGATATTGGGCAGCCAAATACTCAGCTAGTATAAACTGGCACAGGTCCATTCCATTTAATGCTTAGCTAATGATCTGCATAAAAAAAAACCCAACACAGCACATTTATTAGTCATGAATTTCTTATTAAACATCTGAAATTATGAAAAGTTATCCTGCACTTCCCTGCCTTTTTGGCTTTTGTCCTCCCATTTGGTTGTACAATTGTGGTTTTAACTTCTATCCTTTATTACTTATGCATTGTTTGTTGCTGCTACTCTGCTTTTTTCTCTGGAGCAGAAACAACTATGTGTATAAAGCTGCTACACAGTCCTGGACCCCAGTGTAGTTCATTTAGTCTGAATTTCAACACAGTTCCTTTAAAAGCATCGTACCAAGTGCTCTCCAGTAAGATCACACTTATTTCAGTAGGGCTGGAATTGTTTGATAATGTTGACATATACATACCGCTTCACTACGATATCTCCCATACATTGCAATGCACCCATACCACAGGGCATTTTAACATTCGTTGCTATTATTTTAGTAACATCTGTCTGGATAAAGGGACAAATAACACAAAGTGCATGATTACTTTAGATTAACAAAAGGCTATTAGGTTTAACAAGATTGCTGTGGAAAAGTGTGTTTTCAAGCAGTAGGGTTGGAGGTTCCAAATACTCCAGTCCTAAAGTTTCAGTATCAAATGGGGGGATATAATTTACTGGACTTTTGTTTATAAATTTTATTTAAAGTGTGAGTTCTCATAAAATGAAGACTAAGAAGTAAATGTTGATGAGACTCATATAGGGGACTACAGCTGGATTAGGTAAATCTTACTGAAAATCTTGTTCAAAACAAAAGGATTTTAAGACCTGATTGTCAGCTGAAATAACGCTGAAGAACTTTACTGAAGTCTAGAGAAGATACATGAACTTATACTTTCCCAGAGTATGGCCTATATTTTATAAAGGCTTAGAACATGACATGGTGAAATGAGAAAAATTTGGCTTAAGATATAAGATCAATCTGTTTCATATGGTCAGACTCCTTAAAGCCAAAGTGTTTAACAATCTGATTCACTATTTATAGTTCACTTCAGACCATAGGCCATCAAGTAATGACAAGCAGTTTTGCCTGAGTTACTCTGAACTGACTTTGGTTGCCAAGATATTAAAGGTTTTTTGGCACTTAATGAAATTTTACTCATGGCATTTTATATCCACTACTCAAGAGGCTGACTAAGCTTGTATGCATCTACTGTCGAGATGCAAGATTGATAACACTAGATGTATGTTGCCACAAAGAAAAGAATATTTAGTGTAAGAGTTTTTTTAAAATTCAAGGTAATGTAAAGAAATAGTGCTAAATAGGGCACAAGTGCTGCACCACTACCTAGAGACAGTATGTAAAAAGCACATTATTTGTGTAAGGGCTGTCTGAGGGGAGAAATGCATTAGTCTGAGTAATGTAGGCTAGTTTCTGCAAGATTATTATGGTTAAGGCTTTTCAGAGATTTTTAATACGCGTCATATACTTTCCAAAAGAGAGCTTACTATGATAGACTGGAATAGCTTGGTGTCTACAGGTACTGTAATATTATGTAGTGGTTTGGGGTTTTTTTCCAAGCACTTCAAATATTTCATAATTGAATAATATGACTGATAAACTTCTGAAAGTAAATGTGTAAAAGGCAGGTTTCCGAGCAGAACACAGACCCTTCAAGCTCTGCAGGAGATAAGCTGCCTGGCCTCAGTCCACTAAAGCACTTCCGTATGCATGCAGCTTTAAACAGCAAACAGTCCCATCATCTCACATTTTAGGTCTCAAATCACTTGCGTCTGGGAGACTACTTGGGTACTTAAGTTTATTAACATGCTTAAATTGTTTGCTAGATTGGGATAGGCTTAAGGAACTAAGCTCAAAAATGTGCTTTCTTTAGGGAGAGAGTTCTGCACTGTGAGAGGGAGAGGTGACTACGTCTTGGATCACTTTGTCTCCAGAATGAAGTAGAAACTTTCTGTGGATGCTACAGCAAGATTTTCTGTAGGAGAAACAGATCAAAATCTGAAAAATGAATGCACCTGCTGTTCTTTCTTATTTTAGTTTGATCCTTGTATGATTTTAATTAGTTGTTCTAAAGGATACCTTAAAAATGTAGCATGAATGATCCTTAAGCAACATCTACCCTCTGCTGCATGATTAATACATTTCTAAACTAGAAGATTAGATGTGGTGCCCAATGTGTGATGGACTGTGAATTGTCGAGAGAGAGTCTTTGAATACTAAAAATGTGGAAAAGCATGATTTGTTATGAAGAATATTCAGATCTGTTTCAGATAATATCATAGTATATTAAGAGAAAGAAATACAGCCATCTTGGGTTACTCTTTCATTTCAAGTTTGTTTCTTGGAAACAGAAAATATTAATCTGCTGTAGAAATACTTTCACTGAAAAAAAAATAGATTGTTCTATGAATATGGAATCTGATCCTGATCTCCTTTTTACTGATGCTAATTGCAGTGTTCCACTTAGTGGGGACTGTCAAGAGACGCCAGACAGCCAGGGCCTACAATATATTGGCAGGAAACTGAGGAAACCCAGCAAAGAACAAAATAGTCAGTTGTAAAGTTTACATAAGTGGAGAAATACTTTCAGCATTTTGTAAGAAGATGTAGATTTGGAGAAAGTATGGCTGTTAGGAGAGGGGAACCAGGAGTTCAGGCATCAGATAAGACAGCACAAGGCAGGCATTGCAAGATGGAAGAAAATCATCAAATACATAGGAGGAAGTGCCATGTCTTTGTACTCTTTTGCAGTATTTTGACTTTGCATGTCAGTTGAGATAAATATTTCTGGAAAATAAAATCTAAAGTAGACAGTACTTGTAAAGATCGGAATTACTTTTCTGGTAATACCCTGGTACTATGTAATTCCATTACTGACCTAGTTTATTAAGTGTTGTTACAAGCCTGCATAGGTATACTTACCTTCTGCTTTTATATCTTCAATCTTTTTTCAAACAAAAAAAATATATTGTGCAAGTGTTGACAAGTGGAACTGCGTAGACATGCTACAGACCCTGAAATTCACACTTTGCTAACACAACTTTGTCATGCAGAAAAGTCCTGGTAAACTTTATAGTAGATGCTAAAATGACACAGTGGGACAGGTTTTGTAGCTGTAATTTCGTCACCATTTAAGCAGTAGAGGTTATTTTCAAATCAGTCCAAACTGATACAGAAGAGTTAGCTGATTCCACATAGAAGCCGCAGGAGAAATCATGAGCTTTAGCGGACAAATGGAAAGGAAGAGATCATAAGCGGGCAACCAAAAGAACATGTGTTTCTTGAAGCAGGAAGGCATCGAGAAGTGCTGGCAAACAGCTCTGCAGTGTCCTTACTTTTCTTACTTGCTACTTTGGAGTAGCCGAATCATTGGTCTGTCTCAGTCTTCACAGGGGATGGTGAAGACAAGCATGCTTGCTGTTAGGTGTTTCAGCTAGCAGAAGTGAAGTACAAACAAGCACTGATGTGTTAAAAAGAGTCAATGTTAACCAGTTCAGTTACAGGTGATGATTCAGCAGTGTTCCAAAGGAATTGGTCACAAGGAATGAAGTAGGTGAGATGCTATAAAAATAAGCCACTGATGACAGTCTTCTGCCTTGCTTAAATGATCAGAAGATGCC
The DNA here is from genome assembly GCA_013398815.1 of Ibidorhyncha struthersii. Classification (NCBI taxonomy): domain Eukaryota; kingdom Metazoa; phylum Chordata; class Aves; order Charadriiformes; family Charadriidae; genus Ibidorhyncha; species Ibidorhyncha struthersii. The sequence goes on along the minus strand of VZSZ01010716.1, from coordinate 49,799 downwards.
ACATGTTGTGCTTTTTTTTTTAAAAAAAAGAAAAATATTAACAGTTAATGTAGGAGTGAGACTATTTTAAACCTTACGTCAGTATTTCTGAAAGCATTAGGGGAAAAAAAAAAATAATTATTTGAATAGGAGGAGAGTTAAGTTTTTTTTACTAATGGAACTATGATGTATAAAACTTATAACGTTCACATTAATTTAAGGCAAGTATGTTTACCTGAGGTGCACTAAAAAAAATTATGAGTGAGTATGATCAATACTTACTGCAATAATTTCTGGCAAGAAGAACAGAAGGAAAACAGTTCTGACCTCAGTTATAAACACAAATGCATAAGTTCCTGGGAGGGAGATCAGGTCTAGTTTCTGCAGCTGTTGTCTGCAGATGTTAAAATAAACAGTGGTTGGTTTACATGCACAGTATTTGTGTTCTTGAAAGAATCTGGAAATCAAATTCTTCCTTTGGAGGTGTTAAGCTTGCCTGCTTGGCTAACAGAAGCAAATGCCCCAGCTATCCCCACCAGGACTTGGGCTCCTGCTATTTACCTCTTAAGGTAATTAGAGTTTCTCATGTTTACATCTGAGACCTCAGACACATAAATGAATTTATCCTTGTGACATCCCTGTTGAGATCTGGTGGTCCAGACCTGATCTTACCCCTGAATCATTGTACATGTTGATCTGCAGGAGCCCTGGGAGACTAATCCTCCCTTCCTGCATAGGGGAACCATACTGCTTCTCTTGCCTGTCAGGTTTTCTGTATGAGAAATAGGGCGAATTTTACCCATAGGGTTTGCCTTTTTACTTTTTAGCAAATAAGATGAAAACTTGTTACTGAGCATATTTTGTATACATATCCTTGTATCCTTTTTCTGAGGTATATTTTTCCTGTACAAAGCAAGTGGTGATAAAAATTTCACTTTGAAAGAATGTTATAGATGTGAAATGGTGCCAATAATTTCAATGTTGTGTTACAGGGTTTTGAAAAATGAAATAAGATACTCAAAGCAATTAACAAATATCAGATTTCCATTCTAGATGCTGAATGTGATTAGAAACTGTAAATGAATAATGCTTCATTCCAGCTGTTCTCGGAGCAGGTTTTCATGCACCATAGCCATACTAAGCATAGCTGTACTTCTGTTTATTTGCACAGCCCATCAAAATACCATTTTGATTAATGGGCTTTACTCTCTTAGAGAATTGCAGAGTTATAAACTATGAGTCTCTTTATTATAACAGAGAAGACTATATCTGTGATATATGGTAAAAGTTGTAGACATTCTGTTTGAATCAAAAATTCTTTGGACAAAATTCATATTAAGATTCTATTTAGCAGTAATGTTCCAAGGTGCATTTTCGTTCCTTGTTTCATGGAATAAACAGTTTTTTATGTGTATAGTCTGCAGTAGTAATTGCAAGAGGAGCTAAAGTTTATTGCCTTCTAATTCTCCAGCATAGTGTGTTTTCAGTCATTTAAAAGTTGGGAGGTTTTTTATATTAGTTCCATACCCTACTAAAGGAAAAATGGAACTCCTCTGGCAATATTTTTCATGGTGAAGACTCTCAGGCTTTGCTGCCAGTACACTGAAGAAGCTGTTTTTATTAGGCAAGTGAGGAATGTAACAGTCTTATAAAAACAAATCATGGACAAGCTCTTGGCATTGCCTGAGATATCTCAGATTTTAGTGCTAATATTCTGGGAACACTTTTCAGTTAATCACTGGCCACACCCTAGCGATAAAGTCATTGTAATTCTTTGTGGTGTTTTCTTTCCTGTTGATTATGTGATACTCAAACTATCAAAAACTGTATTTCTACTTAAACTAGTGATGTCAATTTGGAGATGGGCATTAAAGGTCTTCCAAAGAATTTTTCCCCACGTACTTTTCCTTCATGTTAATTGTGTAAAAGAGCTTTTGTCTGAATGTGCTTCTAGAGCTTTAATCATTCATGTGCTTGCTCAGAAGCAGCAGCCTCTCGCTTACTTGATCATGTATTATCCAAGTGACGCTAAGTAATTTCCATATTAACTTTTCCATTTGCTTACAATAGTTTTATGAATGGCTGTTGTGTTGGTTCCCCCCCACCTCTTTCTGTTCCTTCCCCCGATCCTTTCTTTCTCTATGCATAGGGGTTAGCTGAGAGCCTGCCTCCTAACAATCTCTTTGTGCTGCTCCAGAAATAAAGCGAGGGCTTCCCTTGTCACCTAAGCTAAAGTTTTATGTCTTTAACTGCTCCTGCTCACTGGCAGATGCAGGGAGCGGAGAATTGCAAGCTGCTTGGGATATCTGCACCCCTTTATGCTTTGTACTAGGTCTTGATTTTCCGTTGCGTTGTTCCCTTTGTCATCTGCTGCAGCATTGCAAATGGGAAAGCTGTACCATTCCAAATGGAAAAAGTTTTTTAGTTGTGTAAAGTCATAGAAAAAGGGGAGTAAAGCTCATCTAGTCAATCATTTGGTCCCTGGAAAACATCTTGTCTTCATCCATTTTACTTGCAAGATCTTGAAAGCCTCTGACGATGGAAACTATATAACATTTGCATGCAATCTGTTACAGTACTTCCGTGTGTTTGTCAGTAGGACATGCACACATGCACCTATGTATATATATGTATGATCATGTGTCCAGGCAACTTAAAACTCCCTCACAGCAACTGAAGGCCCCCGTGCTACTTGTCCAGTCCACAGGGAACTCAGAGGACAATTAATTCTCTTGCTTGCAGTAGTGTTTTACATGTTTTAATCTGTTATATCTCCAGTTGACATCTTGTGAGCTGACCAGCCTTTCTTCTTTGTATCATTTCATCACAAAGACGGAAGTACCAGAGTATAACAGAGTTTTAGGTTTCAAATTCTGTGTTGGGCTTTTTTTATTATTATTTTGTCTTAGAAAAAAACCCCACACTTCAATCCCCCAAGGAATGCCTTTTTTTTTTTTCCTCATCTCTTTTTGTCTGTGTTTTATTTCTGTTACCAGCATTACTCTGTGAAGCTTTGGGGACTATTTTTAATTAACTGCTGCTCCATCAGGGGTGGAGGCCCACATACGTTGTGCTTTTGTGGACAGACATCAGAATGGAGGCTTGTGTTTTAATTTCTCTGCAATAACACAGCTTTGCTAGGAAACAAGGTGATTAGGTCTTGATTATGTAATCTCAGATACATCCTCACGTTCTGAATTATTTTAGCACTGTTTCTCTAAAAGCAGTGCTACATTATAATAATTTTGTATAAAAAATTGACATGCTGATTGTAAAATTTGACTTTAGAAGTAACAATATACAGGTTAATCTGATCAAAGCTCTTTTATTTTAAAGACATCCTGTTTGACTTGTCTATTGTAATTATATTTGCAAAACTTAATTATTCTCTGATAGAATTCTATATGTTTCTTGGCATTTATTTATACCTACATACAATATGGTGTATATTGCTTCATTTTCATATTGAGTTGGACATTTAGTGAGTTTGAAGTTAGAGAAGCATAACTGATTTGCTCATTTCCCCAACAGTAAGTCATAATAATAAATGCAGGCAACCTCCTCCTGGCAGTGTCATGAGTTGATGCGGCAGACGAGGCACCAGGCGCTTTCTGACAGGGGGTTTCTGAGCGCATTCGCAGAACCCTCTTTGTTTCCTTGTCAGGCCCCTGCTCCTCCTGGGCTGCATGCGGGGATCGGGGCTGACAGCCCCGGGCAGAGGAAGGGGGTACTGGTGGTGCTGGGGAACCGTGTCTGAGAGGTGTGTGCACTTTGTTCCTCCACATCACTGTTGCGTTCGTACACCTCGGCACCTACCTCCCCCCAGATGACATCCTTTCACTGCATGAAGAATTATTCTTCAGAGGTTTGCCTTTCTTGTGCTAATCAACAGAGCTGATGTTCTATTCTCCTCTTTTTGCTTTTATCATCATCCACTTGGCTTATTTTCCTCTAGCAACAAACTCTCTCTACCTTTAATTCATCTCTCACACAGATAAGTCAAAAGCTGCAATTATTTACAGTGTGTGAGGAGGGGGGAGGGAGCACATTAATTTATAAATCATTTTAAATTTACTATTCATAAAAGGTGGCGTATGGAGAGCTCTGGCCTCCATCCACTCAGCTTAGCGAGAAAACAACAGACCTGTTTAGTCAGAAGTAGTGCCAACTATTCCTGTCTCCTACAGCAGCTTTGTTCTGCAGGGACCACCTGAAAGATGAGAGGTCTGCCTTTCCCTGACCCTGCACAGTTTGTGGCTTTGCTGCTGGAAAAGTCAATATCCCTTCTAGTTCTAATGCTGAGACGTTTTCCCTGCTAGGGGACTGGCTTGTGACTGTTGGCTTGTTTTGCCTAGATCAGAGAATGGCTTTGGCGTTGCTTTCCGAGTGATAGTCTGGGGAGTGGTGGCCAGGAGTCAGACACTGGACTACTCTGTACAGGGTATTGAGATTGCCAGAGGTCGTTCAGTTGGAACTGTGGGGAGGAAAAAAAAAAAAGAAAAGAAATTATCTCAGCACATGTTCTTAGACTGTATGTCATTGAATTACAGAAGACTGGATGAGTAATTTTCTGAGATAAGCAACGTGTAAAGAACATGTGTGGATGGAAGAATACATGAGTTACTACCAAGGCTCTTCTCAAGATATGAACCAAACAGCACAGTGGTAGGAAAGGCTACTAAAAAAATATCCGTTAATGGCAGGTGAAAGAAATGCTTCAAAGTTACAATCAGGAAAATATTCTTGTATTGGGCTTGCCTGGCCAGGTTTTGGTAGCCGAGGTGGGGGGCCACAGGGATGGCTTCTGTGAGAAGCTTCTAGAAGCTTCCCCCATGTCAGACAGAGCTAATGCCAGCCAGCTCCAAGACGGCCCTGCCACTGGCCAAGGCCGAGCTCATCAGCGATGGTGGTAGCACCTCTGGGATAACATAGTTAAGAAGGGGAAAAAAAAACCTGCACAACAGCAACTGCAGCTGGAGAGGGAAGTGAGGATATGTGAGAGCAACCACTCTGCGGACCCCAAGGATGGTGAAGAAGGAGGGGGGAGGAGGTGCTCCAGGTGCCGGAGCAGAGATTCCCCTGAAGTTCATGGTGAAGACCATGGTAAGGCAGGCTGTCCCCCTGCAGTACATGGAGGATAATGGTGAAGCAGATAGCCACCTGCAGCCCGTGGAGGACCCCATGCCAGACCAGGTGGATGCCCAAAGGAGGCCATGATCCTGTGCTGGAGCAGGCTCCTGGCAGGACCTGTGGCCCTGTGGAGAGAGGAGCCCAGGCTAGAGCAGGCTTGCTGGCAGGACTCGTGACCCCATGGGGGACCTATGCTGGAGCAGCTGGTGAAGAACTACAGCCCATGAGAAAGACTGACATTGGAGAAGTTCATGGAGGACTGTCTCTGGTGGGAGGGACCCCATGCTGGAGCAGGGGAAGAGTGTGAGGAGTGCCCTCCCTGAGGGTGAAAGAGTGCCAGAGACAACATGTGATGAACTGACCGCAACCCCTAGTTTCTCTCCCCTGTCCAGCTGAGGACAGGAGTAATAGAGCAGCTTTTGTGGGCACCTGGGGTCCAACCAGGGTCAACCCACCACAGTCCTGTAATTTAGAGAAGAAAATTAGGAGTATATAGCTTACAAAGTATCCTCTGTGTAAGGAGCATAGGTGGATTGAGGTGGATAGCTGTTATCCAGCTGGGATTAAGCAAGCCCCAAAAGATGTCAGTGAAAATATATCATAAATGTTCATCAGTCTTGGCATATGCAGCATGCTTATATCTACGTACTTAGGTGGGCTTGTGCAAAATATCAATGATTCATATGACACAGCCAGAGGAAATGCCAGGAACTGGGTGTTATGATGCCTCGTGAAGGCCTTCACCCTGTCAGCAGCTCTGTTAAACTGGATCCCGGTTCTGGCAGCAGCTGGTGGCAGGGAGTTGTCTGCCAGCTTTACATCCCTGCGTGAGCACAGGAACATGCTAGAACCATCCAGGACACACTGTGCAGTCAGATCAGGACCTTGAGACACAAAATGCATGACAGCAGCTCTGGCAGTACTCATGCTGGGGATCGCTGTGACACTCTGGCTCCTCCTTCCCATCTCTAGATCCATTCTGAAAGAAGTTTAAACTATTGTATTTGCTTGGGGGCAGTCTCTTCAATGGCACAGTGCCTGAATCCAGACTGCCAGTATCTACCCAGTTTTGAAAGGAGATTGTTAGTTTCATCTTTAAATTCATCCTTATTTTAAGTGAGTCTTTGCTGTCCCAGCCTTTCACATAGGTGATGGTGAGGGATGGCCAGGGCTGTTCTCTGTAGTAGTTAGCTCTAACTTTTAAATTACCTGGATTTGCCACATTTCACCTCTAAAAAAACTTTGAAATTAATACAGGGACAGGTGAGGTCTTCCAAATTCAGCTGGGTTCACTGCAGACAATATTACCCAACTGCCTGAATGTCTAATTTTTACCTCCCTTAGAGCTCTACAGTTTAAAATTAGCTGATCTGGTTCACCTGTGTCTGCTGATGAAGTAAATGAGGTATGCTGGGGAGATTTCTCCCTGCAGAGTTCTGAGCTGCATAAAGGACCTCTTGACAGAAGAAAATAAACTTGCGTGAACACCTTCTCCAGCTTCAGTCCATGTGTGCTTATGGTCTCCTACTCAGATATTTCACCCTGTAAGCAAGGAGTTCTTTTTGCATAACTGAGGGATGATACACATTTGTGCAATGTGGTCCCCAAACTCATCCTTTTTGTACTGCCTGGAACATGTGTGGAAGCCCTTAGAAAAAGCAGTGTAAAATGGGGATTGCAAACAAGCAACGCTGAGGCTTACTGGTACCACTCTCACTGAATCAGTTCTATGGAAACAAATTTCTGTGGTACATTCATTACAAGAGTCTCTTTTGCAGCTGCACTTTAATAACTCTTCTCCTCTCTTGCTATCAACAAGAGCAAAATTTGTAAATAATGCTTTGTAACATAGAGCAGTGGATTCTGTGAGAGTTTTAAGCCCAGATATCTGATGCAGAAAGGGAGCTTTGCAGCTTAAACTGTGTACCACACTTTTGTAAATGGGTCCCTGTAGTGTTATAGTAAGAAATGAATGACCTGCAGTGGACAGCAGGGGCTTTGCATGAGGTTTAAGTACTGCAGCCTGTAACTAGTGGTATTTTTGCAATGCCGTTAACCTCGGTGAGAGCACTTGCATGCTTTAAGTCCAGCATACTCTTAAATATTTTGCTAGAGTAAAGGGGTAGTATGCTCAGCATCTAGTAATTTCAAATATTGGATTAGTGCTGTACAAATCCTTTTGTTTGGTTTGAGTATTTTGAGTTCCAGACTATTTCTTTGCGAGGTTATGCACAGGAAGACATTTCAGACCTGTGTTTTGAGAATTGTGCATTTGTTTTAATAATGTGAATGCTGAGGTGCAAAAGGACTCATTTGGAAATGAGTAAATAAATGATGGGAGAGTCAGAGTATTTTATTTTCTTAATTAAAGTGAGAGTTTATGGTGCAAATGTGTAGTTAGAAAACAGCTAATTCTCAGCTGTTAGGATTAGAATTTCCATAGAGAAATGTGCATTGGAAGGGTGTATTTGACTGTACAATTGCAGCATCTTATTTTGTAAATTGAACTAAATTGCTATTGCTGGTCATCTTATAAATGCTGTTAAAGAACTGGTGTAGTATTACTATTATTACTATTTTCTTTCTGTTAGATGGTAATTTTCGAATAAAACTAAGTATCAGCCATAGTCCCCATTAGAGGTAGTGGAAGGGGGGTGTTAGTCTTTTCACACATACAAGGGGCTTTAAAAGCTACTCTACTACTTTTCATTTTAGCTAGTTCATCTAGATCTGGAAGTCATTTATGCCAACAGACAGTTGGTCTTAGAAGTGTATAGTGGTGCTCACTGATAGGAACCTCAGAGGCAAAGCTGAAACACTCCTTTACATCGTGAAGGGACGGACTCCCTATGGTTTTATATAGTATTTCAAAATCTGAGAAGATGACAAATGTAAATATGAAGATTGTGTTTTATAACTAATTTTACTGAAAACATCAATTGTACGAAAGTGTAATGATGGGAGTCCTTACTGTCTGTGCTAATAAAAAGCATATTATAAAATTTTAAAAGTCATGGAATTCGGAGGAAAAAGCTAATTGACAGCCAACAGCAGAAGCTTCAGTTTTAAAATATTGGACCATAAATTCTGAAGAAATATATATATATACACACAGAAATCAAGTTTCTTATTATAGGGATTAATACAGAGAGTGTGTCTTACAAGTATTGCCCATTAATGCTAGTTTCTTATCAGTTTAAATTCAACTTATACAAACTAACCATAAATAAGTGCAAATAGTAAATTTGCACCATCCAAAACAATTGAAGTTTTAAAAGAAATTGTTAGGATGAAACTGCATTTTTAAAGGCTGTATTTTTAATCATATATGCAAGTCAAATAAACGCATGCTCTTTAAAGGTTTTGCTAAATCAGGACTTTAACTTATCATTTTGCTTATGTGACCAGTTAAACCCAATGGATCTACTCCAGAGTGGATGTTACGCATTAAGACCGATTTAATCTAACAATTCAAAACTACTTAAGGGGTAGGTGATGCTTTTCTGTCCCACTGCCTCAATCCTACATCTGGTGGTCCTTCCTTCTTGTTTGCTCTGGAACTTATCATCGGCTTTGCTGGGTTCAAGTCAGCTCACTAACTTTATAGAAAATCATACACTTAAGTTTTACAGATCACTGTTATTACTTTTAATTTAGCAGCGTGAATCAGACTGGAACACAAAGTGGCACAGAATGATGAGAGATGGAAGTATAAAAATGGAATGAGCAAGGCCACTTCCTTTCAGAAGTTCACGATGGCTCGAAATACAATGTGTAATGTCATCTTGATCAGAATGGGTGCTCAAACTGCATTATGTGGTCTTTAAACTCTCGATTTTTGCAGTTTTCTTATTCATTTTAGAAGCTAGTTAAAGAATATATAAAAATATATATAAATAGCCTTTCAATATGTAACGGGGCTCATAAGAAAGATGGAGAGAGACTTTTTACCAAGGTCTGTAGTGACAGGAAAGGGACAATGGTTTTAAAGTGAAAAAGGGTAGATAGATTGAGATTGGACACAAGGAAAAAATTTTTTACAATAAGGGTGGTGAGACACTGGAACAGGTTTCCCAGATAAGTTGTGGATGTCCCATGACTGAAAGTGTTCAAGGTCAGGTTGGATAGGACTTTGAACAACCTGATCCTGGAAGGTGTCCCTGCCCATGGCAGGGGGGTTGGACTAGATGACCTTTAAAGTTCTCTTCCAACTCAAACCATTCTGTGATTCTATGGTGTTCTGAAATTTAGAAGCTGTTCTTTTGGGGGTTGGGGCTGTTGGTTTTGTTTTTTTTTTTTTTCTTCCCTCTAGCATTTTTGATGCTTCTACCCTTTCTCTGCTACTACTGTGTAAGTGTGTAACTGAAAGTATTGGTGTCTGCAGTACAACTCTGTGGTGTTCTGAAGCATCCCTGAATTTGAGGTACCGACCTATATTCCCTCCATAGACTTGCTTGAGCTGCTGTTGCTGTTTTGTCCCTCAAGCTGCTGTGTTTTAATCTGTTGAGCATAAATAGCATTTGGAAGAGCATCTCTGAGTTTTGAGACTCTTTCCTGAGGAACATAAGCTCTGTGTAATGCCCCCTCTCATGGAAGGCTTTCATGAGACACTGATCTGGCACTAGCTCACACATTGCTCGGCTGACTGAATGCCTGACTGCCACCAGAAGGAAGAAGTCTTTCTTCCCACTCCTCGCTGAGCCGTTCTACCCTGTGGGCTGTGCTGGTCCCAAAGGGAAGCAGCAGAAATTTACCGGAGGAAACATGGCAAATTTTGAGCATGGATAGATACATAGAGTTCAAGCACTTTATTAAAAAGTAATAAATTTAAAAAAAGAAGTCTCAGTAAACCCCAAAACTTGTTGACGTATAAGGAGGAGAGTGGGGACCAAAAGGCAGGTGGAAACCAGGCACAGTGGTTTTCCATGGTATAAAGCCTGCAGGAGACACTGCAGCTGTAGAGATGGTTCACTGCTCTTGCATTCCCAAAGCAGCACTTTGCTAGGTAGCGTGCTCAGTATTCAGGAGGCAAGAAGAGGCTTGGAGATCCAAGAAATAGCAAAAAAATCCTGCCAGTTAAATCTTTCCTGCATGTTTACTACTCTGAGGCATTCAGAATACTTTTTTTCAGTGTTTGCAGATACTCAGACTCTCCAGTCTCCCTATTCACGCCTCACTTGCCTTGTCTTTACAGTCCTATCTGTGTAGATCTTGTACCTCAAGAAGTAAAAAACATTCCCTTGGATTATTATCTTCTGTGAATATTGCAGTAGCTATGAGGGCTTACTTTGGTAAAAGTGTGAGTTAAAACTGGGAGTATTTGTGTGCTCATCATCCATCCCTTTAACTCTCTTTCCCCCCCCTCTTTTTTACAATCATGATGATTAGCTATTGTTTTAAGCTCACTCATGCAGCCAAGTTTTATATGGGTAGTGCTATGCCATTGTTATTTTATTTCTTACTTGAAAGAGTGACAATTCTGGTGAATCATGTCCATTGTTCCATCTTGGGAGACAATGTGATACAAGATCTCTTGAAATCCGGGGACTGAAATATTGGCAGCAGAGACCCTTGAAATGGAGATGATGTTCAGAAACAAAAATGGAGTTTACAATTTTATTTTATTTATGTGTGCGTATATATGTGTGTGCATGTGTATATATACACACACATTTTTAAAACATACATGTGAACACCATACATGCACACACAGGGCTGCTAAATTGGAACACACCTTAATGACCTGACATGGTCAGCAGCTCTAAATATAACCTCCAGATCACTATTTGCTTACTTTGTTATCTTGCTCTTCAAGTAAAACAAAGAAAAGCACATTTAGAATAGATGGCTATTGTTTTCACAGGAGCTCTGGAAGAGGAGCACCTCTGAAATTTAGAGACTGGAATAACTTATTCTGGTCTAATGATAGATTGAATTAGTTTAGTTTAGGTATTTGAATTGGAATATTTGTCTTAGTCTTCCTTTATCTCTCCAAGATATATACTTCAGCACATTTTTCAATTAAAAAGAAAGACTCTTGGGCTGAGTTGCTAAATTTCAGCATAAATTTTTATTCTGAAGTTATAAGCCCCCGAAAATAGCAAGGGGGAAGATTATAACTGTCTGACACTACCTTATCTATATAGCTGAGAACAGCATCACTACAATAAAAGAAGATAGCAGTGTCTCCCATTGATTGTTGTTTGATGAATGTAAAGCAATTTACTGGAATGCAATTAGCATTTGCAATCGCATTACCATGGGGATTTTTTTTATGCTGGCTTTGAATTGAAAATCTATACATTTTCTGTCCATGAGTCACTTCTAAGGAAGCTTTCTTTCTTGTTTTTTTTTTTTTTTTTTGTAGGTTTCAGAACTATAATTTGTGGAATGCTGAAAGGAAGTAAACCTAGAATTTTTATGTTTAAAATATGCTGAAGGACAAATTGTACAGTATATCTACTGCAGTAGATGACTCGGATTTAAATTTGTAATGCTGTGCATTGCTGGGGAATTAGTTTTTCAGGGTTTTTATAGAAAGAAATACATCTCTTGAAAAACAAACAGCTTCTAGACATGAATATCTTGGCAACCTTGAAATAATTTTATAAATGTATGAATTAAGAAGCTTGAATACAGAGATTAAATAAGCAAAGCAATATGCTGAAACAATAAGTTCTGTGTGTGGTGGCAGGGTAACAATACTGCAAGAAGTAATGATGCTACCTTTTCACAAGCATTCGTATCAACAAGAAATGTATATGCATGCAAGTGCTCAGCTGGACACACCGTTCAGTCTACACGTTAAATAGGTGTAAATTTAGTTACATCCCAGTTGTGATTATTTTTGCATCCCACAGAAATTATATAGACATTTTAGAAAAAATACTTACAGGCATGTTGATTCACAATTTGAATTTTCTGTGGACATATACGTGAATGATTGTCAGTGTTACTGGACAAATCTCAGCTGACATGCAGAGGGTATCAATGAAAAAATGTGTGTATGTTGCACTGGGCTGTCAACATCCCCCTGATGGTGACACATGCATACAATAGCAAAAATAATCTGTATGGTGCTTTTTAATGGCTTCTGTATGTTATGGACCAAGCGCTGCTATCCTAACTCAAAGACGACCACAGAGAATTATTTCCATAGAGAACTAGCTGTGAATGTTTGCTGTTTTCAAAACACGGTTATTTTTAACACTATCAGTTAAAGTTGTCTTGCTATAATGGTATATAGTGTACCTTAACCACTTTAGGTGAAGCTTCTCTTTTATGTGTTTGACCTTAGAGGTCTTACAAAGTCCCATTGTCTGTTGCACCTTGTGTACCTTAATCTCTGTGAGGTCTGGAAAGAATTGCTACTGAATTCCTGGATACAGTATTAATTTTCCCACTGGGACGTTATCTTCTGAGCTTTCACAGGATTTTTTTTTTTTTTTTGTAATGAAAACCTTTAAAGAAAGCATAACAGATAGGAATAGGAACAAAGGATTTTCTGTGTTTATAAATACAATACAGTGCTTGAGCCTGTCAGTTCTTTTTTTCCACTGAAAACTTCCTTCAATTTTAATGGTCACAATGGCATTGTAATGGTAAACTTTTTAACTGGGGTTTGCATTAATATTTTAGTGGAGTTAGAATTGTCTGTGTGCCACATCGCTGCCTTGCTTAGGAAAAAGAATGATATCCCCATTTATCCCCATTCATTGCTGCGATCAGGCTGTGCACTGGCATGTCTGCCATCTTGAGGGGAGGCTACAGGCTCTGGGACACACCTTGCGTTGGTAATAAGCAAACGTAATTTGGGAAGACTCACTAAGGTAGCAATGCAGTCCCCGCTTCCTTCAGAATTAACTCTTTCCTGCATTTCCCTTTAACATCAACAGTCAGTTAATTACTTCATATTTTCCATGCTTTCTCCTTGAGGAAAAAGGCTGGATACTTTTGCCACACTGACACAGCCTCAAATTTCCTGTCACTTCTACGAAGACCTCAATCAACTAATATGAAATGCAAGATGCAAGGAATGAGGTAAAATTTTGACTGTATGAACAGAAGCCTTAAGAATTTTCTACAAATAAAAAAAAAAACAAACACCAAAATAGATTTTTTCTATTTCCCTGGCTGAAATACCAAAGACTTTGTATTGCTGCCTTTCAAGGCTGGCTGTATTCCAGATAAAATTATTGCAAACAGTTTTCTTGAGGAGGGAGATTTGTATTCTTTATTTATTAAACTTTTAAAGTTAAACTTTTTATTCATCTCCTCTTCTGTATCGCTGTCTTTCTCAGACCACAAATTACATTGCTGTGCCCTTAATTCCCTCACCAAACAGCGCTAAGTCTAAAAGCAGAGAGTGGTTTTGTCCTGTAAGGGGCAAAATATTTTCTTTAAGTCTGTGCTGTCATTTTGTGTTTGCAAGGCAGGTTGGGCACTTTCAAATATATTCACCCAAATTCTGTCTTATTCTTCTGGAACACAAGTATTTCCTGGGCTTCAGCGGACTTTGGCGTTTCATCCAGAAACCACTGAGATTAAACTGTGTGTGTAATACTTGTAATTGAGCACTGGGTGGTATCTACCCGGTCAGTGTCCAGACTGGGGAAGATGCTATACTGCTGCTTTTTCTATTCAATGAGCAGTGACATACTGTGGCTGTGGGACAGGCTGGACCAGGAACCATCACCTGGCACGAAGGCAAGAGTGTGCTAGGCAGCTGCTTAAGTTATTCTGCTCCTGTGTGATTAATGTCTCCTGGCTCCTGATGACTTTAACTTAACAGGAACCAGTGCACAGCAGGGGATAAGAGCCACTGCTTGTAGTGTTATCGATTATCTGATTAGTGTTGTCTTGCCTCTGTGAAGGCAACAACTCCTGTTCCTTGAAAGGATAGGACTTGCGGCTTCACGCAGTGCCTTCTCACAGGGGCAAAGGCTGGTCTCTTGCCCTGTGCAAGCTTGCTGCCGTTGTGGGAGCCTCTGCCTGCCTTGAAGGAAGGCAGTATCAGCGGAAGCCCAGAGCCATCTTTTTCACGTGGAGGCAAGAATAAAAAGATCATGTGGGAGGGAATATGAGAAGCAATTGCTCCTGTACGTACAGAAAACAAGCAGGAAGCAGGAGATCCTTCACGGTAGAGTCTGGATGACTCCAGGAACTCATAAAATATTTTCTGAGGCAGGCATCCTAACTTATGATGCTTAGTGCCACTTTCCCTCCACCCACCTCATGCCCTTCAAGCGTTATGTACAAGGATCCTTTTGCCTTTTTTTATTTTATCTTTTTAAAGACCTTTACCAGAGGTAAAGGGTGGCAACTGTTAAGCAGAAACTTTGTGGTGTCCTTGTAAGAAGGTTAGTGTGTGTTGAGCCTATACAAACTCTGTGGAGAGTTTTCATTTCGTTTTGACCGTGGTTTTAAAATCATCAGATATTATTGAGGGGAAAGAATAGACTTTGGAGATCTTACCTCTCTCTACAGCTATTGTATCCTGTCCAAGCCAGGGAAGGCTGTTGTACAAGTAGTTACTTCAAGGGAGGTAGACCAGAGGTATTTCGTGTGGAAGCTGGAGGACTTTCCTTCAGGCTAAGTGATGAATGCTCAAGACATGCCAATGAGTCTGGGTATTTGGGGAACAGATTGCAGCAAACACAGTTGGTGTTGATTAAATTTGCACACAAGCTGCTTAAATAATGAATTTTGGTAAAAGTTGGAAGATCAGGAATTGCTTACCTTTCTGGGGTTAAAATGCCAAATTGTCTATGTTATTTTCACTAGCGCAAAGGGGAGTAGACAGGAGGAGGAGTCATAATAGGTTGGAGCTACGTAGAAATAGTAAATTGAAAACATTTAAACCTGCTTTTAATGCAGCTTCTGAAACAAAAGAGGTAGCCCAGCCCCTCTAAAAACACGTTGTTATCACGGTGAAAAGTGGGATTCATTTATAAAAATAAATAAATAAACAAACTGCTGCACAGATTGGCATTAACTATCAGAAGGACAGACCAAACATTATCAGTTCAGCTCATCAAATCAAATATAGGATTTGAAAAAGGTACACTGAGGAAGAGATCATGGAAACTTCAATCACAGCATTTTGCCCAGAACTGAGTCTTGGGAGTAGCTTGGAAGAGAAAAATGAGCTCTGTCTGCCAAAAGTGATGCATATCTTGGGTCTCATTTGCATCTTTTTCCTGATAATGAACTTTATAGGCAGCTATCAAGAACAGAACAAGAGCCAAAAGAACCACCTCAGGACTCACTAGTCCTGAATGGGAAGAGTAAGTGAAATTTGTTTCAGAAATATATACTCACCTCGTGTGTTTCTCTATCAACTATGTTTTGTTTGGTGCTGCTGGGATTACAAAAATATAGTATTAATTCAGAGATGAAAAATAATTTTAGCAACTTCGTGTTAACACATTTGAAAGATGCAAAGCAGAATAATAACAGGAGATGGAGAACAAAGTGGAGGCAGGAAAGTGGTGTCCTTCGAAACCACTGTGTGCTGAAGTCATATCAGTAACTGAAACAGCGGGAGTTTTTCTCAAGGGTAAAAGTGTCTCAAAATGTAATTTCTTTTCTGAATGAGATAAATGAACTAATGGCCACAGTCGATGAAATTAGGTCATAAATGCAGAAATTAACATATTAAAGTTAGTTGTCCAAACACATAAGAGGAGCACACCTGGGAAGAAGAATTTGGCCAAGGGTCATGGTATATACCTTTTATGAAGGTGCTTATGAAATCCTTTCAGAGTGTGCGTGGGGGGAGACATGGCCAACAGGTGCTGTGGAAAGAGGACCTCCAAAGAACTGCTCTGAAGGGGAATGCCAGTGCCTCAGAATCTGAAAGTCAGGTTTAGTGACTTGCAAAGAAAATTGCTAGGTAGAGGAACAACTCTGAGAATGCATTTAACTTAAAAGGAGTAATATGTGCTTGGCTGTTGAATAAGAAGTAAATTACAGATAGGCAAGGTCTCAAGTGATTGATAAAATGGTAATTTCCTGAGGATTTTTTGAGAGTTCTTATTAGAGCACATATTCTGCATAAAGGGTGGACTGAAGTCATCTTTCACTTACAAACAATGACAGTGTGACCTTTTCTGTGGTACACCGTACACATGAAGGGAAGGTAGATGGTCAGATATTCAAAGCTGCCTTAAGGACAGGGAAGTTAGGAGTGGCCCTCTGGGAAGACTGGTCTTCCTAATCTGCTTTGTGTTCCCCAAATTCACATCGCCATTGCATTGTTTTTATATGCTGTCTACAGAGCCTGTGGCAATCTGAACAAGAGGAAAACCAACTGCTCACTGGGTTACCAGTAACTGTTACAGTCTTCCCCTGTTGTGATTTATCTTCTGTGCCTCCTTTCTGTTACCTTTCGGAAGGTAAACCAAGAATGTCTGACTATGTGTCAGAACACTAACTGCAGCTAAAAAGTATTATTAACTTCATTTAGGAAGGGTGAAGTTTCTGCCTTTAAGTTAGACTGTAACTGACAAATGTCACCCACTCCACAATTCTTCACGCTTTATAGCCATAACAACCTGCTAACCTATGTTTTCACTTGTGCAAGGCTGAATGTTACAGCACACTGAATGTTACAGCACGCTGGTGGGTAGAAGAATTACCTGACTGCAACTTTGAGAGCAAAGGGAAATCTCATACTGTGCTGTATTCATTATTCTCCTCTTGATATGAGGGAAATTATATATGACAGAGAA
This sequence comes from Ibidorhyncha struthersii, assembly GCA_013398815.1. Taxonomy (NCBI): domain Eukaryota; kingdom Metazoa; phylum Chordata; class Aves; order Charadriiformes; family Charadriidae; genus Ibidorhyncha; species Ibidorhyncha struthersii. Next base: position 32,958 of record VZSZ01010716.1, on the reverse strand, counting down.
ATGAATAACGGGTCTTTTAATGTTGCGTAACATCCTTGGGCATACCATAAAGTGCCAAGATATCTTGGCTAATAGCTATTGCTACCAACCGTCAGCAGTAAAAAGCTTCTCCATGGACATTAAAGCTGCCATCAAGCCTATTACACAAGAAGATAGCTGAATAGTACCGAAAAGAAAATCAACCTGTTGTAAAAATGTTTCACTGTAAATCACAGATCCCAGTAGATAGTTGTAGATACTTCTCGCGATAATCAAGAGAACACATGAGTGTTAAAAACTCCTCATGACACAGGAAAGGGAAGGACTGTGTTTGGGAAAGGATGATCTACTTTTCTGTGACATCAAGTAATGAAATCAACTGTTACTGACTAAAAGGTACAAATGGAGTCAAGTCCTTGAAAATAAGTTGTGTGCCTAATTACAGAGTAAATAATCATCGTGGGACTGGTTGTGACATCTCAGCCACAAAGAAGAGACCAGAGGTTTGGACACACAAAGTGAAACAGTCAGCTTTACATGGCAACCAGAAGTGGTATGTTTGCAATGTATTTGCTTGACACCTGTTTCTGTCTTCCCCATTCATTAAGAACTCTTAAAAAGCTGGAGGAATGAAGAAATGAATACTTTCTAGGGGAAAATAACACTCATACAGTGTTCAAGTGAAAAAAAAAAAAAGGTCTTGTTTCTCTCACTTCCATTTCAATAACCCCAATAACCCGCTTTTCTGAAATATGTAGCATACTTTGCTTCAGTCTTATTTTATTTTTTTCCCCTTGAAATAGAGCCATCCTCCATAGACAAAGAGAAAAAAGAATTAAATAAAAAAAAAAAGGAGGAAAAAAAGCATCACAAAACCAGGGGAAATTAGTAACGAGAGCAATCCGTAACACAGAAGGGACTTCAGCAATATTGATTCTGGCAACTAAAATATGTGGTAATGTGAAAACCTCACATAACTCACAGTTCCTGTGCTGAGAGACAAAAGTATCTCATCTGCCTCTGGGAAATGAAACAGATAGCTCCCAGGAGAAGTTTGCAAAACAGGAAGTATGGTGGGGCAAGTGGAGGTCTTCTGACCACTGAAAAAAAGAATCACCAAACTTCTGATGTTTGAATATTGAGACACCTAGCTATCGGCATTTTAGTCCTCTTGAGGACAGCGGATCATGGAATTGTATTTGGTTTTTGACACATTTTTGACACATCTGACATGTTCCTCCTTTGTATCACCACGTATCTTATTCAAGACTGGTTTGATACTGAGAAATGACGTGGCACTGATTTGTTATAAATGTTTTTCTGAATCAAAAGTCTGGTAATTCTGAGAAATTTATCAGAATGATTTGGTCATTTTTTTTTTTTTTTAAAAGTAGTTTTCTCTATACCCATCAACTTTTAGAAAATATACCTGAAATGTAGTATGATTATATCATTAATATATGGGCACATTGAACTGTTCAGGATGGGTTATCCTTTTAAAAGGTGGAATTATAACTACCATCATGCTTACTGTAGACTAAAATGAAGAAAGATGCACGTGTATTCATATTGTCATTAACAGAATTTATAAGGGCCAAAAGAGAGGGACGCACATGCAAACTGTTACCTCTTAAAGGACTGTGGAACTTGTGGAAATCTCCTAATGAATGTTAATGCAAATAGTAATGCTAGAATGATATTGCGTCATCTGTGAGGGGGAGGCAGTGGCATAGCAGAGTGCTGGGACTATATTTAACCTTCACACATTAAGTGCACCCACGTTTGCAGGGGACATGGAGGGAAACTCAAGGTGTGCTCCCCAAAAATGAAGACTTTTTTAGGAAATGAGTTACAGTGAGGCTTCCTTGGTTTCTTGTGTTTGGATAATAAAACAATGAAAACTCAGTAGTAACCACTCCTTCTCTGAAAAAGCTGTGTGTTTGATATATTTTTATAATAAAATGTCTGTAAACATGGAAAGATGTACTGATATGACCATAAACAAAGGCTCTTGAATGAGGTAAAGCTTCAGAAATCTTAGGAATGAGGATTGTTAAGAATTAAGGATGACTGAGGTAATCTTTGGTGTAGTACTGGTTTGGGCATGGTTCCTGGGGTAAAAGTTCCCAGTAAAAATAAAATAATTAACTTTTTCCTTGCAGCAATATAATCAGTCTGTCATATTAGAACTTCAAAACATGCTTAATCTTCAGTTTGTGTTGTTTTTTTGGGTTTGTTTTTTTTTTTTTAAGTATCCTTCACAACTTCAAAAGTTTTAGAAATTAATTTTGATTATTATCAGGGTTACTGCTTTTTTAATTTGAACTGTATTTCATATCTTAATGACTCAAAAACATGTGCCTTAGTTATTCTTGATCAGAGCAGTATGAAACATGAAAACATACGTATCACTCTCCAATATTTAGTAAGATTAATCACTGTGTAACAAAGAAAAAAAAAAAGTTACTTTGAAGTCCGGGAACTTGTGCTTCTGCGGAGCTAAAAACATAATTTCTATCATGATTACAAAATAAAATTCTGGTTCCTTTGTTTTTTTGTACTTCATTCAAAGTAGTCTAATTCTACAAGACTGTAAGAAAACATCACTTAAATTGTGTTTGGGGTTTTTTTTGTTAATATTAAAAAACAATCTTGCTGTGTTCCCAGGAGAAAGAGTATGTGTTTCATGTTTTGTCTACTCTCTTGAAGAAAATTTTTAACATGTGGAAACTTTTCTGGATGCAAAAGGTGCTATGAAGCTGTTTAGTGATTTGAAATGTTACAACATCTCTCATGGGAATGGATGAATGAGCGGCTGATTTGATCAGGCAGGTGGGAGACAAAAATTGTACAGATGTGGTTAATTTGTTCTAAGTGCACCCATATCCCAAGCATCTACTACCTAGTTAGTGCTGCCTCTTGTGAATTTGCGCTATACTACGTGAGAATATCTACATATTTTACTGAAAATTCCTTCTTTTGTAAGAGTAGTATGGGCTGTAATAAGCATTCAGTCTGTCAGAATACAGGAAACAGCTCTTATAGACTCAAATTTTATTTTTTTTTCCTTTTAGAAAGAGTAGGAAATGATCATATTTTCAGCAAGCTGCTTTGTATTAAACATCAAATTCAGTAGTTCCCGTGGGTGCTATTAGATGTACTATCAGAATGGCTGCTGTACTATTTGAAATAACAGTTGGTGAAGCTACAGTGTGTATGTAATAATATGAATGTTCCTCTTTGTGTGAGCTTGTGCACATCCATACCCATGCATGAACATTTTTCAAATCTCTATTCATTCTTTGATCACATTACTTTCATGGGTAGTTTATGAGAGAGACAAGGTCATTCCCAGGAGCTGGAAAGGCTTGGTTTGCAAAACACAAAAGAAAAAGAAGACATCTCCTTCCCCCCCCCCCAAAACCAAAACAAAACAAAACAAAACAAAACAAAACCCAACCCTGAAACAAGTAAGCATTTATCTAATGGAGTAAACAACGGTGTTTGCATGAATAAGTCATCACTCTGTCTATTTGTTGAACTGATTGACAGAGGAAATGAAAAGTGATATGCCGGAGTTGCAGCATTCCCTCTGCTTCTAATGTCTTACAGTATTCTGCCTTGCATTAGATCGTGATGGCTTGTAGCGTAGTCCTTGCAAACTCTGCACTCTTTGCAAAGTTGCTCAAGTTGTTGTTATGACTTAATTAGACAAATTAGCAAACAACTGTGTAGCCCCACCGGCATGCTTATTCGATTTAAAAAAAAAAATCCTGATGACGAGGCAAGCAGNTTTTTTTTTTTTTTTTTTTTTCTGGAAACTTGCTTTATGCTAGCTGTCATGGTATAAGAGAGGCCAAGCTAGTTATCTGTTTTACTGTAGAACAGGTTGTATCTGGTTTTATAAATTTACATTTATGTTTTGTTTGACATTCATAGTTGGACCACTGAATCAAGAATAATGTCCCAGCAGTGATACTTTTGCTCAACATTTTTTCTGAGTTTTTAAACTGTAGCAAAAATAACCTGAACTTAAGATTCACAAAAACATTTTTCCTAAGCAGTAAGTGTGGATACTTTCTGACGTAGACAGAGATTAAACGTTTACCTTCAGATGTTTCCTTGAAGAATGGAGATAATTGAGAAGAAAGTACAGGTGTAAACCATAGCTGCGTTGGCCTGAGCTAATGAGTTTTCCTTCCCAATTTCCACTGCATATGTATTTTTTTTGTAGTTATCTAAATCCTTTCAATGACTGAAAAAAGTATGACCTTTTAATGAGTGGATACTGACCAGCAGTGTGTGAAGTGTGTTGTAAGGCTTGTGTTGCAACTCAACATGAATTCCCATACTCGTTTAATATAAAATGAAAGGGCATCCATCCATTTACATCTGCAAGATGAGTGTCTAAGTATTCTGAATATTTAGAAAGACAAAGTTGTTCCTAGACAACTTTATCACATATTGTGTCAAGACAACTTTGCCTAGGTGCAAAGAATTCTTTTGGATTTTGCAAAGGAGTCTTGAGTTGGCCACAGCCTAGGAATGGAAGTGCCTGGCTTAGCTTCACCAAGAGGAAGCCAGAAGATAGCAAAAGGCTCCCAAGACTTCGTAACTGTCCTATAACACAGAAACAAACTTGTAGCTAGATCATAAGTCATTCAACAGCAGCCTGCCATCTGCTGATTGAGACCTATTGAAAACAAAGCCTTCCAGATCCTTTCTGCTTCCATCTCGTTTTCCAGTTGATCCAGGCCCCCTTGCTTTCTGCCAGTCCTCAGGGCTGGCTCACTGCTGCAGGAAACCTCTTGCTCCTCGGAGCAGCGTCCCAGCTGCCCCGACACAGCAAGTTAGCTGCCTGCTTTCCCTTCTCCTTGACAGCCCCAACTACCCTCTGGAAGTTTGTCCCAGCTGGACATGCTCAGTTCCCCTCAGAAAGGAGGTACTTTCTCTCACCCATCAGGAATGCCTGCCTAACCAAGAGAGATTGGACCAAGGTAAAAAGATGGCTGCAATGGCCTTACTGCGTTGTTTTAAAGAATATGTAGTTTATCAAGCCACGTGTAAATTGTGAACTGGAAATCAAACAAATTTACACTGCACCAAATTTTTGTTAGATGCAGCGAACATGTTATTATTTCCAACCTGGAGCTATAGACTTCATACCTGGCCATCTTTACAACGCATCTACAGTTCTTGGTGGTGGTGTTCAAGAACTAGTGATGCCTTCCTTGGCCTCCTGTGTTCTGAGAACAGGATGTTTAACAGCGGTAACATGATCTTGTTGCCTTTTTCTATGTCATGCGTATCTTCTTCAAATATATTGCCCAGTATGTTCACAGACACCATCACAATCATCAGAGTCTACTATGTGGTGCAGGGTTCCTGGGAGCAGTCAGGTTTTGGCCTTATTTCCTGTTGAATGATCACTTAATATTTAATGTGCCGCCTAATTTGTCATTTTAGTTTTCCCATCCACAGTTGAACTTGTTTACCTTTGGATGCTTTATAAACATGTCATTATCTTGTGTTAATCATTATCTCAAAAATTAACCTGTAGTTGATTTGTTCTTCAAAGTATGTGAGGTTTTCATACTCCTTTTTTCTAGTTATAATTCATAATGTCCACAACTGAAAAAGAAAATTAATGTATTTCTTAGAAAGAAAATGAACGTGGTGCTTCTTGTCTTAAACAATCTGTACAAGCTGCAGATGAGTTATGGTATCCTTTCATAATCCATCCTCTCAGTGGCGCTGATTTGGCATTCTCTTGCTTCATATTGGGATTGCACTAGCAGGGCTGTATCGTCAGGCGTACGAGCAGTGGGCAAACCAAGTCTGTGCTGGTAACTCCAGTTCTAGCGTACATATTCTGTGCTGCACATCTCAGTCTCTCTCATGTTTCATTGGTATGGCAACTGTCTGATTAGTGTAATTAGTGAGTTGAATTTGAAATGATAAACATTGGATCATTTAAGGGACTTTTCGTTTTCTAGAAACAGGGTTATCTTTGCAGTGTTTGTGGCAGTTGAGACGGCTGTAACAGTTGAGACGGCTGTAACAGTCCCTGACAGCCTGCCTTGCTCAGTTCTTTCCCTGGAGCAGCAACTACGCTGCTGCTGTCATCCTCGATGAGGGGGCAGGTTTTTGTGCTGATTGAAGGCCTATTTTTGCAAAGAAAATGCACTAAAAATCTGAAAGCTGTTTGTCTCTCCTCTGCACCTGGTGTTTTAGATTTCCACTGAGTAAATTGCAACCTTTTTTTGCTATGCTTTTTTTCCCCCCAAAGGCTTAGCCTTTTTAATTTAAATAATAAAAATCATAGAACCAATTTGCCAGTGTCAGTAAAAAAATGCAGAGTCTATAAAAATATCTACATTTACTATAAACCACCTGTAATTGCATAAATTAAAGTGTTACTACTAGTAGTTACTCTAGTAAAACAGTCATTTTACTATAGGTAAATTACTATTCTGAATCTTTGGGAGTTGTGCTGTCTTTCAAGTCAACTCTCAGGCAGACATTAATGCTTTAATATTAATCTATCTTTAAAGAGTAGTATCTATAAGTAATGATTATAGATTTATATCCGGATTCTCTGGGGCTTCAAAGTTTAAACTGGAAGAAGGCATTACTGTACTTTAACAATTTTCAATGAAAAAATCCATGCTCTTCACTTCTGTTTTCACAAGAAAAAAAAAACAGTCTAAAGAACACCAAACCTATACTTAATCTTTACATTGTCCTTGAAGATTATGGTAAGAGGCTAATTTTCAGCTGGCCTACACAGTTTTTCTCAAATGTCCTACATCCTTCCTAAGTACTGCATGTACTCTCCCTGATTTCTGTGTAGAGTTGCTCCCTGCCTGTGATAATTGCACTATGGTTTTGTTTTTTTTTTCATAGCACAAACCTACAATCCCAGTGAAGTAACTGAGATGCAGTGAAATCTGTGGAGTGGCAGTTCTGAGATCCTTTGTATCTTTCAGCAACTACTTTTACAACTAGACTATGGCTTTTGTCACTTATTTAAATTACGTTTCATAGCTTACTTTGGGGAACTTCACTGTTTTAGTGCTGAGAAAGCTTTTGCGCCTGATCCAGAGATAGCTCTGCACTAATATGATTTCATGGAGCCAGCCTCCAGTGGATAAAGAAAATGCAATCATGTAATTACAGCAACAGAATTTCAGTTGTGATGGTGTTTTGAGAAAAGGGAGAAAAAGCCTCTGTCACCCAAGGCATCCAAGTGGCCTAAAATGGTAACGTCCATAACTGCCAGAGTACGAAAAGCATGATATACTAGAGCCATCAAAGAATGGACATCTGAACAGATGAGGAGAAAGAGTAAATGTCACTGAAATAGAACAGATAATGGCTTTTTGCTGCCACATAAATGCTGAGGCCACAAGGTGAAGCAGAAGACATTTCAAAACAGGCGGCATTGATTCTGTGATAACAGTCCCATTACCATGATTTTATTTCTGTGACACCACTTGATTGATACAGATGCAATCTTTTCATTTCTCAGTTGCTGGTGCAATAGAAGGGTATTTCCTTAGCATGTGCCCAATACACCTTTCCTTGCACAGTCACAGCTCTCACTCCTATCTCTGTAGCAATACTAACATAGCAGGACATAGCCTGGTGACAGAATACATCTGTATTTTGCTTCGAGGCAACTATGTGTAATTGTGTGTGGTGTTTTTATTACATATTTTTGCAGATAATCTAGATGCTTCCTGAAGTTTCATAATCCCTAAGTTGCACTGTTAGTACATTATGGATGTGCATCTAGCAGTATGATAAGTCATAAATACTGAAACTGCTAACAAATATACAGCAGTCATTTTGTCAAAGCCAAACCCCAAAAGAAATGAAGGACCAGTTTTCAAATGTAGGAAGTTAGTTAAAACCAAGCTATATGAATTCTGGTTACTCTGGATCTAGCCCTAAACATTTCGTGGTTGTGGAATATTTTCTTTTTATATTTTATCTTAAGAAGTCAAAAAATAAGTATTTTCTTTCTAAGAAATGTTATTATTAATAAGGAAAGTGATAATTAAACATCTAACAAACATTTAAAAGGAAAATGTGCACTGTGTGTTTGTGTTTATATTTTTTATGGAGTGATTAATAACTGTATAGCCGTGATTGTTTAAGGATGTAAGTGGGGAAATGCCTGTAAGGAATATGTATTTTATTAGAGCAACTGATACAGTTGGAGGAGGGACACGGACAAGATTCCTGACTCACAAACCCTTTTTCCTGCATATGTTTGTTCTGTCATTCAGGAGTGCAACTCAGAGACTACAAAATATGCTATACACCTTTGCCGAAGTGTTTATAGTTTATGTCTTTAAAATTAATTTTGCTGACTTATACAAACGTATTTTAAGTTTTGAAGAAGTTCAAAGTATAAAAGACCTTTTCAGTCTCGCATTCATTTATTTCATAATTTGCCTTATCCAAATGACTACTACTGCTGTTAGAAAAGGGAAAAAAAAAATTGCACTTGTGCAATTGTTCTGGAGCTCCTATTCCAGTGGTGGTATTTCTTTAATGTGTTTCTGCATTCTTCTCCTTGTCTGTTTGAACCATAATAAAGATCAGTGTTCACTGGAACCGGACTAGAAGAGAGATCTCCTGGTTTTCAATCTCATTTTCATCAGTGTAACTCAGATACAATTTTGACCTCTCCAGATAGTGTCTTAGTCACAAACTGATTCCCAAGTAGCTTGATAAGTATAAAATCAGAACAAATAATGAAAGAATATGAGCTAACTTATAGGTGACATAAGTGTACCTAGTTTGTCCATACTTCCATTATTATAAATGAAGACACTGGACAATTAGACCTCTATATTTTTTTCTCTTTTTTTCCTGTGCGGTGGGGAAATGCTTAACTACTGCATCGAGGGTATTGTCAAGTTTAATTAGTTTGTGTTTGTTCAGCGCTATAAAAAGTATCATTGATACTAACCAAGCATGAGATGATTGAAGTTTTTTAGCGCCGCTGTTCACTAGAACATTTACAGAGGGAATTTACTGTGAACATATATGTTCACTTAAGGTTGGTTCTCATTCATTCCGGGCAAACCAATCAATGAGTAGATGATTTAGCTGTTTGACATATCAGAGATTTTGTTGACACTTTCACACAAGAAAGTTGAAGTTAAATCACAGTCTGGATTTTGATGTCCATCTGTTCTGAATGGCATCTCAAGGACTATCTACATCTCAATTTATTATTGGAATTCCTATAATAGATAAGTCAAGAAAAGATTATCAGAAATAAAACTCTCGCTGTTCAGGAAATTCTTATGCCATAGTTTCCATTTTGTGAGACTTCACTTGCTGTTGGCTTTTTGCAAGTCCTCGCTGATAACTAAACTTGAATTCTTTTTTTTTATGCAAATGCAAACCTGACCTCAAAAATAAATATGACACTTTCAAGAAATTCTCATTATTTTGTCAAAGACTGGGTCATCTCTTTTTACTATATCCATCTAGGCATAAAATACCAACCAAACACTGAAGTCAAACATCTTGGGATATAGCCCTTTGTACTTCATACAAGCCATGCTCTCCTGGTTTGGTTTTTTTTTTTTTTTTTTTTCCTCTTCTCCACTACATTTTCATACCTTATTAGAAGGAATATGTCACTGGATTCTACCTTCCACACTAAATCTTTTTGTTCCTTGAATAAGACTCCCTCCATCACTACAGTCCCCAGTATGAGGGTGCGTGTCCAGATGCCCCAACCCAAGAGCAACAATAAGGAGTGCACTTTTTTTCCCACAGGTCGTTCTGACTGTTCGCAATTCTTCCAACTATTATCTTTTCTCAGTATCTATGTCCAGTGCTCTAATCCCACTCAAGACTGTCTATGGTCAGAGAAACATTGATCCCACTTAGTTGCCTCCTCCCACAGTCTTGTTAGTGACAGCGTAAGTGAGGCGGGACAAATCTCCTTGCAGATATGCCCATTGCTTATGGTCACTTGCATGAAAGTGCCTTTGAGGTTTGGAACTATCTGAGATAACTGAATTACCTATACTTGCTGAAATTTATCAATAGTAAAATTATTTTTCTCCCTACTCAGTAACAGAAATTTTACTCAAAAGCTGGTTAAGGTTTGCTATATGATTACTAAATATTAAAGAAATAGACTAACAAGAAAACAAAATGAAAACAAAGTATCTATTTTTGCTACCTATCATCATCAAAACCTTTTCTTCTTCAAGTTGAGCTAAAGATTATCATGGCCTTTGACAGTAAACGTGCTACCTACAAAAAACCTGCTCCACATTCACTTGTAATTGAATCTGAATTCTTAGTGAATTGGTGCAGTTACACCTTTGGAATTCAATTCAGTAGCAACCTCACAACTAAGTCACTGTAGAATGTGGAATGAGAGGGAAGAATATGAAATACTTTGGATGAATCTACCACAATAAATCAATTAAAAAGGCATGTGGTATCCATTTTTCTCTTTTCTCTTACATCTTTTAAAAGGCATTTACAATTTTTGGTGTAGTGAAATATTAACTTAAAGTCAGGTTGGTAATTTTTCTTCTGGTGGAATCCTGAATTTATCCTTTATCTAATTCAAATTTTAAATAGGTTCTGCAGCTTGTTTCCCAAGACCACCATGTCCTAAAATGCTCTTTGCTTCATTGTTGCCATGACATTTCAAGGGCAGGCATTAAGTCTTTTTGCAGAAGTAGCTAGAGCACATTTTATAAAAGGGGCTTTGTACAGTTAAGAGCAGCGTACGAAGTGTTGAATTGTGCATGCATTTTCAAAACCTTTGTTCCTGTTTTGCAGAAATAGCAACTAATATTACAGTTAGTTGCAGTGTTCTCTTAGGAGAATCACTGAATTCCCAGGCACTGTTCTAGAGTATTCCTGTTACTATTTTCGTAGAAACACAGACTTGGTCTGCCTGTTGTTCTGAGGTTTACATAAAATGTGTGATCGTTTTCACTAATATTAACAGGGATTATATAGAGCCAACATCTAAATTATTTGGAGATCAGCCTCTAAACATAAAGCGGGTTCTACAGGCTTAGAATTAATGAAAATCAGTATGTTGCATCACAGACCCTGAATGTGATGAAGAACTTGTTGAGATTTCATCTAATCAATAGAATTTTTGTAAAGAGGTGGAGCTCAGCTAATATCAAGGTGTGTTCTGCATGGCCTTACCAAAGACAGTTTAAAATACATGAAGAAAAAGTTAAAACATTTCTAAGGAATACCGTATCAAAGGTATTTCTGTTTTAATACTTTTCAGGATATTTTCTGCCTGATTTTGAAGACAGATGTTGTGTTTTAGATGACAAGCAAAACAGATATTCTGCAGAGCATGGTTGCCTATATAGCAAAGAATGAAAAATATATTCTGAAGACCGCTGTTATTTGAGATAACTCTCCTATTACGAGATTTTAAATTTCATCTGACCCCCAAGCTCATATGCTGCTCAAATCCGTACTAAATAGAATCAAGGAAAATTGAATTCGTCACTGAATTAGTGATATCTCACTAGTAGAGCTGTTTCCGCTTCTAGGTCATTGTTCCACAGAAAAATAAAAAAGTGGGGAAATAAACAATAATTTTCTTATAGCTGAAGTATTTCAGAGGACTGGTAATGCCTAATTTGTTTTGCTTGTTTATGACAAAGTCTGAAGACAAAGAGGTCACAGGCAAACTAGTAGAGCAAATCGGTCTCAAGACTGCTGTAGCGGTGAGTCTGGACATGGATGGGTAGGGTGAAATTCATTGGAATAAAACCTTTATCTACTCAAGCTCACTGTGTTTTGGTTTTATTTGTATTACTCTCTGACAAAGATGTGTAGTGTCAATTTGTAGTTTTACTAGTGTTAATAAATAATAAAAAGAATAAGCTAATTTAAGTAAAGGAGTACATTTTTCAACATTGCAAGAAATTTTTCCCACCAGTGATTATAGTACTGTATTTAATTGGGACATATTAAATTATTTTTATGCTCAATGTGTCATATGGGACCATGTTTAGTATGTGATACGGGATCCCAGTTCTGTAGATATTCTTTTTATAATGTAGCCTGTTGCACTGGTTAAGTGCTCAGGTAGACAGGTTCCTGGCTTTGATGATACTAGGTTTTTAAGTTAGTATGTGTACGGGTTGTGCTAAATGGGCGTATATGTAAATCCAAATAACTAATGAAGCATGCATACTTTCTTCTTTATAATCTATATTTAAGATCTTTACTTCATGAAGGCAGGTTGCTGGATTGCTATTTATAGTGGGGTTGAAAACTTATGAATATTCATGGCATTTAATATGTCTTATATCTGATTATCCTGAAAAAGGTACAGGTCCCATAAATAAATATTCAAAGAAGCAAATGAACTGCAATACAAATATAATGCTTATCAGTGTTATCCAAAGAGCAGTGAAGCAGGCACTTTTAGTAAAAGATAAACCTTGAAATAAAGCAACATTCTTCTACATATCTCTTATTTTCTGAATAGGAAAGGAATACATCATATGGAGGTGAATATGACATGACTAATGAAAAATTTAACATAGAAAAGTAGTCTAGAATCACATAAATAGAAGGAACAGATATTCCCTGAAAAGTCCTGAATATTTTTTTTAAAGTCTATATTCACCATGATCTCTATTATGATTCAGGATGTATCATAGTTTATATCGTAAAGAAGAGTTACATGAATTTTGCTTACCTTAATATTCCCTAAATGCAAATATTCAAGACCTAGTGGGAGATGATCTCTGGAAGCATAAATTGAAAGCAGATGAATGTTTCAAGTGTAGTCACAAATAAAATTAAAAGAAACTAAATACACGGTTTTCCCATTTTAAAGTAGTACAGAACACCATTTAGGAACAATTTAAACAGTCAGTTTCTAAAAGATTTTTCAAAACTTAAAATGGATCTGGAAAAGCTGAGGAAAGCAATTATGTTCTTGTGGGTGTTCTAACTGCTTAGGGTTCTGGTAGTGCACTGCAAATTCAACTTAGATGTGGTTCCTATAAATGCTTTCAGATCAAACAAACTTGAACTAATGGGAACTGCAAGTTATTTTTATAATCCTTTCAGCGATAACCATGCACACCACACTTAAAAGATAAAATTTCTCTCCTTCTGGGTACTTAAGAGAGGCGTTTGGAAAAACTCATGGTTCGATTTTTGCTTCCAGTGAATTAAACAGAGTTGTGTTCTTTTTTTGATATAATGACTGCAAAATGAAGCAGCTACACCACCTTTGGAGGGCTTGGAGTGTTTGGAGGGGGTGGGGGTTTGCTTTGTTTCATGTCCATTATATCCTGGGAATGAGATTAGCACCAGGGATGCCCATGGCTGAATTCTCACCCTCCAAAAACATTTACTGAGGAGGAGGAACTTTATTGTTACTTGTACTGAGTTTGTGCTGTAGTACTCCTTAGCAATCCATTGTACCTTTCTCCTGAAGGTGCTACCAACTGCAAAGAGCAAATTAGAGAGACTGGGGGCAGGTACCCACCAAAGAGATGGCTTGGCAGCTCCTGGCTGTGCTGTTCTTAGGGACGTGCTGAAGATGGGGCAATCCCAGAGAAGCCCTCTTCGCCCTTCCAATATCCCTTTTACTCTGGGAAGGAAAGTGTTCCCTTCTCAGCTTGGGATGTTAGGGTGCTTGTAGGACATTCGGCTAGGAGTCCTCCCATCTCTGTCTCATCTGACCCAGTGCTCTGTGAGGATCAAGCAGACACCATCTCTGAGGCAGTCTCTCCAGTATCCCTGGTGCAGGTTGTAACTTCAAAGCCACAATCTGCCCTATTGTGCACATGTGCCAACAGCTGGGTTGCTCCAGACCACAGCATTGCAAATAAAACACTACAGTTTAAATGTGCCCAAGTGATGCTATGGGTTAGAGTGCATATAGATGAATAAGGCACACCAGGGACAGTCCAGTAAGACTCAGCATGGATTAGTCGTAATTAGGATGGGGAGAATGAGGGAACAGCGTACTAATTACAGGAGCCTGAAATACCAGCCTTAGTATCCCTTTGCAGTGATTGGCAACTACCAGTTCAGAGTGCTCAGTGGACAGCCTGAGGACGAGCCATAGATATGTACAAAAATAAATTTGATGAGTTAGTTCTTGGAAAATCGTTATTACTGCTAGCCAGATCCGTCCCAAAATGTTTTTGTGGTATTGCCTATTATGAAGTCTCCTTGAATCTTCTTTACTGTTAGCTTAAGGGAATTTACCTTTTATCAACCTAAACACCTATATTTTGCCAAATATAGGAATGAGAGAATGAGGAACCAGTGCAGTGGGAACCTATTTTAAGAAAGCAATAATTTCTTCCTCCTCAAAGTAGCAAAAGAACTTGTTTGTCCATATAGGAGAGAAATCACATTTGAAAGAGAATATTTTTCCATACAAGTTTCAGGAAGGTTGTGTGAGAAAGCGTCATGCAACAAAATAAGCGATCACTGAACATCTGATGCCAATAAAAAGATCAATTTCTTAGTTCATATCTTCTGCCATATTGCTGCTCTCTGCATCCTATCAATTCCTTCTGTCTCTTCTGTTCAGTTAGCTCTGGGATTATGGTAGTTTGCAGTGCCTTTTACAGACTATCCCTGCCCTATTGTCTCTCATTTGATACTAGAATGTTAACAGACTCATCTGACTAGCTCTTACCAGTGTCCAGTGTCCACTGTTTTCTAGATGATCATCAAGGAAGTACCACATTTTTTATTTTTTTTTTCCATGCAGCCGTTCATATTCGTGCAAGAATTTTGTATTTTAATATAGTTTACCTTAGTTTTATGTGGGAAGGAAGACAAAATGCAAAATTTGGAACTAATATGAAAAGCAATGCTTTTTAGCTTTTATACCTGGTTTTGTTTTGTTAATGTTTAGGTCTTGGAAATTGGTTCCTTCAAGGTGATTCAGCAAACAGGCCTATATTGAACCACAGTCATTGTCTTGGGTTTTGCCTGAGAACCTTACAAACAGGATTTGCTCATCTGACTTTTATGAAGTACTCCAACCCAGTCCTTTTGGCAGCAACTTATTGTCAAGAAGACCAGAGTTTCCAGGGGGTAATTCAATTCACGTATTTTAGACATCAGGTTTTGGGACTGAATGAATGCCCCCATAGAGGTCTCTGTTGCTTTCTCTTGGCCACGGGTCTAGGTGAGAACAGATGCCTCTCTAGGAGAGCTGAATTTAAGATCTATCTGCTATTTGTCTTCAGTATTCTCTCTAATGATGAATCTGACTTTTAGCTTAGAACACTGACATGGGGATGAGTGAGGGCAGTTTATTTTATTAATGGAGATGACGTTTAGGAATCACGCTCCTCTTCTATATTTGATTTCTCTTAATAAGGCAATTATTTGACACAGGTAGAAAAGTTGCGTAGTGTGGCGGGGACTGGTGTCAGTGCCAGGTCAGTGACTATAGGAACTTCAGGGAGAGACCTCCAGCACCCCATCCTCCCCCACAGACTGTGTCTTTCACACTTACCTGTATTTTTATTGTTAATAGCAGACATCTAATTGTTCTTTTAGCTACGGTCCCTAAGTATCACTACTGCTGTCACATCACTCTAGTTCCTTTTTAACATTTAGCTGTTAATGTCTGGTCTCTCTTATTTGTGAAAAGAGGCTCTCTTTTCTCATCACATCTTTCTTTCTCCATTTCCTGTTTGCTTCCATCTCTTTTCTTTTTTTTTTTTTTTTTAATGCATTCGGTTATAATTTCCATTAATATTAAGGGGTCTTAAACAGAAATGTAAAAAAAAATAAATTAGAGTATCTTCCTTCACTTGCCTAAGCTTATTTTTTTTCACTTGATTCTGTGGTTCTTTTAAGGTATTATTTTCTTCTTGCTTTTTAAAGCTAAATGCAGCTGTCTAATAGACTATGTTGCCTTCTCTTAGTACTTTAATTGGTATTATACCTCCTTGACCTAGAAGAACAAGGGCACTTTTTCTAAAGCAAGCAAATTATATACTTCAGGTTGTGTAGCAACATGGTGCTGATGAGCAACTCCTTTAAAGGAGTTCTATAGAAAGCACTTTCAAATTGCAATATACTGAACTAATAACATCTACATTTTTTAGTATGGTATTCTTATGCTGCTGTTAACAATGCAAATCTAATCCCATCATTAAAGTCAATGTAGTACAATTTTCTATACCTAAATTTAGACCTAAAACATTTCAAATCATTTCCAAAATATTGTAATAAGAGTAATTATTATTAATCTATTATTTTCATTAGTTAAAATCCAACTTTGGGTATATTAAGAAAGTGAGAGATAAAACAAAATAAAAAATCGAATTAATTAAAAATAGGGACAAAGATAAGTCAAGCTACCGAGTACAGTTTCTAGACGTTATTAAGCAAAAGCTATCTTCTTGTGCAATTTGGAGTGGAAATACATGTAAACCTATGCTGCTTACTTAAAATCTTCAGCTATGCTTATGGAATAAAAGCAATGTAAGTTAATCTCAAAACTTTGATGTAGCTGCATGTCAGAATTATGCAGCAGTGTTAGAGTTCAAACCATCTCTTAAACTCCATGGGGACTGGGGTGGTAATTAAAGTCCCCTTCCATCCCCCCGAGGTCTAACCATTAATTCCTCTTTCTTTCCAGAGAGGGCTAAGATTCTCCTTCATGCTGCTCGTTGCCACAGATCAGCAGAGCTTATGGTTTCTATAACCAGGGACTGGATGTAGGAAAACAAGCTCTTTGGCGGCTGGAATAAATTGGCTGCCAGCATGGGACTGTAATTGAAGCACAAAGCTAGACAAAGCTCACCTTCCCTCTGCCCAGCAGAGAGTCATTTGCAATGCTCTGTGTCACTAGCCCAGGCATGGAAGAAGATGTCAGCCTCACCTTTTTTAATTAGGTGCTGAAGGCTAAAAATATTCTCCTTGTATGCGACAGAAAGACAAGATAAGGTACACATGCTGACTCCCACATGCTGCAAAACTAGTAAGGTTGCATTTGCTGAATGGCAATCGAGTTAAAACCGGGAAAATGTAGCTTCAATGCAAACTTCAGAAGGGAAAGCCGGAAAGAACCCTACATTTTACTTGCATACAGAAAACTTCACCTCCCACACACTGAGCTCTAATAGCGGCAGCGTGTCCCGGTCTAAACCTGCAGACATGCGCAGGGTCATACAGTTCTCTTGAGCTCTCTCCAACTGCAAACCATTGAGAGAGCTGAATAATACCACAAAGGAAAGAGAGCTATAGTTCTGCTAGCAAAGACATTCTGTCACCTTTTGAAACTGTATCTTCCTGTAGCAATTCAGAGACACTTTAAGCTGGGAAATGGTATATGTATTTTGGCAGGAACTAAACTTTCTAAAGGAGATGTAGAGCATTAGGCAGCTAGCAGGAAAAGGATATTTCAGACTTAAATAAAAAGACCAAAATAATTGTGCCATGAAAAGTCCCTTGGCAAAAAGCTGTTAACACTTTCTATTCTTGCTGAATTTTGTCTAGTTTAAAACCATCTCAGCTACTCTGCATTGAAAAGTGTTACCATGCTTAAATTTGAATGTTGCTTTATTTGCATTCTACTCAGAGAGGACCCAAATCAAAAGCAGTGGCCAAAATAGTGGACGGAGCAAAACATTTAAAAAACTAGGCCCCTTTCTCCTCAGATATATTGATTCCTGGGGGAGACTTAAGTAGAGTTATGAAAAATTAAATGTGTTGATGATGATCTTTTCCCTTTCTTGACACCAGCTGTCTGGTTACATCAGTGTAGCTACTCTGTCAAAAGGGTGCTGAAGTATGTGATCCTTCAGGTCAGCTTTCCAGTAAAGAAGTGATGACATTAGCTTCACAGGGTTCTTATCTTTAATATAACTTATTTTATTTGCACACAAACATCAGTGTACGACCAGAGATGGCCCATTATGATGCAAGGCAATAGTTTCTTATTATTATCTCAGAGCCACATTATGTAGCCTAGTCATAGAGACTAAAGCTAAGAATAAATTCTGCTTTTGGTATATCTCTCCCATGCAGGACAGTGTATAACCCAGCCAAAAACCACCACGTGCTTTCCCTCCAAGGATGAAGTCACTAAGCAATCAAGTAAATCACACTATAGTTATCTTCATGTGGTGTCACCTCCCAGATCAGATGTTACAGTCCAGTGTCTACAGGTTGCCATTCTCATGGGGATGGCTGGTATCTTCGATCCCTGATAAATTTTGTACATTTAATACTGGGGAAAGAAAAATGTCCTGAGACGAATACACTGTTCAAGTATAGGAGGAAAAGAGTTACATTAGACTGGATTTATGCTGATGTCAATCCTGTTATTGCTGGTTTTGTTTTTAAAGTTTTCTCTTGGAAGGGCTGGTAGTGTCCAAAGTTGGGTGGCTTGGCACAGAAAGGCCCAGTCAAAGTTTACAGCTGAGTAGGAAATGGAAAATAAATGTAACCAGATGTCAAATGTTTCGGAGTAGAAGAAAATTCCTCTCTAAGGGTTCAGCATTGGTTTATTCATGTGAATGGCTGTTTCTTTCTGTTTTTATAAACATCTTTAGTGACCTCAAAACAATCTCTGTCTTAACTAAACAGATTAGGTTTTTTCCTACACAGTTGCAAAGGCAATCTGTAAGGTACCTGAATCGACCTATGTTGACAAGTTTTAAAGATGTTTTAAACATCTTTTCCAGTATTGATAGTTCCACCCACTCTTCAGAAAGGGAGAGTTTTTAAAAAAAAATTTAGTATTGTTTTAATCATTTTTAACAAAGCTGAATAAATTGAATATCATCCACAGATATTCAGTCTGCAGGACAGGAGATCTCCTGAATAAAAGATGGCATTTGAAAGCTCTGTATCTTTTGTAAAGATATGATCTGTTTGATTTTGTAAAGTCAGGGATGGTCACCCATATATATGATGGTAGGATCAAGCCCTTCAAAGTGCCTGTACAAGGTTTTCTGATTGTTTATAACTCTCAGCATCCTTTAGAGCTATAACCACTTGCACAGTCAACATTTTTTGCTGCATCACCTATATGTCCTTGTGTCCGGGAGTCCTTCATCCATAATAATCAAATCATTTTCTTTCTGGTGTTCTACCTATTCTCCTTCCACTCAGTCCTTCTTTGACTAAGTGAATTTTTTTTACAGCAAAAATAACAATGTGTTTAAAATTTTAAAACAAATCCATAGTTATGAGGAAAAAATAGCATTTTTCTCCCCAAAATGCCATGTTTTATTCAGGAGATTTCTTTCCATACAGAATAATAAAAGTACTTAGGGCTTAAAATGAGTCTTTCAAGAATCAGAGGAACCTTAGTTTAAGTCGTCTAAAAAGTGGAAACAGTGTTATCCAAAGGGTTGTAGTCAGTAAAAGGGTAAAGTGGGGACGCAAAATACCACCTCATTTATTCAACACAAAGATAGCAATGAGAAAGCTGGTGGAAGGATTTAGAGAAAATTTCCAGATGAATGGTAGATTTTCCAGTAATTTGAGGTACATGGATGATAAAAAATTCATTACTTCATAAAATGATGAACAAAAGATTGTAATTAATGAAAGGGATGAATATCATAGGAAAATAGTATGAATTTGCAGTTAATAGCCAAGACAAAGCAGGTAAAACAAAAAGAAGCAAGAATGTTCTAATGAGGAGGGAGAGTATTTTATTTAGGTTAAAAGTTTGGTATATAGGCTCTGTTATTTTCCAAGACAGTAAAGAAAGCCCAGGCAAGTTTATCAAGGACAGTTCAAGTTTAATATAAAAATCTATCTTTTGGAGACAGACTGCAACACCACCAGATTTTTTTAAATTTTATTTTATTTTTTTAAAAGGCACTTGAACCTTGGTCTTACAGAGAATTGTTTAGAGTTGTATGGCCAGTGAAGAAATTTAATGGCTGGGTTAGTTTCATAAGGAGAGTTGTGTGACAGAAAATCTTATCAACGAGTAATAGAGTCAGCAAATTGGGGTGTGTGATGAGATGAGAGACAATCATTCAAGGATGCCTGGACAAAGAAGAGTACAAGTGCAAATGAAGAGGAGTGAATGAAATTGATCACCCATCAGTCAGAAAGATTAGTGATAATTAAACCACTGTGGTGAGATCTGATTTATCACAGCACCAAATCTCAGAGCAGTTATGGTTAGTGATGAAAATAACAGTTAACAAAAGTAAAGTTTACCTTTAGGAAATCATTGACATAAATTATGTCATGTCTCTTTTGCTAGTTGATGGATCCCTGCACCCCTATATCCCATCGTGTCAATGTCTGTAAGTTGTGTCTACAGTAGTGACTGGTGCAGCATGAAGAAAGAAGGACAACATGTTGGTTTGTCATGTTCTGTTACTACCCTAGGAGCATATATCTGTATTTTGTGTTTTCTGGCAGTGAATTTGATGCTAGTTGCTATTCTACGTATGATGAATCTGTATCCAACAGACGACGCAAAGTAGATTTCTGTACAGTCATCCCAGATGACCGTCCCCTTTGCACATGCTGTTACTAACAGAAATTCATGCATATGTAGTGAGTACGCTACTGGAGGACCTCTGAAAGGATCTGTTTTCCTCCTGAGGAAGGCATCCTGTGTCCACAAAGCATTTGAGGGGCACTTTACCCTGGCATATTACTTCAGCCTTAGTTCCAGTTGAGGAGAAAGCATTTCAAGTACATTTCAAGGTGCAGTTGAGTTAGAATCATAAAATAGTTTAGATTGGAAGGGACCTTAAAGATCATCTTTAAGGATGTTCATACCACATGACTCAAATATGGATGCAACACAATGCATTTCTATCGCTTTGCAAGTGAATAGGATTGTTCCAGTGCACTAATCAGTTATGTAGATGCACCCTGTGCAGCACGCATTCCTCCTGCACGTTCGCTTTCTTTGTCTTTTTGCCAGTCATGCCAGATAGATAATTTGGACCATCTCTAGTTAATTTGTGGCCTTAGAAAATGTTATGATTGCCTACAGAATGGAAGTTTACTTATTCTTCTGGCAGGGCAATTCCCAATTTTACATGGTTTATCTGTAATATGGTATATTCCAGTTTTTCTACATTTTACCATAAAAGTCTATTCAGTGAAATGTCAACACAAGATGAAGGAAAGATTTATTCTTGGTATGCTAAACCAGATGGTATCTACAGAGATATGTGGATAAGGCGTTGGTTCTCTTTGGCATATACAATATTTAGATTGGTATAGCGATGAACGGCAACTTGAGCACATAAGCATCTTATCTGTGATCACTTCCATCTATGGCATGACATAGTTTTCAAAAAAAGCAGTATAATATTACCAAAGATCTAAGTATGTAACTGTCCTCGTTCCTTTTGTGGATGAAGTCTTTTAAAGTATGTGTGTTTATGGTGTCTGTTCCACATAAACCTTTTCCAGGGTATAATTCACATTTTGAAACTAGCATTGGACAGAGGGAGAATCTTGTAGGCATACATGTATTTAATCTGGGGAGCAAGTTCATTTGTATCAGGTTTATTTTTCCCCAGGGTGTCTATCCACCATCAGTGATTTGTTTAATGAATGTGTTTTAGCTATCGCTTCAAATCTCACAGGATTAGAGTTCTTAAATATTTTAATGTCATTAGCTACCACTGGAAATCTCAGTGTAAATCTGCATGAGATAGTTGTACCAAGGTGCTCAGTGTTCTTTTCAGTCGTGTATGTTTTTCCTGAATGTAAATTTTAAAGGGAGTTCTGCTTCTCCTACCTACACGTTAGAAGTTTGACGGCTTTCTCCTCAACACACAGTAACCTTCCTTAAGACAAAAGATAGTAAATGCTAGTTGCAATTACTCTGTATGGATTATGTTTAATTCATGTGTCCTTCCTATCAGGGGTTTTGTTTTATTTTGCTGTGTGGATTGTTTAGAATTTATTCTTGATCTAATCTTTTATGTTTTGTTTTGGTGGAGCTTCTCTTTTTTGTACGTAGGCCGTTGAGGTATTTTTCTTGAACAGTGCAACAAAATGCTGCCCATGATATTTCCTGCTGCTGGTTCCTATGTTTGGCAGCATGCAACATCACAAGATGATTCGTTTCACTGAAGGATTCCAGTCAGTCACCGATGAAGCCTATGAAGGCGGTGTCTTTGATGAGTCACAATTAAGTAGTACCCACACCAAGGAGTAGTCTCTGACAGGAAAAGATACTTACACTGACATCTATGCAGGTTGATGCTGTTGATCATCTTCCCAGAGCAATTATTTTCAAATTCTACTAGGTTTGAAGATGTTAGCGGTCTTTCTTCAAATAAGTAGACTAAGAGGTTGAGAAGAGCTGTAGCTGCAAAAAGCAGGAATAATCTTTCTGTTAATAAATCTTTAACCACGGGCATAACGTTCTTTATCTTTACTTGAGGGGCTGTACCCATGCAAGGGATGATTATGTGAGTTTCACAGATGCCTTGATGAGAATCACTCAGTTTTCTGTCATTTTTTTTAACCGATTCAGCAAAGAGTTTGTGGAGAACCTGGGGTTCTTTCCTTGACCTCTAAATGCCAAATAAGTTTACATGGCAAGCTGTGCCCCTTTAACTCAAGACACTAGATATCCTAGTGGAAGTATTCTTAATGTTCTTCTCTGTATCACAGTGTAAGTCTTAGAGCTGTTCATCTACAGGTGTGCAGGTAGATGCTTCCTTGTGCACCTGATTCTACCTGTGACAAAGCACTTGAACTATGTATGAGTTCTGAGTGATGCTCTAATTCAGAAAGCTTTTTTCACACTGCTGCACAGCTGTGATTTGGATGTACCTTATTAGTCTGATAGAAGTATACAACAGTTCTATCTTCACACTCTGTCCATAAATTTCCTTTAGAAAAAGCTTTCTTGATAGAGCAGGCTCTTATTTTGGTATAGGGGATCATACAGCTCCTGAAAATATAGAAAACCATGATAGGCTGAGGCAAATTATGGGAGGAAGTAGAACAGTGAGGAAAAAAATCAATATAATTCCCAAAAATGGTAGCTACATACAAGTCTTTCAAAAGCATTGGAGGGATGCCTGTCAACATAGTACTTCACCATATTATCCTATTTTTATTTAAATATATTCGTCTATCTAACTGCATTTATTACACATATAACAAAAGTAAGAGTCACTTTTTATTGTGATTTTTGTGAACACGATTGACTATAACTATATACAATACACAGGGTTGAGTCCTGCCAGTGCCTTGTAGGCTGCCTTCAATATTTCCTTTACCAGAGCTAGAACAGGGTTTAATTTCCATTTTTTATGCCCACATTACATTGATCACTTATACTTCACTAATCCGTCTAATTTTTATCATCTTCTATTCCTAAATTTTGAATTTGTGGCAGAGATTCTATTACCTGTTAGTTGATCTTATGCCTGTTTCCATTTCTATTACTTCTGCTTTCGTGATCAAATAATTTTTCTCCTGTAATACTCCAGTTCTTCTCTGAATGTTATTCTACTTGAGTAGAAGATACTGCCTGTTGTAATTTTTACCAAAATTGAAGTTCTGTGAGGAGGAGGACAAAATAAGAACATAAGTGACTCTAGATATTCTCAGTCCTTTCTTTTCCAAGTTGGTGTCTATATTTTGGTGAAAAGGGTGTTAGAGAAGATAACTACCTTCTGCCATCCAGGGATCCGTAAGGCAAAAGCAAGTTAAGAGTGCAGAGAAAGTTCTGGGTTTAGTCTTCTGGATTCTGATTTCAAATTCTTAGTTTCAAACTGATATGATGTTTGAAACTGATCATGTTGTTGATGATGAAAATTGTTCAGCATCTGGCAAAGTCAATCCACTTGTATGCACTTAATGTTTCATCTATGGATTCGTTTTATTTAATTAGCTGGGCTCTTGTACTTGTTCCCCTGAAACACTGCAATGTAATGTTTATGGAAGTGCACGTGACCTTGGAGATACACTTCTAGCCATTCCCTTGTCTTCTGAGAATACAAAATCCATATGGTGCTCTCCAAAAAGGAAAGTGTTTATGCTGCTTTGATGCCAATTTAGTTGTCATTACATTTGAATAAAAGGTGAACAGTTTGAGGCAAAATCTAATTATCATCTATTGCTGCTTATATTTTTTGTGCAAATCGAACATTTACATTTTTTAATAACAATGCAGAAGATCAAAGTACATCTTTCTCAATTTTGCTTATTATTGCCATCTATGCTGGTGTCGTAAACTCTGGTACTGACAGACTGACTGACAGAATAGCTAGAGCGCTAATTACTTGAAATAGGTTTCATGAAAGCTATTAATAAAGTGTTGTCACAATTATCACATATGAAAACATGAAAAGTGCTCTATTTGAGCATTTTGTTTCTACTGAAAACTTTGTTTCTACTAAGAATGAACACGACTGAAACTATTTACAAACTTGTAATGAATTTTTCATTCAAAAAATTTCATTAAGAAAGCAGATAGCTTACATTTAATGAAGGAAAACTTTCAACTTTTCGGCTCACAAGATTTCATTTTAAAATTCACTTTTAAAAATTTATCAACATCATTCACAAAAATCTACTCCTAAACTAAATAAAATGTTCGATTTCTAAGTAGTCAAATTTCATTTGATATGAACTGGTTGCTTGAACAAGCACAACACTTTTCAAACTGATGTAAAATAAAATTCCTCCTCTTTTTAAGCCTACTAATGAAACTAATATCACTAGAATAGAATAGCATTTCAAAGGCTAAGGATGTTAGAAGATATGTTGACTTTTAGGAATACATTTGATCAAAAATAATAAAATTAATATAAAACCTGTTAGGAACAGAAGACTGTAGGAGACTATTAAGTAGGTCTTTAAGTTCACTACTTTAGAACAGCAGATAGACATCAAGCAATTACACAATTCATGATGGTCCACAAAACTCCCACCCTATACAAAACAGGCCACAAAGCATTTTTCCATTGTCTTATATCAATTCCAAGATTTAAAGGATTGAAGATTAAAAAAAAAGTGTGCCACAGAGAGAGCAAAGTCATTGCCAGTTTCCTAACTGCTTCCAGGTGTGCCTGCAAGAGTACTGTCCTCACCACCCTATTGGAAGTTGGATGTTGCAGACAGTCCCTGACATGACTGAGGCTGAAATTCCATCATGTCCTCAAATCTGGAGATCAAAGATCCTAATCATATGATCTGTACATTGACAAGATAACTGTGAGAGCTGAAATCATGTGCTCTTTATTTTGTGTATCTGGTTGACTGTCAGTTTATGGAGTGTTTGGTGCAACTACCCAATCACACAGTCCATGGATTGAAACAAAAAATTCCCAGATTATGAGGATCATTCCTGGTCACGCTGGTACTATTAAATATTTGGGACAAGCAAAAGGACACAGTGAAGTTTAATGCACTTCCAGATTCAAATGAATATTTGTGGAAATATTTTCTGTTCTTGACTCACCTCTGGCCAAAAGAAAAATATTTGCATTGACATTTGAAATGATGCATCCAAAACAGTTCAGGGTCAGATTTCTAAGCTCTCAGTATCCATTTGTGGGTCACAGAGCTTGAAAAAGTTAAACTCTTATTTTCAGTTTATCAAAAGCATTTCCTGTGGTGACACTGACGACCAGATTTTTCAGAGGTCAGCAGCTGACATGCTGATTTTCCCTTGAAAATCCTCTCTTAACTGCGGGAGTCAGAAAATGCTGGGGACGGTGCACTCCCCACAGTATGCACTCGCTGAAGCTTCCAGGCAGAATTCAGTTTGAGGGATTTTTACTTGTGTAGCTGTGTAACTAAGCTGCATTGAAAGAAGATTTTGAGAGTGTGTTGTGTTCACAGATGGTTTCATCAACAGCTACATTAGTGCTGAGTAGACTTGATAGCCTGTTTGGGTGTGCTTTTGCATTAGAACAACATATTTCTTGAGAGGAGTATGTCTGGACCTCACCGTTCTCAAGTAGCTAAGAGAATTTTCAAGCTGAGCATATTTTATGTGAACGTCAAATAGTCAGCTGCCAAGTAATGACACTTCTGAAATTCCTCAAGCTTGTAACACATAAATAAGTTTACAAGTAAAAGCACAATTTTCTTGGTAATGTTAGATAAACACTATCTTGCTTGAGCTCCTGAAAGCTGCATTAATATCTTTTACATGTGAAATATGTGATTGGATTCATTCTTAACATCTTAAATGGACTTTTTAATGTGTATTAATTTTAATGAATGACTGGGAGGTTTATTGGAGGGAGGTAAAGTAGTGTCTCTGAAGCCTCACTAGCTAATCAAATTGCTATAAATAACTTTTGATAGCGTACACCCCTACCCCAAGATGATTCCTCTCATCATCATCCAAGATGTTAAGGAACTGACACCTGCAGAGGTTTGCTTGCAGCTATTGGGAATGGTCCTGAACGTAAATCCTCCCCCCATGACGAATACCTTTCAGTAGAGGTTGTAAGTAGTGTGTAGTATGCCGCTCTGTGTAGTCTTTGCTCCGTGTACATTTAGCAATGAAAACTCATCTTATTTAAACTGGCATAGACTGGCATTCATGCTTACGCTTAGGTCATGGAAGGAAAACTGAGGTAAAAAAGTGTGCACCCTTGTTCAGAGGGCTGATTTGTGCTTGCTCCATGCAGTCCATACAGCAAAAATGAGAAACTTTCATACAACTATCACAGAGATTTCAAGAGGAATACGACAAAAGGTGGGACAATGCAAAAGTGAATCAGAGGTATGTGAACCGGGAGACTTCTTTCTGCAACTGAATGTTGCTGAGAATGGCTATCACTCCCTCTACATCAACTCCAAACTCTTTTCTTCTTTAAAATAGATCAGTACTATAGTTTGGTCTTTCAGAAAAAAAAAAATAGATAAATGTTAATGCAAACAACTGTAGTTAGAGTTTCCATTTTGAAAGTGTGAGTCTGACACCAAGAAGTTGATTCAGTTGTCCAAAATAATGACAAAAAAGCCAGTATGAAAGCTGGTCAGGAGCAGGAATCATTCCATCTTAGGTCCTACACATTTTAAACAATCAACTAACTAATTTCATTCCTAGTTTCTATATTCTTTATCTTGGATCATTCTGACAAACTGCAGTCTGGTCCTGTTTAGATTATGCATTTTTCTTATTGTATTCATGGCATCCTGTGATTTACATCTACTTTTGGTTATATATATACTCATACTTTCTTGAAAATACAAATAAGCATATTAAATATGTGTGTATTTGTGTACATTCACATTTCTGTGCATATATAAAAAAGTGGGAACTTTGGAGGGATCACAGCGGGTTCGAATTAAGTCAAATAAGGTTACATCTGTTGTATTAGTATGACGTTAAGGTATTCGATCTTTGGAATTTTACTAGTTTAGGCCCAGAGTCACAAAGCTCTCTCTTTTCCTATTTTTTTGCTTGTAGTCTCAGCTGAGAAATTGGATATTGAGTGGGCTACAGAACAGGTGCCCATTGGAGATATCAATTTACAATTAGAGATATTTTGTAGTCGTGAAAAAATGTAAGCTGACTGGCAGCAACAGGGAGCGTAAAGGATGTCCTGCAGTTTAGACACCATCTTAGTATAAATTGAGGGCTTAACTAAACTTAGAAAACAGAGTCTTTGTATTCACACAGTATATTGGTCTGAATGAGAGGGAAGATGTGAACCTGTTTTGCAATAGTCTTTGTGACAGCCTTGGGGTTGAAACTTTGAATGCATGGTTCCCTCTGGTCAATATGGACACTACATTTCCCAAGAAAGGTTTCAAGAATAAGTTTTCCCTGGTGTACCTAGTTAAATACCTTCCTTCGCATCTTTCTTCGTTGTACGCTGGGCTGCACACCAAATTGGCTGTATTTCAGTGCTGCCAAATGTGTACAGTTTGATAAGCACGTTGTAGCAAATCTTCAGGATGAAAGGCACTGTATAAATGTCAAGTTATTTACCCATTTTAAAGCATTTTATCCTCCAGAGCTGTAAATCCAGCACCATTTGCTAACACAAAATTAGCTTTTTAATGCTATAGGATCCTCCAACACTAACACATGTAGCAACGTCCACATCCTTGCTGGTGGGGAGGCCAAAGGTTGATGTGTCTAGGAGGTGAAGCTTCAGCAATTCAAGTGCTTTATTCACACTGGATTTAGGAGCACATTAATAGGCCATACAAGAGCTCAGTTCAGCATTTCTGTCACCCTGCCTTCTCTTACGAGCAGTATGGACCAAATATGCTCACGTACATATAGTCACCACTCACAGAAATCGGCAGGAGCAGTAAGCATACAAGCAAGGGCAGAATAGGACTCTCAGTTTCTTACTGATAAAGTCAGCATAGGATAGCACATCGTTTCTGTCTATTACTATATTTGCTTCATAGAAAATTTATGACTTCTTTTTTGGCAATTAGTTGTGGTCACCTGGAAACTTGAAAAAATGGCAGAAAGCCCCCTTGTTTGTTTTCAGGCTGGTGAAGTATTACACACCTTGTGTTTTATCTTTGTTGGTGTTCCATCGTGAGTTACTTCTTTTTTTTCCAGACTATTTCCTTCAGCTTTCTGTTGCCTAAATTTGTCTTACTACTCTCATGTCCTTTTCTTAGAAGAAACGATCAATAGAAAGTGCTTTTAGCAGTGGCACAGCACAGTGGTTTACTGCAGTGTAGGTGCTGGGTGGTATCAACACTGCTGACCTTCTATATATTGGGATTTTGGTTAAGCAGCAGATATTATGTGGTGGTCCTTTAATACGTGTCATTATGGTGCCTGGACCTGTCTGGAGCTGGCCTTTGTTAACACGTTTCTTTTAGATTCCAAAAGAAGACCTAAGACAGAATCGTATTCACCATTTTTTAAATGCTCTTCAGACTATATTTATTCACATATAAAGCATTTCTGTTAACAATGTAATACTGAGAAAAGGGAACACAAAAATATAAAGTATGAAAATACATTCTATCTTCACTGGATTTTTACTGTTATTGACAGTGTGGCAGGGCATTACTGCTTGTTCTTCATTTTAGACCTGTAGATATACTTCATGTGTTAAAAAGCTTTGAGATAAGGTCAATTTCCTTTTCAAGCCTGTGTGTGTGAAATTTAAACTCCTAGGACCTAAACTCCAGAGACAATTTAGTATGAATTCAGAACTACCTGCTCATAGTCAAGAAATACTTCCTTGCTTGGCAATTGCCCAAAGAAGTGCAGTTTGGCGTAGAAGAATGGGAGCTACGGCCACACTCGTGAGATAATGGAGTTTTCTGTCTTGGATAGAAGACCTCAGCTCTGGGCTTTCTTCAGCTCTCATGTAGCATATCCAATTGCCCCAGCTCTCCTTGTAGCCATGCAGTTGTGGGCAGGTGGGGAGTGTGGTCCACCTCTGGCTGGAATTGGGCACAGTGCAGCTGGGACAGTAGGACGCAAAGGGCGAGGAATAGAGGAGCGACAGGGAGCCTGGCTTCAGCAGTCTGCAAAGGATCTAGCATCAATGGGATCCTAGACCAGTTCCTGAGGATAGTTGTACACGTTGTGTAGGACTAATTTTGAATGAAGACGCAAACTACTGTCTCTTCTGCATCTTTCTAGTTACTTCTCCACAGCACAGTTAGGGAGATTCTTGGCTCTCTTAGAGACACCCAAGAGGACTTCAGAGTTAGGAAAAAAGCCTGAATTGAGGTAACACTTAATATAATGTCTGATTTTAATGTGGTTTGTTTGGTTAACTCTGCTTTAGATCATGGCTTTCAGTACCAGCCTTGAGAAACATTTAGGTATGTGGGCAGCAAGGAGTCAGGCTGGGTTCTCCTATTATGAGAATCTCATTTTTCCTCTACTCAGTTCATTCTCTGCTATTACACTTCTTTCTTTTTTTGTTGTTTTTTTTTTTTCTCTCCTTTCCTTTTGAACTATTATAGCAACTACAACTAAACAGCTTTTGTCTTCCTTTGGAATTGTAATGTCTGACTGAAATTAGGAGATGTCAGTCTCCAGATGGTTTGAGATTTTCACAGGCCTAAGTTAAGTTGCAAGAGGGAGAAATTTTTAAAAATATTATCTTAGAAACACAAACCAGGATGTAGTGTTACTACACCAGATATAATTTTTGTTTTATAAAGAAGATAGGTGGTAATCAACAACTTTTTTTGCCTCAGTCTTCACTGGCAATCTCTCTTCACACACCTCTCGAGTGGATGGACCTCAAGACAGAGACTGCAGGAGCAAAGTCCCTCCCACTGTAAGAGAAGATCAGGTTTGTGACCACACAAGGGACCTGAACATACAGAAGTCTATGGGACCTAAGGAGATGCATCCCAGTGTCCTAAGAGAATTGGCTGATGTAGTTACGAAGCTGCTCTCCATGACATTTGAAAAGTCATGGCAGTCAGGTGAAGTCCACAGTGACTGGAAAAAGGGAAACTTTGCACCCATTTTTAAAAAGGGTGGAAGGGAAGACCCCGGAAACTACTAACCTGTCAGCCTCACCTCTGTGCCTGGGAAGATCATGGAACAGATGCTCTTGAAGCTGTGCTAAGGCACGTGGAGGACAGGGAGGTGATTTGAAACAGCCAGCAAGGCTCCACCAAGGGCAAGTCCTGCCTGACCAACCTAGTGGCCATCTATGATGGAGTGACTACATCAATGGACAAGGGAAGAGCTATGGATGTCCACTATCTGGACTTCTGTAAGGCCTTTGACACAGTCCCCCACAACATCCTTCTCTGTAAATTAGAGGTATGGATTTCATGTTTAGACTGTGTGGTGGATGAGGAACTGGTTGGATGGTTGCATCCAGATGGTAGTGGTCATGTCCAGATGGAAATCAGTGACAAGTGGTGTCCCTCAGGGGTCTGTACTGGGACCAGTACTATTTAATATCTTCATCAGTGACATAGACAGTGAGATTGAGTGCAGCCTCAGCAAGTTTGCAGACACCAAGCTGAGTGGTGCAGTTGACACATCTGAGGGATGGGATGCCATCCAGAGGGACCTGGACAAGCTCGAGAAGTGGGCCTGTATGAACTTCATGAGGTTCAACAAGGCCAAGTGCAAGGTCCTGCACCTGGGTCAGGACAACCCCCAGTATCAATACAGGCTGGGGGATAAAAGGATTGAGTGGAGCCCTGAGGAGAAGGACGTGGAGGTACTGGTGAATGAAAAGCTGGATGTGAGCCACTATGTGCGCTCGCAGCCCAGAAGGCCAACTGTATCCATGGCTGCATCAAAAGAAGCGTGGTCACCACATTGAGGGAGGTGATTCTGCCCCTCTACTCCACTCTGTTGAGACCCCACCTGGAGTACTGCATCCAGCTCTGGATCCCTCAGCACTGGAAAGACATAGATGTTTTGGAGCGAGTCCAAACGAGGGTCACAAAAATGATCAGAACACCTCTTGTATGAAGAAAGGCTGAGACAGTTGGGGTTGCTCAGCCTGGAGAAAAGAAGGCTCTGGGGAGACTTTATTGTGGCCTTTCAGTACTTAAAGGGGGCTTATAAGAAAGACGGGGGCAAACTTATTAGTGTGGCTTGTTGCAATAAGACAAGGGGTAATAATTTTAAACTAAAAGAGGGAAGATTTAGACTAGATATAAGGAAGAAATTTTTACAATGAGGGTGGCGAAACACTGGAACATCCCAGAGAGGTGATAGATGCGCCATCCCTGGAAACATTCAAGGTCAGGTTGGACGGGGCTCTGAGCAACTTGTTCTAGTTGAAGATGTCCCTGCTTACTGCAGGGGGTTGTACTAGATGACCTTTAAAAGTCCCTTCCAACCCAAACTATTCTATGATTTGGTGATTCTAAGATGTAGCTTGTCACAAAGCTGTGAGAAAAAGCACCGCAAATTCTGGAGCGTTCATGCTTGATGTTTTGCATTGCTGAAGTTACCTAGGATTGATGTCTGCAGAGGCAAAGAGTAGAAACAAAGAACCTGAATGGTAACTGAGGGACTTCAGGGAGGTTCCATGATGAAAGCTATACTCTATTTCTGGAAGAAAATAAGTGATGGTAATGAAAATAAAAATTACTACTACCTGAAGCCATCTTTTAAATACCTTTGAGAATCAGTGCAAAGTCATTTGGGAGATTTTTTTAAAAATTACTTAATATTATCTTTTTGCCCTTCTTACTTCCTGCCTAATGAAGATAGCTTGGCTTCAGAAACTTTAATAAGTGCATTCTGTACAGATATGTGGAATACAAAGAATTTGAAGGCATAAGAAAAAGCTGCATTAATGAAATGCCTAATATAGATAAACACAGGAAGTGCTGTTTTGCATTTTGCCTGCTTATTTATTGTTCACAGAGACAAGTAAAGGTCATCTTTTGCTAATGGCATTATAACCTTGGCCTCCTTGGTATCAAAATGTTAAATATTGTAAAGAAATGTTTCTGTGAGAGGAGGATTTTAATTATAATAAATCTTTATGTTTTCATTTTAGCACCAGTCCATTTTCTTTCCATACTGAAGTTCTCAGTAATTTATTCATGACCTTTAACTGCTTTTAAGAAATGTAGATTGGGAATTATTGCTCTTCTCACCATTGGAAGTGCCAAGGCAGGAATGCCTTGAGAAGCTTCAAGGGATTTTATTAATGAGATCCAGTTCTCAAATTAGAATAAAACAGCTGAAGCTGCTGGTTTTGCTCATCCTGGTGTATATGTGGAGGATCAGTGTTTAAAATCACATATAGATTTCTGATCTAAGATAAACAAGTGGTCAGACCACATAAGGATATGCAATTTATGATGAATAATCTGGTCTGTTTAGGATTAATTTTCAGCCTTATGATTCTGACTTCCATCTCCATAAAAGCTGAGGTAGTAAAAAAAAAAAAACCCAAACAGCTGAGTTCAAAGCCTGAATAAGAAAAGAAAAAAAGAATTCCATACGTATGAATGCATGGGTAGGAGTATATAGCATATCTACCCATGTATATGTAACATATGTTCAGAAACATGGATGTAAAATATATGTCTTCCCAAAAT
>VZSZ01010715.1:574076-598833 GCA_013398815.1 Ibidorhyncha struthersii | reverse complement strand
AATTTCTTAAAACGATCAAAGTTAGCCCTCCTGAAGTTTAAACAGTTTAATCATTGCTCTTCTTGGTAGGACTAGCTCACCTGGGGGTAGTGTGATGGTGACAGGGACAGGCGTGTTTCAGCCTGTGTTCCAAGCTAGCTTGGTAGATAGCTCCATGTGAGACTTCGTTGATCCTGTGAATGTAACCTCAAGAGTTGCCTTCAGAAGGACTGGTTCAGAGAGACGTACTCTTGTAGGACACCTGACAGCCTTCCTCGGTAACGATGAAGAGAAGATCCTGGTCTTTGCCAGTAATAACTTCCCCTAGAAACTCAGGCCATATGTGATACATTGCAAGAAAACAAGAAAAAATACAGAAGGAAAAGAAAATATTCACTTATTTGTGCTTTTTATTGTATATACTACTTGGGAACTTGCATGTATTTTTGTTCCCTGTTACTGGAGCAGTGGCAACTACGAAGATGCAGAATTTGGTGATAACTGTGCCTGGTAGAGTGTAGAAGCTGTTGAAAATATGCGGTTTTCTGAGTAAAAATGAATACGGTAATTTTCTGACATTATTTCTCGGCGACTTCAGTGACGTGTTTGCATATGCAAATGATTTGGATTCAAACTTTGACTTGAAGACCTAAAACAAGCTTTGGCTCTACCTTAGAGGTTCTGGCATGTCTTCATTTAGATAATGTTAGCCGGTATTTTTGGATGGCTCATGTCTCTTTTGTCAGTGTTACTTATTTACCATGCCAAATAAGTTTACATTTTTAACATGTAAGTTCTGTCTTCCAAATGTAGTGTCACATGTTTTCTATCTCAGCTTGTTGAAGGTAACAGAAGTTTAAAATAGGTGAGAAATGGTGAGAGGAGCTAATGGTTCTTTAAAATCTCACAAACCAGAGTGGGGTTAATAATGCTCATCTTCATCTAATTTGTGAGCTGTTTTAAATGTTTATCATTCCGTGTAATTTTTTTCAAAGGCAAACAGAGGCTCTGAACACAGTGCCATTTGCTTTCTCCACTTATATAATCTTATTCCTACTAATTAATTCTAGCTCCCAAAATTGCATTAGGATAGCACGTCGTTATACTTCTGGATAAGTCCTGGAAGGACAGGGAATAAAATTTCATCATTTTAACAGATGCTGATTTTTATGGGAGTTACTTCTACCCAGGTTCATCCAGCCCAAAACTTGCTTACGTGTCTTTACCTGTTGTGTTTTCTGGGTTATTTTTTTTGTGAATTGTTGAGGAGTATTTTGCGTTTAAAACTTTCTTGACTTTTATAAGAAATTGAATGGAGGTGAAACAAGGTGTGGTTTAAAGTCCAAAGCCCTGTTCCCAATATCAGACATCACTGGCAACATCACCACTGTGATGAAATCTGATCAGTGGACGTTAAATAGTTGATTAATCATGTGTTTTAGTAAAAGACACATCAGTTGTATGTAGATGTGTATTTGATGAAGCATGAATGGGGAACCACATAATTACATACATATGTAGCATATGGCATTGAAGAACAACAAAGTATAATTTGTATATATAGACTGGGTTAGAAAAGTGGCAGAAGTTTTCTAATGTTATTTTTCAGTGATACGGTCACACTATATTGTGGTTTTGAAATGGGTCCATTCTCTCAGCTGTCTGGTGTAATTTCTGTGCTCTGCAAAAGAAGTACAAAAAATACTCATAATAATATCCCTGTGGCATATCTTACTTCCCCGGCTTGGAAAGTGGGGCTGATACTTCTTTGATTAATCTTAATTCTGGGTTTTTTTTTCTTTCTCTTATGTGTGAGAGCAAAGGACTTAGCAAGTATCCAGAGCTCTCTGTGTAAGTGAAATGTAATGGAAATTTTCAGCAGTGTTTCCATGGCTAAGTTTGAAAAACCAACACTCCAACCTCAAAAAAAAACCCACCACAACGCCTCCCCCAGTTGTTTTTTATCTGTTGTGAGATGCCAATACATACGCGTTGGGGTGTTCTGGTTTCCATGATTCAATTCACGTGTTCGTGCCTTGCATCTTAGAGATGCTAGAAATTACCCTGTGAAAATTAGTTAAAGTTGGTAATTTCATGAAAGCCAGTTAACCCAAGAACTGGGACACCGTGGTGGAGTCCAAACAGGGTGGCACTCACACTGTAGCGATAGGAGTTGGCAGGGCTTTGGTACTGTCTCTGCGTAGCAGTTGTAAATGGCCCTGGTGTATTTGCAGAGCGAAATAATTGTGGAAGGTTTTATTGATCTCGTAAACAATGATATCAACAGTGGTTAAATTCCCAGCAATAATTCATGGAAGGTTATTTTCATAAACACCATGCTCTTTAACTTGGTTAAATTAATTAATTGCAGAAAGTTTTCCATGTTACATAAGTAATTTGGGGGTTTTCCTTCACATTTTGGGGGAGATTTTGTGTTTTATCTGGCTGATTGCACACATTCTTGGCATGGAGCTCATTTTTTTAAAAAAGTTGTTTGTTGTAAAAAACAAAGTTGGAAGCATTACAGGGGTACAGAAGCCATGTTTATGTGATTATTAACATAAGAAAGGACCAAAAGTCTATTGGAGAGGTGACACTTCCCTCCTCCGACTGTGACTTGTAGCTCTGTGTTGTATCACTCCAAATTTCACGACCAGTCTCTCAACTACTTTTTTTCTTTTTTTTTGGTAGGGCTACTTTCTATTTGAAATACTGCACTGGATATGCAGCACTAAAAATATGATCTATTTGAACAGCACTGTAGTAATTTAAAGTAAAATTACGTTAGAATAAGGTTTGGTCCCTTGCTACAGTATAAGCCAGCAAGGGAGTTACTCGGCAGTGAATTGCTGTGATAGCACTGAAATTTGGTTCTCAAAATAACGGTTTCTGAGGCTCTGTGGTTCTTTGAGCACGGTTTTGAGATTTCAATGTATTTTCAAGACTTCCTGTGATACTTAAGAACCTCAGAGGCATGTCTACAGACCACAGTGTCATGATGGAGATCTGGGTGTAAACTCCGGATAAACAGGTAAATCTGCGTGGGACGGCCATCACAAAGAAATATGATATAGCCAGAAATAAAAGTGGAAGTTTCAACAGACTTTGCTTGAGCGTAGCAACAAACCGACGTCGTCGTAATGCTTATGGCTCCATACCTAGTTGGAACAGCC
Organism: Ibidorhyncha struthersii; assembly: GCA_013398815.1. NCBI lineage: Eukaryota > Metazoa > Chordata > Aves > Charadriiformes > Charadriidae > Ibidorhyncha > Ibidorhyncha struthersii. Next base: position 595,681 of record VZSZ01010715.1, on the reverse strand, counting down.
TCAGTGATTTCAGTGTGTGCTGCATTGTAGACGATTAAGAATATTTTTGAGTAACAGAGTGAAAATCCCACTTCAGGTCATTACAAGTAACATCTCACTGATCTAGAAGGCACGTATTGCCTTCACTCTGTAACCTAACTCGGCAATGGCCTGGCTGTATTCAGAATGATTGTTAATTTCTTTAGAATCTTTTTATAGTTTTTCATTTCATTATAAGCTTATTCTGATTGTATATGTACATTTTAATAAACATCAGAGATAGGGGTAACGTACTATAAAAATATAAACGGATCCTCTTCTTGTAATCACATTTTCCCCAAATGGAAACAAAGCAAACCGGCAAACGTTTCCCTCAAATCCAATTATGGGATCATCTGGGGAAAGCAAATTTTGAATCCATTTCTCTTGAATACTTAAATTAATCAGGCAATCTATGAGAGGAGTTCAGCTCACTGAACTTTCGAATCACCTGCAAATAGCATGAAATATGTTTACAGAAAACAGCTCCAACAAGCTTAGTTTCTTTTTTTTCTTTTCTTTTTTTTTTTTTTTTTAATTTTTTTTTTCCAATTGCAGAGAGCCAGTAGAATAAGCCAGAGGAGCATTTGGCAGTAGGTAAATTTAGCACCAGTCTCAGTGTAACATAGAATTGCTGCAGATGCCACCATTACTTAACCTGAGGCAAACCCGATATGAATTTAAGATCGTTTGCTTTTTAATCTCATAACAGCGTGTCCCTTTGGTGACAGACTGACTGTTCTCATTGTTCTAACAACAATGAATCGGCATCGGCGCAACCTCGACCGCAGGGGTGGACGTGGTTCTGTGCGCGCCTCGAGGTACGGTTCTCTGTATCCTCATGCCCCTGGAGGCAATTCGACTTCCCATTTGCATGCCTTTGGGGATTTTTTTGCCATTTCCTATTTTTGTTCTGTGCCTGATTTGGAGAGAGTGTTTGGGTTCTGCTGTAGTAGAAGGTTACCCTTTTTTGGTAAAACACTTGTGAGAAAAAGGTTAAAACTGGGTAGTAGAAAAATGACATCACTTTTCAAAATTCAACCAACCAATTGAACCAAGCAGATAAATCCTTAACTTCATTGTTTAGTCAGCTCTTTCAGTTGTTGTTGGCTTCTTTTATTAGCTGTGTGAGGCAGGGGCTTTGACGAAGGGTTTTGAGAAGGGAACGCAGCCATCTGAGTGCTGCAGCCCGCAGCACCGCGTTGTTGCTACACAAAGACGTGGAAGGGCTGCGTCCAGCTAAAATAATGAAAAATATTTTTTTCTTTGTTTTTAAAATCTTTTAAGAGCTATTCCGTTTACTCAAAAATGCACATTTCAGGAAGCACTAATCGCTGAAGAAATTAAAGTGTTGTAAGTAGCAGGATAATTAACATCATGAGAACTCTGATTTCATATTTGGCAATAACACACAAAACTTGATTAGCAATCAGATGTGAAGTGTCGACTGATAACAGCTTTGGTTTACAGACCTGAATCCAGTATTGTAATTTAACTTCAGTATAAACAGCTTTCTTTTCAATTGTGGTGTCATGTTCTTGCCAGAATTGCAGAATTTTTCTTCAAAAATGTAATTCTCTGGATCTACATGAAAGCTTAATGGGGCCGTAGTTCACTGTTGACTACACTGTTTGTCATCTCCACTCATCCTTTGTTTCCAGATACTGTAAATGATGTATTTGACATAGGTCGAGAAAAAATAACGTACATGCTTTACTGTGCTGCTTTTACCCTTCTCCTTGAACGTTGTCCCTCCTTGTTCTTTCTTTGTTCATTTACTTTTTTAAAATATAGTTTTATATGCACCGCATGTAGTAGTTACTAAAACGTAGCCTTTTCAGAAGATCATTTTATACTTCAAGCACAGCTAAAAGAAATGTCATGGGTACATTCTTTCACTTTTTATTTAAACACACAAATGTTAAACTATCGATCTGATTTGGAAACACAAGCAAAGAGACTTTTCATTGCATTTTGATCCCAGCTGCATTGCCCATTTAATAGTTTGAAGTGTAATTTTTAGAAGGGTTTCCACTACAACTCTTCTGACTTCAGTTATTTTTAATCTGATTTCTGAGGTGTCTTCTGAAAGCTACATGTTGTCCATCGGGTACAAGATTAGATATTTGTGTTTTGTTACAATTGCTCCTTGTTATGTTTTTCGTGATCTTGGGCTGAATAGGTATGACCTGTGAGGAAAGAGAGAGAGAAGATAAATCCAGAAAAGGGGAAACTCAGAGGAGAGAATCCGTGTGTAAATCCTCTTTTTCCCTTAAATATGCCTCTGGATTTCCTCTGCACAAGTCACAAGTTGTGCCTCATGATCCTATTGAGTCTTGGAGGAAGCAGCTCTGAGTGTGGTGACAATGTTCTCTGCCTGTAGCTGTCACTGGTTCTCCTGGGGTTATGTGGTCCGACGGGACGGGGCCTCATTACTGACCCTTAGTGAGAGGAGGGGAAGAAAAGTTTTTCCATCAGTGTCTTCATCCCAGTCCTGGCAAAGGGGAGGAAGAGAGGAAAGCGGGTAGTTATTCCTGCTCCTGCACCGTCTGGGGGAAGTTGGGATATGGAAACATAGCATGAAGGAAGGGCTTAGGTTTGGTATTGGGGGAAATGTTAAAGTTAACAGCAGCTGGTGCATGGAACAGATTATTTTTGCTCTCTGCACTTCCAGGTTCCTTGATATGATGATTGTTCGGTGTCTCTAAGAGATATGTTTCCATATGGATGGATGGACAAAAATGTCTGCACGTCTATACAGGGGACCGTAACTTAGTTTCAGATATGGATATTCTTTTGGGGTTGAGTTATCTTTGTGAGATACGCAAGTTCTAATGTCTTTAATCAGATACAAATAAAAGTGCTTAGTTGAAATGGCCATAATTACAAAAAAATATTAAAAATCTCGTTAAATCCATGTTCCATGTTAAAGCAACCAAACCATCTGTGAAGGAAACTTCACACGTTTTGATGTCCTGTGCCGCGTGTAGCTGTAGATCTAGAAAGGAAGCTCCTTTGTGTTCAGGTGCTACTCAACTGCAAGTAGTAGTTTTGATGTAAAAGAATCCAAATGCCTCTCTGCTTCAAGTCGGGTGCTGCAATTTCAGATTTGACGTGCTTTATTTCTGATAGGAAAATATATAAGCAGAATATTTGATTTTTAAGCTTATGTGAAAGTATGAGTAGCTCCTGAATTCAGAAGACTATTGTATAACCATATCTACAAAGATTTTTTAGGATCCAGTTTCCCATGCATTTATCTAAATGAGGACCAAAATGTGTTTTTGCAGCCTCGTCATAAACCACTGACCGCTTGGTGGATTTGGGCATTAGGCTTAGCACAATAAATATGTTCTTCTAGAAGATCTAGATATTGTTCAGGTAGTTGGAAAGTTCACCTCAACTAAGTAATGACAAGTCAAAATAGATCTTGCAGCATGATGGATCATAATTTTTAGAAATCATATTTTCCACTTAAAAATGAAAACGTGTGTTCTTCCACTGGGAAAAATATTAGTGGTACACATTTCTGAGGAAGCTTTGGGTTCAGTTTCCTTTGTCTTATCAGACTTTGACTGGGTTAGCTCTTATTTTATATCCAGAGATGTAAGAAACTTAATTTTAACTTTTTTTTACGTAGTTACATCAGTGAGGAAGGTCTTACTGGTTTGGAATTGTTCTTGGCTCCCAGAGCCTTTTGGAAAACTGATATTGCCAAAATGTGATTTTATGTTACAGTCACCACATAAACAAATTAGTCTCAAAACAACTTAGAACTGAGCTTGAACTAATTCTTCCATTTCTCTGATTCAGAATGATTAAGCATGTGTCCCTGAGTTTTGAACTTCTTTATAATCCTGTTTTTCAGTGGTGCTTATTCTGCACTTTCGATCTCACAGTCACAACCCACTTGATTAGCGTGGTGGAAAGTGTCCGACCATGAGGAGGTATGGAAAAGGTACCAATGGATTTATTTTTTTTTTTTTAGAAAAAGAAACAAGCTTTTGAGAATAATGTTTAGAGGACAGATAGGGGGGAAATACAAAACAGGAGTTCGACTTGCAGGAAGAAAGAGCCAAAAAGGAGATGGAAAAGGAAGAAAAGAAATGGATACAGAAGACCTCTCGAAAAAAATGACACCTGTTGCTGTTGACTGTTAACATTAGGGAGAAGATGAGGAATGAAGGATAGAAAAACAGGAGGAGGAATGTATAGTAACCTCTCTAAGTAGCTTAAAACAGGAAAGGGATTATCCTCTAGAGTTCAGCACAGCTCACAAAGGAGCGTAGATAGTCTTTATTTCCTAATAGCAAGGGATTTCATAGCCAGGGATGTAGCTGGAGCGTTCAGACACAGTCACGTTTCATTGCTGTGATCCTCCCTTCTGCATAAAACAAGACACCTTAACTCGGAAATGTGGTCCCCCCCAGCCAACCTTTATGGGCAGGTGTGCTGCAGTAATATGCCAACACATGTCCTGTGCTTGCAGCGTTTCCCTCCCACGTGGCCATAAGGAGAGCTCTGCATATAGGAGTTTCTAATTTATTTGTACCCTGAAGGACAACGCGAGCAATATGGGGATGTTGTTAAACACGGCATTTGTTGTCGACGTGAGCTGCTTTCACCTCACCGGTTCCGTGGGTGAAAAGTGACTTGTTTCCTCAGAAGGCTTCATGTGCAGCATATATCAGTTGGTCACGGAGACAGTCTCGAGAAGACTTATGATAAGGCGTACTAATAAAAAACCCCAAAACATAATTGCTGGCATCCAGCCTTACAGTGCGGTGTGGGAACTTCTCCTTCCCACAGCATGGAGCGAGAGTAGTGTAAGCTCATGTATAGCACCTCTTCGCATACACAGACATAAATAACTAGAGTTAGTTCGTGTCTTGTTGGAAGTATAGTTAGTATCCAGCCTTGGCTCTATTCCACTTTTGCTGTTTTCTTTATGAAATAGTAAATGTGTGTGGCCCTAAGTTAAATTTATGTTATAAATATGCACGATTAAAATTGACCCTATTTGCTCATATGCCAAAATTGTCCCAGCAGAGGAATTTGGAGAACCCAAATTTATTGCTATGGCTCCTTGATTCTTCTGCTCCTCCGGCTCCAACCGTGGCTCTGGCCAAAGCCGAGCTGGAGCGAAGCGTTTCTGCTGCGTGATCAGGTACGCGGTGCACAACGGGGACAGTGGGCAGGGTCGCTGGTGCCGCTGGGGACAAGTTCCCCTGTGATGGGAAAATGTAACCAGATTATGCACCCTTTAAATTAGTGCTCGCTGGGCAAAAAAAACTGCCCTCCTGCAGCTTGGGATTTGCTCCCTGGGACGTTCTGGGTGGTGGGAGTGGTAGCAGAGGTGAGCTATGCCGAATTCCTCTAACGGCGTACAGCTGGCCCGTGATCTCAGACCTTCCAGGTTGAATAACACCCTAAAACCAAACTTACAATACACTACTGAGATTTTTTCCCGTCTCAGGGATGTCTGCGACACTGGGCACACGTAATGCCTTTCCCCGCGCTCATTTGCAGCTTGAATGGCTCGTGGGGGTCAGCCGCGGAGTGCGGGCTTTTTCACCCCTTGAGCAATGAAGCATTGAGTAAAAGTTATTATTACCAATTAGTGGTGGCATTATTATTACCAATTAGTGGCTGCATGAAGCAAATCATTAGTCTTAGTTCAGTTATTAGCAGCCAGGTGTTCATGAAACCTGCCATGTGCCGCTGGCGTTGGAGCCCAGCAGTCACTGCCGAGGCCAGTCGCTGAATTTGTGATGTCTCCGCACCGTCCCTGCATGGGTTTCTGTTGTCCCCCCCCAAAAGAACCATATTTGGAGTCAGCGTGTGGGGTTCTTTTATTGCTGCTGGTGTTATGTACCTAGTGAGTGAACAAATAAGGCAATTCCAATCTCTAGACCAGTATTCCGAAGTCTTTAATATGGTAAATGAATGATTTAAAGCTAAATATTAGATTACCAGTTTTGTTGTTGGGTGCTGCTTCATGGCAGAGCAAAACTGTCATGTCAGAGGAGGGAAAGTTACAGTGCAAATTAGTCTTGACTGAAAGTATTGTTTCCCTAGGGGTCCTGTTTTTGAAATCCTTTAATATGCAATATTTTCACGTACCCATTAGTTTGCATAATGACTTTGCACAAGAAATTTCAGACTGCAAGCAGCATGAATTAAGTTCTGTTTAAGAACTTAAATAGCACTTTTATACTGTGTTATAATTTAAAAAATTAGGAAGTTAATGGGAGAAAAATGGAATTGTACCTTCAGTGTTACTTCCATATTGAACTACGTATTTAACTTCGGTGCATTTTTCAGGAGGATTCATAGCTGTAGCTCTATAATTATATAAAATAACTAATAAAATAAGAAAAATAAGAATAACTAATTTTAAAATACCAAATACTTATTACCTATAATTGTTTTTAATTGTGTAATTTGAGTAGTCATTAGAAATCTTTTTCCTGTTTCTTGGAGTAAGGAGGGGGCGGTTGGAGTGTTATTTTCTCTTTCAGTGGTTCAGATGTCTTCTGATTTTCTTCATTAGTGAAGAAAGGATTTGACTGACGATTTCTGTGAGGAGCGCTTAAAGCAAATGAATTGTAGGATGGCATCAGTCAGGTTGGGTCAGTCTGAGCACTAGTTGGGTAGGGACATCTGGTGGTGCAATAAAGGAATAAATGAACACTTGCAACTCAAAGCGCTGTTGCGTTGGAGTGATTAAGGCAAAAACACCATTATGCTCATGCCGTAATTAGTTTTCTGTTTCAGTATTATTCTAGAAACACCTATATGCCTGTTTACATTTCAGTTCGTGTATGGTCTTAATTTACTGGAAAAGAGAATTAGAAACTAAGGCCCTATTCTTGAGCTGGCAGCTTGCAGATGTAATGTGTTGAACGCCCTTAACTCAAAGGGCATTTAATTTACACTCAGTTGGAGGTTTAAAATCAAAGTTGTGATACTGGACCGTGGTTCTGTGGATAGAGCGGGTTTATGTAAACCCTGTGCGTTTGGGCTCTGTTTGTAGTCCTGCCAGCGATTCGCTGTGATCTCTGGGCAAAGCTGATTTCATTTGTTTCACTCCATCACTCACCAGTTGTTTCAGTCCATTTTTCGGTCCACCTTTCTGTAAAAGTGCTATGATAATTTTCAGCTTCTGAATTCCATATGTAAAGAATCATAAAATGTTTACATATCTTTGATTACAAAGTCCTATATTAAAGATACAGTGAGCAATTTTATTTGCATGTGCTTACCTTGAACCCCTTATAGCTCATATAGACGTGACCAGTATTTTAGGGGTAGTCATTTTAAAAGAGAAACTCTTTAGGCTGAATTTTCTGGTGCTGTGTGTGGTGCCTGATACTCATTTAGCACTGTGCACATGGTGACAAAACTGAGTCCTTCATGTCAACATGTGTTGAAGGCCATACCCTTGGGAAGAGTTTCCCAGGAATGTTTAATGCTGTGACATCTCACCAGCACTGCCCCAGGCACTCACCTGCCAGCACAAAGCAAGACACTCTTGATCTGTGAACATCTTTCACGTCGTTATGTTCTTCCTGCTCTTCGTGTGTATCCGGGGGTCGGTAGCACATGTTGACCACACATGGTGCCTTCTGGGAGATGGTGTCACGTGCTCTGGGGAGGGTTTGGGCACAGGCTGTCCAGGGACAACTTGGTCTCTGCAGGCAGAAGGCGAAGGATTGTGTTCATCTACCCCCGCTTACAAAGCTTTTGCGACTGCTGTCCCGTCTTCTCTTAGAGTAGATGTGTTATTGAAATGATGGTGTTGATAAGTTACTAATTTGTGCTTTGTGTCAGGAATGCGTTGTTACCGTAATGGCAATTCTGTAAAAAGAAAAGGGGCAAAACCCCTGAGTATCTGTTCTTTGCTTTGCTACCAACGCGACACCGAGAAGCCTTCCGGGAAGCACCTGTAGCAGCTCCAAACTTCAGCTCCTTCCGTTGTATCCTGGGCAGAAAAAAAGTCAATAACATAAATCCTTCACAGCCAATTATGGACTCTTTACTGTGGCCATGATTCACACAAGGAACTCCATAGTCTGTAAGGAAGGATGTATATAATGAAGGTCAGAATCAGAACAACCAGTACATAACTGAAAAAACGGGACTTTCAGATTGAGAGTCTTCTTAGAGTAATGAGCTGCAGTGATCAGCACTGTGCAAAGTAGAACAGTTTATCTCAAAGTCAGAATAACTGTTCCCTGCGGCTCTTCACAAGGGGGTGGGTGTTTTATCGAGGTCCAACCCTCCTTTCTCTCCTTGCAGTAACATTTGTGTTTTGTAAAATTCATCATGACTTGTCTTCCTTAAAGCAACAGTTCTTTGTCATATGAAATCTTCCCTTGTCACCCCAGTGGTTCTGTCACCATCCTTTAAAAATTTCTCCACTCTTGGTTTGGATAAAAGAGAGAAGCACTGGCATGTGTATGCCGTACCCTTTGTTTCTGAGATGTCCCAAGGCCCTGGTGACAAGTGTGAAGTTGGGGATAGCCACAGAGTTGGTACAGACGTGCTGTTTTCTGTTAATGAGAAGCTGGTGTTCATCCACAGCCCTTCTGCGTAATATTTAATCCATAACACTTTATATTGTATTGCAAGCAGCCCGTTATAGAAAAAAAAAATGTTGTTTTTATTTTTCAGGTGCAAAGATGGCTTGAAAGGATTTATATACTCTGCATTAAAGTAAGTAAAGTTTCTGTGAGCACATAGCTTGAAGCGAAGATTTTGAGGAACAGTGCATAGTGGCAGCTGCATTGTATGAAAAGGGTGTTTCCAAGAAAAACCATGCTGTTGTGAAACTTTTCCAACTTTTGGGGTATACAGCATATTTGGAAGAAGGCATAATAAGTTGGCAAGAGAGGAATCTTTTCATATTTGGGACCGTTACTGAAAGGAAACGCAGACATATGGTTGCACGTTTTTGAAGGAGCGTTAATCTTTTCTCTTTCTAAAACTGGGATTCATCATTCCCAGTGTTCTCCTGGAAGTGAATAGCTGCTGTGTTTTGACCTGGATTTTATTTGTTGTATTTAAAAAATGTTGAATGAATACAACAGTAGTTCTGTGACCAACACCCAAATAAAGCGTGGACACTTAGCATATTCCTTTGAGAGACCCTGAATGCGCCACTAAACCTTGTGTCTGCCCTAGTGGTCCAGGCTCTCCTAGAATTTACTTTGCGATGGGACCCTCTGGTGTTACTCGTTCATTTCTGTAGTTATAGAAAGTTCTCTCATCTTCGTGTCTCGTGTCAGAAGTACAAAGACACGTTATTCTTATCTGTCCTTTATATACTCTGCTACCTGTCTGTCACTCAGACAGCCCAGCACGTGGAGTGTCAACTCACGAGTGAAGAGCTGAAGTCAAGCAAGACAGACTTGCTGTTGTTAGTACTGGAAAATATTTTATAGAGTTTGCAGCTATGAAACAGCTGTGGAATTCGATATAAGGTGCCAATAGTTAAATAATTCAGTCTATAGTCCAGAAATCTGGACATGAAACACTCCTGTGACAGCGTTGCAGAAACAGCGCTTTCTGAAATCACTAGTTTACTGGGAGATTCAGTCACATACCAAATGAGAAAGTTTTTATACCTTCATTGTCCTCTTGGTAGCAAGACTACCACAGTACAGTGTAATTTGGATTATGGTGCAAAGCGTTAGGAAACATCTTGCCGCTGTGACCTCCTTTGCTCTTGATATACAGTAATTCTACAGCTAAGACGAAGCGGTATATTGACAATATCAATTTCTGGGTGAACAAAGAGGGCTGGAGATGAAGCCAAGCAAAACAAAGTTGATGCTCTTGGTGGGAGCAAAAACATTTTGAAGGCTTTACAAAATAGATATTTTATAAAAATATTAGAGTAATCATCAACCTTTATGTAACCCCATTTCGCTGGAGATAATCGAGATATTTTATGTGCCTTTTTATTTTCTTATTTGGTGTTCTTGCTTTGTGTGAGAGATGGACTTCCCCAGTAATGTTTTTGTTCCTAGTTTTAAAAAATTCCTGGCAGCAATTGCGACCATTTTCTGAAGATTAAGTATATGTCAGTGGAGTGATCTTTTCAAAGAGATACAAGGTTTGGCAGCTGCGTAGGATGTTTTTTCTTCTGAAGACCTGTGGGTAACTTCAAGCCTGTCTTAAAGACTTAGAGACTTATATTGGGTTTTATGTATTCTTTTGAAGTATTTATTTAATTATTGTTTTTTCCTGTTTTTTTTTTTTTTATTATTTCAGGTTCATTGTAGGGAAAGAAGAAATACCCACTCATTCATTTTCACCTGAAACAGCATTTTCAAAAACAGATAGAAAGATAAAGCATTGTGAAAAAATATCGCAGCCTATGAACATACTGGCTCTAACAAAAAAGCTCATGGAGAAAGTGTAAGTTGAAGAAAACAAAAGAAAAACAAAACAAAGCGAATCGTTCTTACTTAGCTCATTTTAATGGTTTGTTACATTGTATTTGACACTTTTATAATACTTTTGCTTTGCATTCAAGTGTTTTGCATTTCATTTTCACTGGGTGAAGTGACAGGTGATGAACTCTAATGAAAGCAAAATTTAAGGCCTGTATGTCACAGCAATGACTTGCAACGTGCGGTTGTCTAGCGATGGAGAGTAGCTTCAGTCAGTTCTGAGTGGCAGAGTGGTGGTTGCTTTTTCCACAGTTTTCAGCAAAAGCAGCTCGTGGCATGGTTCTGCTGGTGCTAGTAGCGATATTAAGGAGGGGAAATTGCACAGCAGCAGACCTTACTGAGATCACCTTAAGTGACCGTAACATCATCTTTGCGGTGACCTACATCCCTGTATTGCACAAAGGAGAACTGCCTAAGAACAGGAGTGGTAGCGCCTGGCCTGCCTCCGCCGTCAGGAAATAGGAAATTGCAAAGCAAAGAGTGAGTCTGAAACAATTTTGTACAAGGTCAGATCTAGACATCTGAACCTTGGTAAGATAGGTTCCCTCCCTGTCTACAGCATCCAATTTATTGTCCTTTAGTATGAGCTTAAAGAAATGACATCAGATGGCTTTTCAGGCTAATATGTTCACATGATGTACTTCTGCTGTGCTTGATTTGTCCGTTTGAGGCACGTTGGGTACCACAAGGAACCATGCATTTACAGGGAAGAAGGAATAAAAAATGGACTAGGGGTCTGTTCGTACCACACCTACGAATCTCCACTTCCATTGACCTCTCCACGAGCAGTTTTATGACCAGATCTTCACCTGCTGATATGCAGGAGAGAAACAAGTCTTCCAAGTGCATTGTGTAGTGGCTTATCTTATTTGCTCAGATAATGAACAGAAGTGAAGTGACCTGCATCACATGGTGACTTCCTATGATTTGCTGTGGTTTTTAATTGAAAAATATAAGGGAAGTCAGCAGTGGCTTCTCAGGAACAACTGTATTAGGCAACAAAAGACCTACAAGGAGAAGACAGCTCCAGCCATACACAGATTCTTTTAGCTGAGTTGCTTATACCCTTTTGCCTTAAATACCCCTTTTTCAGTTTGCTAGATATAGTTCATAGCTCTTCTGCTGTTCAGTAAATACCAGGATCAAGGGACTATGGGTGGAGAAGAGTGTATTTTCTTTAAAGTTCTGAAACTCCCGACTCAGACATTCAGAAAACTTTCAGTTTTCAGACCTAACGCTCTCACAGGATTCTCTTCCATATGGTTCTTTTCAATATAATTGAGTCTAAATGCCTGTAACCCGATCACATTCTCATTACAATTTTTGCTACATAAACTGACCTCACAGATGATTTATGGCCATTAGACTTTATAGTGCACGATTCAAAACTTCCAAGATATTTGGCACAGTATATAAATTGTGTAATTTATTTTGCATTAAAACTTAAATGCTTGGCTATAGCAAAATACAATTTTCAGACCTGGTATGACATTACTTCTTTTAATTCTACATAATGTAGAGCTAACAACTGTACAATCCACATGTCCCACCATCCCAAGCCAGCCTCTTCTAAATGCTCAAGGTCACATTCTCAGTCTGAAATAAGCACTACATAAAAATCAACACAGTAGAAGGAATAGCCCAGAAGTGAAAGGTTTGTAATTGAGAGAAGTCTCACAGGGTATCTCTGTGCATTTCAATGTTCTGCATTGCCCTCCAATGAACCTTACAATGGTACGGAAGATATAAGGACACAGGCAACGGATGCTTGGTCAAATATCCTGCCAGAACCACGGAGCAGAGACAGACTGGGAAGGGTCGTATCACTTCTCCCTGTTGGTCACAGCAGAAAATTTGTTCTTTAATTTTGTATTTAATGTGTAGTATGGCAAGAGGTTGGATCCAAATAAGTGTGCGGACACTTCTTGCTGTACAACTAAAGTATTGTTAGTTTTTATTGCCCTTTTATGGCATCATAAAAGTTCACAGTGCCCTTCAATAGGTAATGGGGAGAATGAATGGTGGGAAAATAACACCTTACGTATTTTTAGGCAAGAAGAATTTATGAAGTCTCCTGTCGATGATGCTGAAAACAGCTACGAGTTAATATGTGTTTCATTGTGCTTTTTGCAGGTGCAAACACGGCCCAAGGCATAGATGCTGTAAACACTATGAAGATAATTGCATCTCATATTGTATTAAAGTAAGTGCAGAAAAAGTTAGATTGACAAACTCTGGCAAAGACAGGGTGCAAGTCTTTAGTCAGAAAAAAGCATATACTTAGGAAGTGAGAAAGGAGCCTGTTACTCATTCTCCCTCTATTGAAAATGCGAGAAGCCTGAAACCAGATTTTCTCAATTTAGGATGGGGTGGTGGGGGGGGTTAAAGTTCTCTGGTCTTTCAGATTAGCTGGAGTGAATGAAATGACATAAAACGTGTGGGAAAAAATGGACTAGCGAGCAAGGAACTTGTTTAACTATGTGATGCACTTCACGGCTGAGCCCACTTGTGACTCCAGCCTGAAGAAAGCACCTGGAATGTGCTGCTTCGGCAAGCGGCGCAGCCCTGGCGCACGTGCAGCTGCGCGCGTCTGGCACGCTGCTGCTGAGCGCTGGCCTCGCTCCTCCGTCCAGTTATTTTAAGGGCTCAGGGTAATGAGAGATTGGTCACAGTTGCTGCGCCCAGGAAGAGCTGTTTATGTCCGGTGGCATAATTCACCCTTCATTATTCATGCGATCAGCGCATTTTTTTTCAGAGGAGTACTGCGTAGAGATTTGTTTTGGCTGGTGTCGGGTCGGCACAGGTGGTGCCACCTGCTATGCCTGTTTTAGAGTTGCTAAGACTTCAGAAGATCTCTATCACGTAATAATTTACCCGTTTTTATACCTGGAGCAGCAAAAATGGATTTGAGTATCTTCAGATGCTTTTGATATATATTACTTTCAAAACTAACTTTTTTAAATTAAAATTTTATATACAGTTAATGTTATCCGATAAGACCTATGCTTAAATTTAGCATCAGAAGAGATCTAGCACAACAATCATTCGTGTACATTTATTAACAACAGCATTTTGTGTGGTATTAACACTCTTTTTACACTGCAATGTATTAGCGTACCACGGTGTAACACGGATATAAGTTGTGCTGGAGCTGATAGGATTTGGGATGGTGCTTAAGCGTTCTGCTGAATTCCGATGAGAATATGCAGCAGAGCAATCACAAATAGTTCAGCAAACTTACGTCGCTTTTCTGTTGTAGGTATGATGTATATTTAACAGAACCCAGATTAAAATGACAATTTTACAACTTCTCACCCCTATCCCAGTCCACTTAGTGTTTCATTCATGGGCTTTTTTCAAGGCAGAACGTCTTTGGGGACACAGACTTTCCCTTTGCCGTGTGCTCGTTCAGCGCCTTGCCTGGCAGTTTGCTGCTCGGGGCCTCCTGGCCCGCTTTGTCTCCCGTCTCCTGAGCGCTCGTGTTCGGTCAGCATCCTCTGGGCAGCAAACGTTCCCTCTGCCTTCATTTGCAGAATACTCTGTGTTTTCCCCGTAGATATCACTGTCTGGCCTTCAGACTCGATGTCCAAGACTGCAGTGAGTGTTATATCCAAAACAAAGATTACATCTAGGCAGAAGTCATTTGATGGGTTGATATGCTGCATTTCCACATTCTGCTGATGGCAGTATCTCCTAGTGCGCATCTTTTTTTCATGGGTGCCTTGCTATAACTTTAGTCTGCTGCTCTTTTACATAAAGTGTTGTCTTTCATTACTTGAGCACATTTTACAGTAATTAGCTCTTAACTACTGTTAGTCCAGGCTTCCTTTCTGAGCTTGTTATTGATCTCACTCGAAATCCTTATGCAATCTGTGCTGCATGCTCAGCAGTCAAATCTGTACATACCCTCATAACACTATTATTTTATAAGTGCAGTTAGAACAAAGAAGGATTTCTGTTAGAGTACTCATAATGGAACTGATGCCTCTTCTCCAGGGAAAACGGTCATAATCTGCTGGAAAAACCATAGAATCATACAATCGTTAAGGTTGGAAGGGACCTTTAAGATCATCAAGTCCAACCATTAACCTAACCTGACAAAACCACTTCTAAACCATATCCCCAGGTACCACGTCTGCCCTTTTTTTAAACACCTCCAGGGATGGCGAATCCACCACCTCCCTGGGCAGCCTATTCCAATGCTGGATAACCCTTTCAGTGCAAATTTTTTTCCTAATAACCAACCTAAACCTCCCCTGGCTTAACTTGAACCCATTTCCTCTCGTCCTCTCACTTGTCACTAGGGAGAAGAGGTCAGTCCCCATCTCTCTACAGCCTCCTTTCAGGTACTTGTAGAGAGCGATAAGGTCTCCCCTCAGCCTCCTCTTCTCCAGGCTGAACAGCCCCAGTTCCCTCAGCTGTTCCTCATCAGACTTGTCCCCCAGACCCCTCACCAGCTTCGTTGCCCTTCTCTGGACACGCTCCAGCACCTCAATGTCTTTCTTGTAGTGAGGGGCCCAGAGCTGAACACAGTACTGGAGGTAGGGTCTCACCAGTGCCGAGTACAGGGGGACGATCACTTCCCGAGTCCTGCTGGCCACACTATTCCTGATACAGGCCAGGATGCCGTTGTCCTTCTTGGCCACCTGGGCACACTGTCCATGATTATGTGTGAGAGACTTCATGGGTAAAGAGAGAGGTGATCTGACTGTTAAGGAATACGAACAGCTTGAAACGCCTTTAAAACAGAAGAGTGACCAAGAAATAGAAGTTAGTCTTGTAGAGACCCAAATCTGATTTCAGCTTGTGAGTTCCTCAAATGACAGTAGACCGGCCCCACACTACTCTCTCTGTCCTTTCTTAGGTGAGTGGGGAGACATGTTAATGATGGAAGGAACAGGGGGGAAAAAAGGGAAGATATTCAGGAGTCTCTGTCTTCTTCAAGTGTTTATTCAGCATCATTTTGTTTGTGTTTCTTATACCCTTGAAAAGGGGATGAGGGGAGAAGAAAACCCAACTGATAATGGAACTGAACTAAGTCTTGACTTGACTAAAAATAAATTTTAGAAAGACATTTTTATAAGGCTGTTCTCTGTTTAGAGAGACTAGTCGTGCATTTGAACTGTACTTCGTTCTTGTACCAGTCTTGTATAGTAAATTGGTATAAATTATTCTTGACTACAATAATATAACCAGGGAAATATCACTGAAGTGGCAGCCAGGTCTTTGAATTTCCTGCCTTTTCTATGACTTTTAAAATTAAAACATGAGTGAAAAAATTTATTTTGATATATTTGTTTTTTTAAAGATCCAAAATTCTTAAAGCATTTTCAGTTCTCCGTATGGCTGTTCCTGAAGCCCAACAGTAATAACTGTCAGCTGACAGGATTCGAGCATGTTTTTGTAATTTCATATCTGTAAGGGAGCTTTCAAATCTGATAATGATCTGATGAGCTGCTTAGTGCCAAAAATTTCCCCTCCATGCTATATTTTCCCTTATCCGTGAACATCTCATCTTCTCATTATCATATCTGTGCTTCAGTAGTCATTGCATGCTCTTTTTCTCCTTCTTCACATTTAAATGCACGTTAGCTAGTTGACGTAATCCGTGATAGCTTTCACGTAACATTTAGTAATGACAGACCACCTGATTTCGTAGACTTCCCTTCACATTTTAAATATTTCAAATGCTTTGGGTTTGTAAATGTCTGAAAAGAGAAGCAGCCAAACAATATTTTTCCTCTTTTGGATTCCAGTTCGTTGCAATGAGGAGACATTAGCCAACAGCAGGAGTTCAGTTGTCCATTTTTTCTGCTGATGCTGCAGATGACACCAGATAACCCTCATGACTTACCTAACAACTAGGATGACAAAAAAAAAAAAAAAATATTTTCTGATGATTGTAGTCTCTGTGTTTTGTCTCTTGAAGGAACATGGGCTACTGTATACCCAGAACAAATTTTAAATATCTTAACTAATTTATTTTAAGTATCTTAACTAATTCCTAATATATTGCAATAGGTTGACTGAAATTTGGTACGTTGCTGACCTCTGTTTCTGTGCACACACGTGCTTTTCTGAAGTTGAGTTATAGCCAATATCTTGACTGTATTTTTAACTTTTTAAGAAATCTGTTTCTCAAAAAGAAAAAAAAAAGTTTATTCAATGAGTTTTGCAGATACTTAGTTTCACTGTGCTGCTGCTTCTGGCTGATCTGAGTCCCAACTCAAAGTCTCTGTAGGGAAATGGTTCTTAGCAGAGTTTTCTTTGCTTACTTACGTTTATTATAATATCCTGCGTATACTCTACTCTTTTCTACCTCCGTTATTATTTGAGGTCTTTTTATGGAAGATAAAAGCTACAATATTGCACATTGATTATAAGATGTAATACTTTCTGTGACCCTGTAAAACACCTGTAAGTGTGATAGAAACATTTTGTGCGCTACTTATTGCTGTTTGGTGCACATTATAAGCCTCAATCCTTCAGTTTAGCACTTCTGAGCAGGCTACTAATAAAAATGAAACCACAGATATATTTGAGTGTTTCCAGTTGGAATTTAAGTGTTTCCTAATGTGGTGTTCCTCACCCCGTCAGAGTAACCTTTTCTACAGCTGGGTAGAAACGTCATACATACCAGACTCTTGTTTGTTCTCTTGTTCCGGGCTTTGTTCATAACTGCTGGTCAATTTTTTGGAAGACGAGGGCTATATACTCCACACTAGGGTACCTCTTCATTTTAGGTGCAAATATATGCTCATCTTAATTCTGACATTTTAACTGCACCAAATTCACAGTGCATTTCTATCTCTGCCTACCTCACATACCTTTCAGTAGGCATTTTCATTACGTGATCAGAAAACACTGGATTGTTAGATTTTCAGTACGTAGAATTTACATATCTTTAAGAGTAGCAGAGGAAGAAGTGGGAATTTTTCATTCATAGCTACTGGATCATTGGATGACACAATATATTTTCTTCTACTTGATTCTCATAAACCACTTCTTGAATAGTAGGGAGAGTAATTGCTTCAGGAAGAGTTTATTACAGGATGTTTAACCACAATAAAATTTTATGAGATTTATGATGCATTATAAAATCCTGTAGGAGGCAAAAATGTTTTTAGTTTCTTAAGTTTGAAAGGTTGCTCAATCAAACTTTTTAGCAGTGCCTGTTGCGATAGGATGAGGGGTAATGGTTTTAAACTAAAAGAGGGTAAATTTAGACTAGATATAGGGAAGAAATTTTTTACGATAAGGGTGGTGAAACACTGGCACAGGTTTCCCAGCGAGGCTGCAGGTGCGCCATCCCTGGAAACGTTCAAGGTCAGGTTGGACGGGGCTCTGAGCAGCCTGATCTAGTTGAAGATGTCCCTGCTCATTGCAGGGGAGTTGGACTAGAGACCTTTAAAGGTCCCTTCTAACCCAAACTGTTCCATGATTCTATGAAATCCTCTGCCAGTTATCCCTTTAACTGGAATTGTCTCGGTGTCCCTGAGTATCTTCCAAAAAAATTCATTACAGAAATCATGAGCATTGGGCGCTTGTCTTATTTGCCAATAGTGAGCGCAGAGAAATTTTTCAGATAAGGCATCTTCCAACAAAAAAATTGCTAGATTTTATTCAGAATTATTAGAGAAGTTCAGCCATAGGGTAAGAATAATGATAGGAAGCTGTGGAGGAAGTTATAAGAAACTGGGGAGAAGAATTTGGAAAGAAAAAGTCAGTGTGGTTTCGTGACATGGTATAAAAAAGCAGATCTGTATCCAAGGTGGAATAGTAAGAAAAAATCATTGGAACCCACTAGTCTCCTTTCCAGTTTCGCCCTCTCTCTTGCTGCAGGCATCACTCAGCCTCCAGTTTGGTTGAGGGAAAGTATGTGAGCATGTGCCAAGCCACCAGGGTCAATTTGTAATTCTCACACTTTCTGAAATTCATTTTTTGTGGACTTTTTCCTCTTTTAGTGCTTTCTCCAGACATTTGAGGCTAGAAGTGCTCTATTTTTCCACCGTGTTACTCTCCTCTATATACCCACTTGTGGTTAAAAGCCGGTCAGTAACCTGGAAATGAAGTCATCGGGATTATTTCAAAGAATAGAATTTTGGAGCAGAAGAGAAATAGAGTTTGTCCATTAGGCCTTTCAGATATTCATAGAAATGAAAGGAGACTTTGCCTTTAAAAATTCAATTAAATAAACTAAATTAGAACAATTTTAAAGCATTAAGTTAAAGTTAACTTTGCTGACCACAGCAGGCTGTGTGGTGCAGTCGACACGCTGGAGGGGAGGGATGCCACCCAGAGGGACCTTCACAGCCTTGAGAGGTGGGCCCATGCCAACCTTACGAGTGCAAGGTCCTGCATGTGGGTTGCGGCAGTCCCAAGCACAAATACAGGCTGGGTGGAAAACAGATTGAGAGCAGCCCTGAGGGGAAGGACTTGCGGGTGTTGGTGGATGAGAAGCTCAACCTGAGCTGGCAACATGCGCTTGCAGCCCAGAAAGCCAACCACGTCCTGGGCTGCATCCCCAGCAGCGTGGCCAGCAGGGCGAGGGGGGGATTCTGCCCCTCTGCTCCGCTCTGGGGAGACTCCACCCGCAGTGCTGTGTCCAGCTCTGGAGCCCTCGACATAAGAAGGACATGGACCTGTTGGAGTGGGTCCAGAGGAGGCCATGAAGATGATGAGAGGGCTGGAGCACCTCTGCTGTGAGGACAGGCTGAGAGAGTTGGGGTTGTTCAGCCTGGAGAAGAAAAGGCTCTGGGGAGACCTTATAGCAGCCTTCCAGTACCTAAAGGGGGCCTACAGGAAAGATGGGGAGGGACTCTTTATCCAGGAGTGGAGTGATAGGACAAGGGGGAATGGCTTCAAACTGAAAGTGGGGAGATTTAGAATAGATATGAGGAAGAAATTCTTTACTCTGAAGGTGGTGAGGCACTGGCCCAGGTTGCCCAGAGAAGCTGTGGCTGCCCCATCCCTGGAGGTGTTCAAGGCCAGGCTGGATGGGGCTTTGAGCAACCTGGGCTGGTGGGAGGTGTCCCTGCCCATGGCAGGGGGGTTGGAACTCGATGATCTTCAAGGTCCCTTCCAACCTAAACCATTCTATGATTCTAAGAGAGTAAATTGTCTATGGTTTTGTTACCTTTGCTATTTTACAGGGGAATCAGGGAAAAAAAATGGTCTTGAGTTTGAAGACGGGCATGCATTTTTCACAGTATCTGCAGAGTGGGCTTTAAACTGCTCAATGTAAAAAATAAGTACTTCTGTAGATGTTTTTGCTTTTCCTTTTTCTGAATTGGTAGTTTCTTACCATAAAATCTTTCTTTCTTTTCTCTAGGGCTTCATTAGGATGTTTAGCATCGGTTACCTGATCCAGTGTTGCCTTCGGATTCCATCCACCTTCCGTCACCTGTTTACAGAACCATCCCGGCTACTTTCCCTCTTCTACAACAAGGAAAATTTCCAGCTTGGAGCTTTTCTGGGATCTTTCGTCAGTATATACAAGGTAAGCTTATAACATACAGAAACGACAAATGCCATGTTTTTTATTTCACTTTCCAGAATATCACGAAGAGCTGGAAAGTCTAACTGCTTCATATTACTGATAGCATTTGCTACAGCACGTCACCGACAAATTCTAGAGTATTGCAGTAATCAAATTGTAAATAGAAAGCTAGTCTTCCGTTCCGTGTGTTTTTTCAGTCATTTCTGAGTGAACCAGATGGATTTTGCAGCATGGTATCAAGATCAGGAGATAGAGAGTACTTCAGAGAAAGTGAATTCAGATTTCAAAGGGACTTGCTGTTACACAAAAACATTTTAATGCAGACACAAGTAATGACTGCCGGAGCAGCAGTGTTGCCAGAGAGAAGCCATTTGCAGATTTTTTTGGCTCAAATATCTGGAATTCTTACTTGACGCTAAATAGCAGGAGATCGTAGAACATATATCATGTACAGCTGAGGAGACATTGCACTTACCACTTGGAAATCTGCCCTTCTACACCATTCTAAGCTGACAGATTGTGGACTGATATGCGTTCATATAGCATTGTTGGAGTTAATCAAGTTATGTTTATTTATGCCAAAAGAGAATGTGACCAAGCACACACCCAAAGGGAGAATAGCTTGCATAGTGCAGCGCTGAAGTGGCTTTTGCACTTTTATGTTCTTAATCACCCAGGTCATTTTTTAACTGCTCTGTTACTTATTTTGCAAAGTTAAGATGGTTCTGTATTATTCAGGGTAAACATTACTTACTGAAAATTAAGAAAAAAGTGTTATTTGTAACCAAAACCACATTTCACTTGACTTGCAGTCACATTAAGACACAAGAACTTTAAGGCTACAAAGTTTCAAATTTGTAATGGCAAAGTGCAGATGGGTTATTCAGAGTTTATTTGAAAATGAAATTTTTGCTCAAGCTTTAGGAAAAGAGCCTTTACAAAAAAAAGTATTTAAATTGCAAAAGCTGAAAATATTTTGATTTAGTTTCATAGCTCCAATTGCATTGTGTAATTTAGTTCTATAGATATTCATTTTGTGAGAGTGACATCTGTTATTGTTTGTGTCCCATAATTTACCTAGATTTGGTTGCTGCATTATATTTTTCTTCCAGTTTGAAATAAGCATGTAGGGCAGCAGAGATTCTAGTCACTCCAAAAGACTGGATCACAGCTCAAAAAAATCATAGAATTATAGAATCGTTGAGGTTGGAAGGGACCTTTAAGATCGTCGAGTCCAACTTTTAACCTAACCTGACAAAACCACTTCTAAACCATATCCCCGAGTACCACCTCTACCCTTTTTTTAAACACCTCCAGGGATGGCGAATCCACCACCTCCCTGGGCAGCCTATTCCAATGCTGGATAACCCTTTCAGTGAAGAAATTTTTCCTAATAACCAACCTAAACCTCCCCTGGCTTAACTTGAACCCATTTCCTCTCGTCCTATCACTTGTCACTGGGGAGAAGAGGTCAGTCCCCATCTCTCTACAACCTCCTTTCAGGTACTTGTAGAGAGTGATAAGGTCTCCCCTCAGCCTCCTCTTCTCCAGGCTAAACAGCCCCAGTTCCCTCAGCTGTTCCTCATCAGACTTGTCCCCCAGACCCCTCACCAGCTTCGTTGCCCTTC
>VZSZ01010715.1:436777-573957 GCA_013398815.1 Ibidorhyncha struthersii | reverse complement strand
CTGGATGGGGTTGTTGTGACCCAAGTGCAGGACCCGGCACTTGGCCTTGTGGAACCTCATACCATTGGCCTCGGCCCATCGGTCCAGCGTGTCCAGATCCCTCTGGAGAGCCATCCTACCCTCAAGCAGATCAACACGCCCGCCTAGCTTAGTGTCACCTGCGAACAAATGAAACACTTGATGCATTTTGAACCCAAAATAATTGCATTATGGACTGCTTTTAAAAAAAGTCTGTCATGTCCCCCAAAGCAGTCTGAAGCACCATTGTAGGATTCTAGTACTATTAATATTTTGTGTTCCCCTTGCTGTTAATTAATGTCAGCCAACATGGTTTTGCAGAAAAAGAGTTGGCCATTGTAGCCTGGTTTCATTTTTTAAAGTAGTTTGCAAGTTTGAGTAGTGAAGTTGACTGACATAATTGCAGTGTATCAATGCCTTTGTGAGGGATTTATGGTGTGCGCTGTGAAAGAGCTAGTAAAACCACATCTGTGGTACTGTATCCATTTTTGGACACATATTACTTAATTTCTTCTGTTAATTTTAATGTCTTTTTCAAGAGTGGGCTCACCTGAGGGCCAGCAAGATGATTTCAGGACTGGGCTGTACAATGTGTGAGGAGACACTGGGAGAACTGAGTTTTATGCTGGAGTAAAAAGGCTCATTTATTGCTACCTACACCTCTTGGAGGTGTGCACTGATAGGATTAAACGCAATGGATACAAGCTGAAATACAGGATATTCCAAAGAGATATAAGGAAGTATGTTCTCATGTGAGGGTGCCCAAAAATTGGAACAGGTTGCCGAGTGAGGCTGGGTAGTCTCCATCCATGGAGACACTCAGAACTCCACTCAACAAGTTCCTGAGCAACCTGCTCTAATTAGACCAGCTTCAGGCTGGAGGTTGGACCAGATGATCTCCCGAGGTCCCTTGCAACACGAATTATTCTTTGATTCCATGGAAAGCACACATTAGATGGATTCAGAGCTGGACACACATATCTCAAAGCAGACATCAGCAGGCTGTCACACTGAATTATTATCATATTGTCTCCGTGCCATCAGCATTGGGTTGGGCCTTACCAAGCAGATCTCAAACCATTTAGAAGCAAACAGAAATTCACCAGGGATAAAATTTGGAGTCAAAGTGTGGATTTCCAAAACAGTTGAAAAAACAATGCAGAGGACATGGCAGATGTGGAACAATCTGGTAACCTGCGGTCATCGAAATGAAATATATTTGAATGCAGCCTAAGCCACAGTTACTTACGTCCATTCTGGCCTGAACAGCTGTGTGGTGGTGTCTGTGTCAACAAACAGGTTATTATGCATTTCACTGTGTCTTTTAATTATGTGCTGTTCTAACGTTTTAGATTAATTTGTTTTCCTGGTTCCAGAATTTATTGGGTGTATGGCAGAATCTCAAGGTGTTTGGCGTGCAGTTGAAAGCAGACTTTATCAGAGTCTAGACAACTACAGCAAATGAAGATGATATGAATTCAGAATCAGCTTTGGAATTAGATTGGTATTCAAATTAGATTGGTCTGTTCTCTGATTTTGAAAAAAAAAACGGTAACGGTGAATTGTTAATGAGAAGACTGAAATGTTTCAGATACTGTGGATTATAGGTTTTATCACACTACACTCTTAATTCATACTGTGTGCTATATTACAAGTTTACAGAGGAAGATCCCCCGTCTGTGCGTTCGGAAAGAGAAATAACAAGGGCTAATCCTGCTCTCTGTTCACCTCCAGGGTACTAGTTGCTTCCTGCGTTGGGTACGAAACCTAGATGATGAGCTTCACGCACTTGTAGCTGGTGAGTCCATGACAAGAAGTTTGTTGCCTCCGTTGGGGCTCTGCAAATATTTCTCTTGCCTCTCCTGCCATTCCCTTTTCAGACTTCTGTGATCAAAATAAGACTGTGTACATCACAGTTGTGTGTGTCAAAGCGACAGCAGTGTTTCAAGTAGCTTCAAATAAAGAGTTACAACTAAAGTTGTAAGGCAAATTCAATCAAATGGTGTGTTTTTTATGGTCAGCTTCAAGGACAATATATTATTGTATGCACAAATGTAAACTCATCCTTTATTTTCCAAGTGTAGAGATGTGAGATTCAGACACTGTCTCTTCCGTACGTGACAGGATACACATTTGAAAGGATAGGCTCCACTGGATCCGAAGAAGAACCCTTTTGCCATGACATTTGTGTCGTGTCGCAGGCCCTTCCCTGCAGTTCGTGCACCTGTCACGCATTGGAGCCTCAGAGGCCTTTGCGGGACGAGGGAGGAAATTTAATACTGTGCTCCTGAGCACTGAACTACAGATTTCCTTCAGGGTTTCAAAATTATCTTTTTTTGTAAATGCCATAAGCCATATTTTGGTGGGCAGCACAGGAACATCATTGAACTTTGTTGTAGCAACAGAAAGCATGATCTTGTGCAGTGCTGAGCTGACGTACTGCAACAGCAACAATAAATCACCATCTTAACAATACTTCTGTTTTCTAATTGTTGCAGGGTGCCTAGCAGGAATTTCTATGATGTTTTACAAAAGTACTACTATCTCTATGTATCTGGTGTCCAAATTAGTGGAGGTAAGATGTTACCCTCGAAGCAGAGTTCTGTATTTCATCCGTTTTTTCAAGGCAGAGAAAGAAAATGAACTTCACAGGCTTTGTCAGACAATTCCAGTGTAATACAAAGTTGGGTGGTGGTGGTGCGTTTCAGTAGGGGTGTGCCAAGAGGCAGTGCCATTCTGTGGTCTCTTCTTTCTTATTTTCCTTTCTGTGACTCATTTTAAAAGTCCTTTATCCACTGGTCTCCATGTATACTCTCCATGATTTTTTTTAATCTCCTGATAGTCCTTTGCTTTGTAGCTTTTGCAGATTTTTTAAATCTGAAAGTTCCAAGAATGTCTATTGTGCCAGAAACGTAAATCAAAACTATTCCTTAATTGCAGATTTATTGCCAAAAGCTACAGCTTAACTTCCTGCCTTTGTTCCCTAATTTTGGCATTCAACAATCCAAGATAACTCAAAATAGCTTAGGTTTTAGTCTATAGCTGGAGTTGTTTGTCGATATACTTCAACTGATTGAATTCCCAGCTTTGCAATGAACTTTGTTCTGATTACTGTTTTTCAGACTTGAATTATTTCTGTGAACATGTTAAAATTAGGAGCTCAGGGAAAACAAAAACAGTTTGTAGAGTTTGGGCATGTTGATTATACTTTGCTATCCAGCTTCTGGTTTCTTACTGTGATTTTTCCATAAAATCAGGACTTAGTCATGGTTATTTCCCCAACAGTACCACTGGAATAAGTTGAGTGTTCTCTTATTATGCATCATCCCCAAATCACAAAGCTTTCCCCTGCAGACCTCGAGGGTCTCATTCCCTTGTGATATTTATCCAACTCCACTACCAGCGCAGAATTCATTTCAAAGAATATAAAAAGGAGGAACTTTTTTTTTAAAAAAGGATAAAATTAAACATAAAAAGGAAGATATACTTGGTTATTCTTGCTCCTTGTAATCCTAGATCAGGCTCTGAAGGTAGTTCGCATATTGGTTATATAAAACCATCTCTGAGTTACCCATATTGACTTTTAGAACACCAGTTGTAAAAAAACAATATTATCTTGTATTGTGGCTGGTTTTCTCTGGACTTTGAGACATTGTGGCTGCAGTGAAATAAGAAAAGTGCTGTGTGTTCTTTCTTTCTTTCTTTCTTTCTTTCTTTCTTTTTTTTTTCTTTTAAAAACTACTTTTGTCATCTCACGCAAGCCAAGGGTAACTGACCAAAGAGGCGTGTGCTGCTTTGGAAGGTCAAGCTGTGCTCAGGAAAATAAACTTTACATGTTTTCTCAGAAAGAAAAGTATGTGATTTCAAGCTGTTTAAGAACAGTGAATATTCACTTTGTTGGAATAGTTATTGCGTTGTTCTTTTGCTTTTTTAAAATGGAGAATTTAACATAGCAAACTTTCCCTTTTTTATCTTTAAGATCTGTCCTACCCTTTTAACGCCCAAGCTGTTGCGAGGTCCTGTTCTATGCATTTATAGCCTCTTCTTCTGTTGATCTTTGATAACTTCTATAAGCTAGCTCAATCAATGCCACATTTGTGGACATAAACAAAAATACATGAGTATATAGCTTAATAACGTTAACAGGGTTTCCTACAAAGGTAACATAAGTGAAAAGTTACGTGCTACTTTTACTTTATTTTGTTTCATTTAGCATGTTTTGCTTATTTTTATAGACTATGTACTTCAAAGGCATTGAAGCAGGGAAGGTTCCCTATTTCCCTCATGCAGACAGCATCATCTATGCCATTTCTACGTCGATATGCTTTCAGGCAGTAAGTATGTTGTCTTCTAACAGAGCATGAAGTTCTTTCTTTTAGTTGAAAACAAATGTTGAATGAAATGAGGAGCACAGGGATACAGGAATATAGAAAAGATGGTGTGAGGTAGTGATTCCAGCAAGGTGCTGTGAATCGGGGCTCCTGTATGCTGCTTTTGAGTGTCACTATGGGAACATCTTTTCTAGAACTCCAACTTCTCATACACTTACAGCTAAATACATCATACAGAGCATCGCATTCTTTGGAAAGGATCTTAAAATGCATTGACCCAAAAGATGAACATAAATGTATGAACTTTCATAAGCATATGAAAGGACAGTTTCTCAAGGAGACAAACAATATATTGTAATTTATTTATTTTTTTATTTTTTTTTATCAACTGGAAGTTTTCACTTTCAGCTAACCTGAATTAAAGTTGCCTGTTTGGAAAAAAACTGCAATAATGGCAAGGAAACCTGAAGTTTTAACTTTGAAACAAGCTGTAGTTATGATCTTTGGCAATTCCCAAGTCAATTACATGCCTTCACCCTCAGTCCTTTTATCAGCAGCATCAGCTAGAAAAGCTCCTTTTCAGCGGTGCCCAAATTACTTTTCTACTACATGTGTCCATTTCTAGACTTCCTGCTGAAACATCCCACTGAGTGTCTTCTGGACCTCCATAACTATGTGTATTTTTTGTACCTCTCTATAAAAAAGAATATGAAATGACCCTAAAAGCAGTCTTCTGCTGTCTCGTGCTTAACATAACAGTTCCGCTCCTCCTCCTCATTGCTCCCATATATTTGGGAATATATCTTATTGTAGGATCAAAGTGAATTCATATTTTAGTGCTTGGGATGTGTCTGAAGGTCTGCAGCATTGAGATCTCCAAAATACTCTTGGTAAGGATCATCGTATGGGGCTAACAGAAATAAAGTTCTTATGAAGATAGGAGGAGAGGGTTTTTTTAATTACTTAATAACTAATTGGAAAAGGGATCCAAGACTAGAAATAAATTGCTAGGTTTAGGAGGGAGGAAGGAGAGGGAAATTAGCAAAGGGATCTATGCTGAGATTTTTTTTACTCTCTATACTCATAAGTGGCCCAGAAAAGTAATGGAATAGAGAGGAGAAGGATTTTGGTTATATAACATTATTTAAGATACGTAACGTGAAATACGAAGATGACTACAAGAAATAGCAGATCACAAAATGCAGAGTTGAGTGGGGGATGAAATAGCAGGTAAATTTGGCATCCACAAGTGCAAAATCCTGTACGAAGGAATAATACGGATTATTGTTGCTTTCTCTGCACTGAGATCTAAGTTAATTACCCCCGCTTTTGAAAGACAGCCGCCTGGGAATACCCATCTGTGCTGGTGGGGGTCGTATAGACCATCCCATTCAGCTGTGGGCCGTTTGTCTGCTGACGGCGCTGGACGTTGGCAGGTGATCACAGCTGCTTTTGGCCCTCATGAATCATGAGGTGATTTTTTAAAAAATTAAATATGTATTTCCATAACTATCCTTTCACTGCTTTTGGCAACATAATGTAGCAGATGAAGCTTTTGCCTGACGCTGTCAGGTGGCTCTGACAGAATACTTTTCTTGCAGGCTGTCATGGAAGTTCAGAACCTGAGACCTTCGTACTGGAAATTTCTTTTACGACTAACAGACGGCAGGTATGTCATCAGGGGTATGTTACGGCTTGTCTAAACACACCGTCGATCACATCCAGCTTTCTGTGTCAACAGCAGCGCCCTGGGAGCGCACATGGGCTAATTGCTTGAGTATTTACTTTGCTTTTCAAATGGTTTCCAGTCCACCTGAAGTTCTTTGCTGCTGAAGTGACATTGCTAGGTTTGGTCTAATGGCAGGAGCAAAGACTTACATGTAGTTAAGACTGTTTAGCAGGTGGGTGTTTTACTGGAAGGCTTTTTTCTTTAGTTCACTTGGAAGGTGGAATGCATTCAGATTTCAGTGGAATATGAGGAATCCGGTAAACAGCTCTACAGGGTGAAGAAATCACTTAGTATGTACAGTGATTGACAACATGGCATTACTACGTGTTTAAAAGCATTACTAGAAATGTCAGAGTATTTCCTAAGAATACTTTGAAGATTCAGTAGTTCAATTGGGAAAGGAATTTTTTGTCGTGGAAAACTAATAAAAAATTCTCACTGATTGTAACCATAAATTTGCACTCTAATATCTTACTGAGTATTTTTTTCTCTTATTAGCTGTGGGCATCTAAAATGCTTACCTTTTAAAATAGATTTTGCTGTAACTGATTTTTAAAAATACAGTTTAGTGAAGTGTGCACTATGATATTGATGTGGTACGTGGCAGAAACAAGGCGTCCAAATCTTGATGTAGATCAGTTTATGAATGGGTTTATAAAAGGTCACGTTTGTCGTGACAGTGAGCTCTCCGGACTATAAAAATAGAAGTGAAATCCGAGGCTGGTCCCTGGAGCACGTTGACCCTACGCTCCCCATGGCAGAGTACACTCTTAGCTGGACACGAGGTGACGGGACGCGGTGCTAGAGGCAGTGGGAAGCTTTCCTCGGGACGCCTGGAGGCAGTCTGCCGGCAACCTCGGAGGCCGCACAAACATGACACGGGGGGTGATGTCAGTGCAGATGTCCAGTTTTGGCTCATTTTCCCCTCTTGTGCTAATCCTAAAATTGCTTTAGTTGAAAAAGAGGAGGGAAAAGAAATGCGATTCTGCTCATTTATTTTATCTGAAGTAAATCTCTGTAATAGTAGTTTTGACACTCTCTCCATAGAGTGATGTTTCACAGGTCTTTCACTCAACAGTTTTGAAGATTTAAGAGGTGGAAATAGATTGTAACACCCATAAAATTGTTATTTGGACTTGAGCAGGCATGGCCAGTGTCTGTGAGGCTGGGGTGAGAAAGAAGAGTGGTATATTCTGGTTGGACTTTTTTTGTGAAGTTAAAAGTAGAAGGGGACTCTCCCCTTTTCCACAAGTTGTGTTATAGAAAGTGTATCTGCACACAGCACTATTACTCAGATTCATCAAAGATTTGGGTCGTCTTTCATGAAGTGAAATAATTTTAACAATTTTATACATAAATTAAATTAATAAATATTTTACAGATAGAATAAATTTTAGTAATTTTACTTTTTTCAAAAGGAAATGAACAATCCGTTCTCTCATGTCCGTTTTTTTCCAGGTTCGCTCTCATGAACAGGAAGGTTTTAGATGTATTTGGTACTGAAGCATCTAAGAACTTCAAGGATTTCACACCTAAGCTTGACCCAAGATACACTGTGGTACCACCAGAGCTACCGCTGGAGCTGTCTTGAAAACGATAGTGTATCTTGTCATTGAATGTGATCAGCGTTTTGTCCTGAAAAGTTAATTAACTTAACAGTCGTATCTATGGAGGAGGGCCTGGGCTCCACTTCAGTATTATTTCAATGAGAAATGCTTTTTACCAATCAAAAATACTGAAGCTTTGCAGGAAGGTGTGGCTTAGTGATTAAGCCCCTTCTGTACACAGAAAATATTTCTGGATTACTGTAGTTGGTTGACCGTATGGTAGAATCCTGAATGAATTAAACAAATGAGTAATATATTTAGAGAAGAGAAGTAAAATATAAATATGCATAATAATTTCAAAAATTCTGTAGTTCATACCAATAGAATACTTCTTGGTAAAGCTAAAAGTAATTCTTCATTTACAAAGGAAAACAAATGGCATAGTTTAGGTCCAAAATTTTACCTGATCTTAAAACTATTGCAGTCGGGTGAAAATGCCTCTCCTCGGCTTTCTAAATTGCATCACTGATTTATCTCAAAAGAGCGATCTCCCACTCATTATTTAAAGTTACAGTATTTTTTACACACCTACGGTTGCAAAAGAAGGCATTCCTTAGGAAAAGAAAATGCGTACTAATTCAGAAATCACATTCCAGGGCTGTAAATCCCGCTGCCGATACGGATAACAGAGCAGGAAAATGAGAAGGCGGTACCAGTGGCTGCTGCGCCGTGAGGAGCGGTGGGGTGTGGTGGGCAGCATCTGCCAAGTGGAAAATGACAAAACCGGCAGAGGAAGGAATGAAACGTTCCAACCTCTGAGGTGGTGCTGGAAACAGCAGACAGTTACAAAAATAAAAAAAGCCAGGAACGAAACAAAACAAAACAAAACAAAAATCCCCCAAAATATCCTGAAATTAAATGTTTATTTTTAAAGGGCTTGACATTGGCGCTTCAGATGGCACCGAGTTGTTTGTCAAGCGGCAACGGCAGGCAGCATTTCAAGCCTTTCTTTAAAAGAGAGCTGACCCCTGAGGTGAGACTGTTGCAAGAGCACACTTTTGACGATCTTATTAATAGTATTTTTTCCTTTACGCAGTGAAGAGTGGTTTTCCGTCTGTCCATCAGACAGCCACGACGGGGACGCTTACATTAAATTTAATATGGTACTCAACGCGAATAACTACCTACACAAATTCCATCTCATTTTGACCCTGCGTATTCCTGCAGATGATAGTTTGTCTTCTAAAGCGAGACCTTGACATGCTGATTGCTTTTTTTGCTTTTGGGGGCTTTTTTTTGGTTAGAATCCATTCAGGTGGTGCTGAATGGTGTTCGTTACCCTAGAACTTAATGAAAAGATGAACTATATTCACATTCAACTGGAAAGAGACGAGGTAAGCCAGGGAATGGAAACTGCAGTGGGTTGCATGTATTTTAAAAAGAAAAAAGATGAAATCGGTGTTTTATTGGAAGTCTTTATCAGATGATATGAATTGGATTAATTAATAGAATCTTTGTCTTGTAACACTGTAACGCTACCCCAGCCTTAAGCATATTTTAATTCCCATTAGTTTAATTTCTTGTTGCTGAATATACAGTGATTTTTATCAAATTTACCGAAATGTCATGAAAATTGTACCAGTCTTTGCACAAAACCTGCTTCTTCATCAGCTACTGTAACAGTGACGCTTTATCACTGTTCCTAAAGGTGCTTCATCCTTTAAAACAGCCGTTGTCCGAGTTAGTGTGAATAAAGTTCTGCAAGCTAGTTTGTATGCAATATTTTATTGCTTGAAATATTATATTAAAATTCCTCAAAAGGAAAGAAAAGTTAATTCAAGAAGAACTTTAAAAGGATCGTAATAGGTTTGTAGTGTTTTTCCACTGGAATATGGTCTAAAATATTTGACCTTGTAAAGTCTGAGAAGTTATATATTTTAGGTAATATGTTAGAACTCACACGCTATATTATGAATACTTTCTAGTGTAACTATATGCCATCCTCAAACTTCAAGATATTTTATAGATGGATTAATTTTCTTCACTGGAATGACAATTGTGATTGTTTCTCTGTTTGAGTTAAAAAAATTCCAAGTACTACATCTCAGCAGCTGAACAACAGTTTTGTCCATGTTCGCTTGCTTCCAAAATTCACAGTCCTTGTTTCGAGTTATTTTCATGTAATATTAAAAGAAATTTTTAAAGTTTTAAATTATTTTTATTCAAATCAAGTATATGTATGAGGAAGAAAAATAAAGTCCTAATGTTTTTCCCAATAATAAACAGTTGCTGCTTGAAAAAGTGACTTTTTGTCTATGTGGTTGTAAATAGCCGTGTGGAGTCCTAAGGGAAGTGATACGCCTAAGTGATTGTGGTGAAGGGACGCCAGGAATGTGGCCGAGCATTTAAATTGTGCCTATTTTTACAAACTAAAGTCCTAACGCACTGTCATGAGTGAAGAGGTAACGCCAAAGCAGTTCAGGTGACATCTTCGGCGCTGCGCTTCCACAGGTAACTGTGCAATATGGGTTGACGTTATTTAATGGTTCTTTTTTAAACAGGGACAGCCGCATAGCCGGTTACGAAGGCAGTGAAAAGCTGCACGCCTCCAGCTCTGCCGGCCACGCGGCCGGACGGTTGGGCCTCATGTGACTGAAAGGGCAGCGTATCCTAACACCTGACGTGGCACAGCTGTTTATTTTTTTGATCATATGATGGGTGTCTGATCACATCAAACTTCATGCAAAAGAAGTTGATTTTTTCACAGTGAGGTGGTGAGGCACTGGCACAGGTCGCCCAGAGAAGCTGTGGCTGCCCCATCCCTGGAGGTGTTCAAGGCCAGGCTGGATGGGGCTGGGAGCAAACTGGGCTGGTGGGAGGTGTCCCTCCCCAGGGCATGGGGGTTGGAACTAGGTGATCTTCAAGGTCCCTTCCAACCTAAACCATTCTATGATTCTTTTAGCTTTTACAATGGATGCTTATTAATATCCTTTGCCTGCCATCTTTCAGATGATTTTCAGGCCCTGTGAGATTGCTCCCGTTGCAGATCTTCATCGCTCATTCCCAGTCCTTGTTGGAGGTGATGGTGAAGGTGTTGACATCTGCCACTGTGATCCACTAAAGGAGAGGATTTTTTAATTATTTTTTTTTTTTACAGAATTGTTTTAAATCTAGCCCATGGCTGAGATCAGTGCAGATAGTGCAGATTTGCTGGGTTCATATGTGGTGGATATTTCCACCAGGGGCACATGAAGGCATATAGAAATTTTGATCGTTTAGAGAGCTAATAATAAAAGCAAAGAGTGCCTACAATGACACGTTTTTAGTTTTTATAGATAAAGCTGTCTCAGTTCATGAGGAAGATCATCAGAACTGCTTCAGTATAGATGGAGTGATTTCACTGCTGAAGGTAAAAGGTTGAGCTTCCGTGTATTGTCTCACACCTGGGTCTCCAGGACAATCTCAGCAGCTCTGCCTTCTGCAGGTGACAGCTCTTCAAGCAAGGCTGCTCTGAAAAAATACGAGTTTCTGTTGTCTGGTCAGGAAGCTCCATGTTCCTCATCGTTTCTCAACCACGATGAGAACCAAGATGCCTTCCATAATACGGACAGCCTGTTCTCATAGCTTCCCACCCCTCTCATGGCAGACCTGGCACCCTTTTACCCCAGCCATCTTAGATGGAACATTTCTGAGAACTATCAGTAAGGCTCAAAAATAATTTTCAGAAAACTCATTGGACCGTTCCCTTTCTCCTTTGAGAGTTCCCCTTCCTTTTGCCGTGGCCAGGGTGCTTTTGCATTTGTTTGAGGACATGGGAAGGGCTTCGTTCCAGATGTGTGGTGACATCCCAGGCAGAGAGGTCTGCTGTGGTCTGAGCTCAGCCCTATGGTGAGCAAATTAAAAATTCAGGACAGCTTGTGTGAAAATGCTTCAACTTCCAACTGCCAGAGGAAAGTATTTCTGAACAAGTGGTCCTGGGATGGGTGTGCACTGACGAGGCACAAAAAAACGAGAGCAAGAAAATCAGTGATGCTTAAACTGAACTTTTGCTTTGTTTAGGATTATTTTTCTGCAACTACTTTTAACATGAAGCGGCGGTGGGGCCCAGGCTCTCTACGTCAGCATCGGGGCTGTGAATCCTTGCCGTGATGCAGAAGAAATATAGGACCGGGGAGTGGGCGGTATGTAGCAAAATGCAGTTGAGGCCGGCGAAGTCATTTTGGTGGCCATAGCTTTGTGCCTAAACCCTGGTCTGGAGGTTCCCATTTCCAGATTCATGTTTCTAAGCAGTGAGGTCTTCTCCAAAGAGACTGGCGTTTCCCTCACTTCAGCCCTTGTTCTGCAGCTACGTGAATCCAGCACTGGGGGGTACTTGCAGGTGACTCAATTTGGGGACGAGTCTCCTTTTCACAAGTCATCTCCTTTTACAAAACAAATAGGTTTTCTCCCGCTCCTTTGAGGATACAATGAAAGAATTTGTCCCTTTCCTTTGAGCTACATGGTTTCACATTTTCTTATTATTTAGTAGAAGATCCTGAATGTTTTATTTATCCTGTAGATACATTTACAGTAATATTTGAGAAGGATTTTTTCCCCCACAAGGAGCCTAAAATTACCGTTGTAATCACCCAGCGCCCCCCCTTGCTTTTGGCCGCGTTGACATGGGATGGCTTCACTCCGGACACAACACCCGCCTTCCGCAGCTGATGGATTATGTCCTTCCATCTCCATCAAATACGACACTCATTTTACCAACAGTCTCCTTTGAACGTGGCAGGCAGAAACGTGAATTAGAGCGCGCTTTGATCTTAAGGACTTCTTTTTTTTTTTTTCCTGGCGCAGGCCAGGGAGTTTTCCGCTTGCTAATTAAAACAGAGAGAGGTCAGAAGAATTTTAAATATTAATGCCAAGGCTTTACCCAGAGTGGACGAGGCTGGTTGGAAATCCAGACGGATGATTAATCTCCTCATGCTGGTGGAATCCAATCGATGTTTTTTCTCCTCAGCTGCCACAACGGAGACATAAAAAACGCTGCCGTGGCTGCCAGAGCAGGAGCTGACGGGACTGTTCCCAGGACTGCTAGAAGGTTACAGAAGACCTGATCACACAGGGTCAGGGACAAAAGCAAGGCTTTTTTCTGGGTTTTCCTATTATTTTGAAGAGTGATGGCCTGCTTTGCCACTGCAGGCAGTAAAAGCTTAAAAAAAGGGGTGGATTGGGCTGGGGTGACCAGAGCTGGTGTGAGAGAGCCCCACGTTCAAACACTGCTGCTTGCACTGTTTTGATACAAACGTTTAAAAAAAAAAAAAGTTCTGGACAGCCCAGAAATGTTGTTTTGCTCATTGTCTATTGGCTGTGAAAAAAAACAAAAATCAGGCATGTCCAGCCCAGGTCACTTGTGATTATATTCACAAATGAATTTAACATCTCAGACCATCTTGCACTGAGATGCTTTTATGTGTCCTTGGACACAAAAAAAATATTATCCTGTAAACAGTTTGAAACTGAGGCAGAAAGTGACCCCCCGATTCACCCGTGACATCTTCTGGGTGGTGCCCGTAGTGCGGTGGGAGAGGACAGCCCTCGGCTGCCCGTGCTGGCTGTGCAGCGGCACGGTCTGGCCTCTTCTACAGCAACGTGGGGCAGGCGCTTGCCGTCCCCTCCACTGTGACACCCGGCAGCACCAAGCAAAACTTAAGCAGATTTAAAACAAATTAAAAAAAGAAACCTTTTCCCCCACATGACGTGTAACTCGACTGGGGAACTCCTTGCCTGTGACCATTTACAGGAGTTGAAAAAGTGACGGAAAGATCAGCTCTAACTACACCCGAAGGCTTAAAAAAGGCAGTGGTTCGCGCGGTGCAATTCTCACCCCATTGCCACTGCTGCCGTGTGTGTTTGAGAGGGCATTACCAGTGCATAACGTTCATCTAGAGGAGCTTTGGGTACTGGGTAATGAGGAACGGACACTTGGACAAAAGTCACCTACCAGGACAGCCTGGCCATGGGCCCCGCTCAGCAAGACTGGTGGGACACCATCAGCCCACCGCAACTCCTCAGGCACCAGAGATAGTCTCTGGGAGGGCATGGTCTGCAAGCAGTAAAATTTACTATTTCTCCCCAGCTTGGTGCCATTCCCACCAGGTGGGTATGTTTCCCTGCTCCCATGAGGTGCCCATGGTGCTCCCGGCTTATGGAATCACGGAGGGAAATCGGGTGTGCTTCCACCAGCCCCATCTCCAGCAGTGCCTCCTGAAAGCCGGTCCTGTTCCTGCACCTTTACCTGTTCCCTCCAGATGCTTCTGTTACCCAGTGCTCTGCATCAGCCCCATCATGCTGGGAATATTAGTTTCCTGGTGGTAAAGGAAACTCCGGGCATCCTGGCCACTCCTGTGGGAGTGCACTGGTCCTCTGCCTGGAGCTGATCTAGGCCTCTTGGCTGCAGCTCCAAATTTATTATTAATGCACTTTTCCCCGCTCTCAGCCAAGGTGGGTCTGTTGTCAGGCTGGCTTGGAAGGGGACTTTGCTTGGTAGCATCTGGAAGGAGACCGAAGCTTTGTCACAACTGCTGTTGAGTCTGCCAACCCAAATGTTCTTCTGTGACGGGTTATCAAATTTTGGGTTGACTGCATCTTTGAAGGCACGTGGCCTTGATTTCCCAGCCCACATACCAGGGGTGATGCAGAAATCCAGTTGTTTTTTTACAACAGTTCAGCTGAATCCTCTGCAGGGTCACATTGACAACAAGGAGGTGTCCTGGAGATCAGCCCTCTTTAATCAGGTGGGTCAGTCCCACAGCCACAACCTTCAGTGAAGTGTAAGCTCTGTCCCGGCTATTGATCCCCAAAACAAAGCAGTGTTTCTCATGCAGGGGATATCAGGGAAGCGACAAAGCTGGTACCCAACTTGGTAACTCTGCTTCATACTTGCAGACTAACGAGCAGAAGTCATCAACTTTCCCACATGTTTTTCTGGATGGGACCAGCAGCAGAACACCTTCATCTGCCCATTCATAGCCTGCTGAAACCAGGGCAGGAAACCAGCAGCCCACAAGAACAAACTCCGGATCAGTAAGCCCAAGGCCACTCACCACCGCAGGCCTCCTCTGACATTTGGGAGTCTGTTTCTCAAGATGCTGCTGGAGTCAACCAGTGACTGGGTTGATTAGATCAGTCCTAATGAACTGGACTGAGCCAGACTCGATGCTGTCATCAGAGACATGCCCAGCGGCCTCCCGCAATTTGCAATTTGCAACATGTAGAACAAATCTGCACTGATGGAAAACCTCCCCCTTTGATAGTGGTCTTCACATGTTGGCCTGCCTGGAAACTTGGCTCCGTGCAGTCTTTGATGATCAGCTGCTTTCAGAGCACAACCTTGAGCTTCATGTTCGCTGCTTTGCAGCTCTGAGAAACAGAGGGACCCTGAAAAACGGCATTTGTAGTGCTCCTGTAGGAAGCTGTATGCTGAAGTCTTGCTTCCCCCAGCTGGAGTTTCTGCTCACCTGTCTGTTCCCTTTCACCCTCACGGTTCTCCTTCAAACCCACCATAACCTACAGCCGCTGAAGATTATCTGCATCCTCACTCCAGGGCATGTAAAATCCAAAGCTGATCCAACGGGGCGAGCTCAACCTTTTTGCTCAGCTGGGAACGGCAGCAGTGGGCTGCCTTTCCCAGCGCAGGAGGTGTTTGACCGTGGCGCTGGCTTTGATGTGTTTGTAGACAGGGATGCTGGACAAGAATTACTGCTTGCTCCAGCAATCATAATACCACTCAGCATGGGATTAATTTTTGATTCCATGAATTACTTTGAAATTATTTTGCTTTAATAAGTTGGGGCGGGAGGAGAATATTCTCGCAGAGACGAGAATGAGTCCAAATAAAACAGTCTGGGTAGCAATGCAAAATAATTTTCCTGGGAGCCTCGGGGAGATGGGGCCAGATTTTCAGTTGGTAACTCAGCTCAGATCCTTAGACCAAATCCTTCTTTGAGCTCCTGATCCTTAAGATTTTTCTGTGCTATAAGGAAAGAGTCACCTTTTGCTTACTGTGTTGGGAAATGTTGCTCAAGACTCGACAATTTCAGCACTTTCTGCCATCCTGTAGAAGAAAGATCTCTCTCCACTCCTGTCCACTCTCTCCTGCAGCAAGTAAGAGCATGGACTGGACTCCCAGGGTACTTAGGAGTCTCATTCTCCATTTTTGGTGCTTCAGCTTCAAACCACGATTCTCAATACCCACCCCAGCTGCAGTTTAACTTGCTATTTGTGCACTGTTTTCAGGTATGAAGTTCTCTGAGGACCTTCTGTGCCCCCACTTCTTTTGCACAGATGTCCTCAGCTGCGATAGTGCTAAGCAGCCTCCCGTCTCCCACATGCCCACGGGGATGCGGGGGTCCCTCTGCCGAGGCCAGACCTCTGGGGCACCCAGAAGATGTAAAATGTCCAGAGGGAACAAGGTCTGGCCCACGCAAACTCCTAAACATGTCCCAGCACCTGCTGGCTGTCTACTGGTTGGTCCTGGCCAACAAATGCCAAGGAACTTGCTAATGAATTAGCCCTGAGAGCCCGCCCATTCCTGGCCCAGCAAGGTCCCTGGCACGCTTCAATTTAGGCGTATGGACACAGCATCAATGCAGGGGGAAGGAGAGGGCTTCCCGCGCCCCACAGAGCTGTCACGGGGCTGCAGGGCAGAAAGCAGCGAGAGGGGCTCAGCAGAGAGGCACAGCAGCCTTAGCCGGCGGATCTGCCACGATTTTGTTGTGATTTAGGAGTTTAAGTCCTGATGGGACTTGTCAAGGCGAGGCTTTGTCCCTTTGTTTTCACAGGAAGTTTCTGATTCCCAGCCACCGCTTAGTGCTGTTGCAAGGGAGGAAAGTGAGTCATGGAGTTTCCTATTGTCCTGACGAGATAGGCAGAGAAATTACTTGTGAGGGACTCTGCCCAGACAGCCCAGAGCCTGGCAGCGAGGGAGAAATCGGGCAAAGAGCTCTCGGATTCATTAGCGTGGCTGCAAATTAATTGCCTGGACCACTAATGGACATAAACACGTCTCCCTTGTGAACGATCATTCTAGGAGGGAGCAGTGCTGCTTTGTCAAGGGCTGGGATTAGTCAGGGTGGTATGTATTTTATAGCTTTAACCTCCGTGATTTACTACGCGGACAGAGCAGGGGAGGAAGCCGGATGCGTGCGGAGCGAAGATGGATGTGCCCGTTTCCTCTTGCTCACTCCTCGGTCCACTTTCTGGAAATCAATGCAAATTCACTGGGGAGTTCACGGGCTTACGTTTATTTTGCTGATAGAGCTGTGCTAACCACGGTCCCCGCTGCACACAGGCTGCAGGGAACAGCAGCCGGCGTGTCCCAGCCAGGAGATGCCTCTCTGCCCTCCCTTCTCGGCCAGAGAAGACCCTCCTAAAGGTGATTCCAAGGGTAGAGGTGCCTCCTGCAGCCCAGAAGAAGACACTTCATTTCCCAGAGGGGTACCTTCAGCCTGCTGAAAGGATGTCCTGCTATGGCTGACCACTTCGGTCTGGTGGTATTTTGGCTTCCAAGCAGCCCTCTCTGCTCTCATCGGCATCCTTTCACTGCTTCTTCTTTAAACAAAAATACCTTTATGCTTTTAAGCTCAAGAAATGAAGGAGGAAAACAAGTCACTACTATGTAAGGGAAAACAGCCCCTCCCAACATATATAAGATTTCCAAAAAGCTAATGATGGGCTGGGTGGGCCTACATTCAACTCCGCAGGGAAGACAGTACATTTTGTGCTAGCAAAAGTAGAAGGAAATAAAAATTGCACAGTCTCATTAGAGACAGGGACTCAGGAGGAGAGGAAGGGCTCCCACTGCAAGCTGCTTGTAGGCATTTGCCATTTCTAATGTCTTGCGAACTGTCTGGGGTTCCTCCTTGTGCAGGGGCACGTGAAGCAGAGGAAATGCTGCTCCTTAGGTTTAATTTTAGTGTGTGCAACAGGCTCTGAGATCGGATGTGAAAAAAGCATTAAGGGGTAGGTGGTGAGCGCATACCTGAGCAGCTCTGCTCCTGTGGGAGAGATGGGGATGGCAGCACGTGAATGTGGCATTGTCTTTAGAGCAGGTCAGGGGATCTCTGTTCCTACTCTCCTGCCATCCCTGTGTCTGAGACATTGCCCCTTTCTGGGGGAAATCACCCATTTCTCATCCAGACATTGTGGGAGAAGTTCAGCCTTCAAACCTGCAACGTGCCATGGGGTTTGGCCTCTGCTTTCGTCTTCTTTTAGAGGTTCACTCCAGTTGAAAGGACTGAGGAAGATGAAGTTTGTTATTACAGACTCGGTTACTCATACTGTCCAGCCACACAGCCCGTTGCCTACGTGCTTTTCATGAACTCTCAGATCCAGCCCTACTTTCTGCTTGGCCTTCCCCATGGAAGGCGAGGACCCTTTACTGCACGCAGGGCTCAGATGCCAAGGCGAGAAATACCTTCCTATCAATAAATGTGTTTCCAAAACTCCTCACCCAGGAATCCTTCACATCCCTAATTGCCCTGGTGCCGTGACATGGCTTAGGCGTGCGTAAAAATATACCCACAGGCACGTACACACGTATAGATGACCACAGTGTGGGTTACAAAAGGTTTGAGACTTTGCTGACTTCGCTTACTTTTGCTTCATGTCACTTAATGTGATGCAACAGTGAGAAGGGACATTTCATTTTCTTTTTTAATCAAAGGAGAATACAATGGAGGTGCATTTTTAATAGAGATGAAGTGTGTATGTGTTCCTCTCCCATCAATGTTTTATAAGTTTGTACTGCTGAGCATTTATACCAATCTTTTTTCTGGTAAAGATACAAACTTTTATTAAAAATGAACGGTAGGAAATAAAACCATACAGATAAATTATCTCTGTCAAATGAATGGTGGTCAAACTCATTTCTTACACTGATACGTGCTTCCTTGTCCCTCCTCAGCAGTCTATCTTCAATAAGGATTTTTTGCATCTCGTCATGCCATACTGAAGGCTTTGAGTTCCCTGGGGCCAAAATTCTACCTCCTGATTTTTGAGTTGCCTCTAGCTGAGCAAAGGAGTATGAAAAAGGTTTTGCTCTGGATGCAGCTTCCCCTGATGCAGCCACGAAAGTCGTCACTCCAGCGGGACGTGGATCCCATCCAGTGCAGGGACCCAAAGCCCACATATCTCTCTAGGAACCTTCACGCTCACTCTGTGATGACCATAAAAACCTCATGATTTGCAACTGTTGATAACACACCCAAAAAAAACCAGAGATCTGATTTGATGCCTGCGTCCCTTTTCAAATGACTTGCTTGGTTGCAGTTTGTTGATGAGCGCTGAGGGAGGGCAGGACAGCGGCTCCCACTGACATGGTTTCCCCACGTGGTCGGTATCGAGGTGCTGGTGGGTGTTGGTGGGTTTGATCTTGAGGTGTTTTTCAGTGCAGCAAGTGCCACATTTTGGCTCCCTGAACCCCCTAGATAGAGGTGAGGCCCCACCACCTGGGTCTGCAGCCCCTGGGTTGCCCGTGGCAGGGGTGCACTGAGCCAAAAGGTGTAATGTCATTATGGGAGGAGGGAGAGGAGTTGTCTTTTATTTTTGCAGGGTGAATCCCAGCTGAAGTTCACACTAGAAGTACCCAAGAATTATTTCTGAGATCTTGGTCTGCTATGCTGCCCTTCATTTGTGAGGTTTTGGTGCAAGAAGACCTCCCCTTGCTTCATCGTAACAGAGCGCTAAGCCACATCCGTGTCCTGCCATGGGGACTGCTCCAGCAAAGGGTGTAAGCACGGGCTCAGACCCACCGCCATGGAATGGTTGATGCTCACGTGCCAAGCCTGAGGTTCCCACCACGGCCTCTGCTGCACTCCACATCAGTTGGGCCCTTTGCTGGACACGGCTGTGGTCTGGTCCATCCCTCTAGGTACCAGACACAGCTGGCCTGAGTCACCCAGTTTGCTGAGCGGCTGCTGGTGTATGGCCCTGGGTGCACAGAGCCTGAAGGGGACACAGCTGGGTGCGTGGGACACGACAAACTTTCGTACTGCCAGGAACTTCATCCTGGTCCCACACTGCATTGGTTGAGTGTGCTTACTCCCAGACTTTCCAACCCAAAGCCACTTTGTGCCCAGTCTCCTACTGCATTAGAGAACTTACAAAGTCCCTGAAACAGGCACTGTGCCTTCAGATTTTAAGGCAACAAACGAGATTTCGAAAACATTTGGAAGCTAATTTAGAGGGTGGAGGCTCTTTTGCCATTTTTGCCAGGAGCATCAAAGATTATACCTATTCTGGGGAATCATCTGCACCCTCAAAGTCAGAGCATATCTAGAGCTAAGGTGGGAGAAGTCATTGGAAAGAGTCTGTGACAATCTGTGCCACCTCTACCTCCTTCATAATTGTGCAGCCGATGAGCAAAAGGATTTCATGGAACTGAACTTACACTAGGGAAAAAACAACAAGCAAAATGCAAGACCTCCCTCCCCAAATCTCTGGAAGATTTTCTTTATGGATTCCTACAAAATCCAAGGGTGACCTTTTAGAAAACTGATGGAGGAATTAGTGCAATTCCTCACATCTTAGAGATCAGACTCCCTGAGGGGGTCTCAAGCCCAGCAGCTGACCAGTGAAATATCTCAAAACCATTACACACAATTGGAAATGTTAGAATATTCTTCACAATACTGTGGAGGAGGAAAAAAAAGAAGAAAGGAGTGGAAATAGCTGACAGAAATTAAATAGAAATAGAGCAATCCTTTGCTCTTTGTGTTTGGAGGGCAAGACCAGACATGCCAGAAGTAAGCAAGCTTGCTGATGACAGAGAGGGGTGAAACAGGAGAGGTAAATTGTATTTATATAGGTGCCAATCAGTTTGGACAAGTGTTCAGCAGCCCTCACACTGAGACAAATCAAAGCCTGCTGAGGAACATTTTTTTTTTTTAATCACTGAATAACCAGATTAAAAGCCAATATGATCTGGAAATAATTGGAAAGATACTGTTTCCTAGTTCCCGTGGGAATGTGAGCTGGGATGCTCTGTGCCAGTTGCTGTCAGCAGCATCTATTCTGAGAAGACCCCAAGTACCAGGTTACAGCAACCCTGGCTGGGAGTGTGTGGGCTCAAAGAGCAGCTGAGCCTACGTGTCC
The DNA here is from genome assembly GCA_013398815.1 of Ibidorhyncha struthersii. Lineage (NCBI taxonomy): Eukaryota > Metazoa > Chordata > Aves > Charadriiformes > Charadriidae > Ibidorhyncha > Ibidorhyncha struthersii. Next base: position 553,192 of record VZSZ01010715.1, on the reverse strand, counting down.
AAATTAGCCCCTTACAGGCATCCTCGCTCTCCTCCTTAGGCTGCAGGTGAAAAAGGGGAAACCTAAGTTACACCCTGCTAGAAAGCACAACACTGTCAACCTGCAGAATTGAGGCATGGATTTTTTTTTTCCTGTGTGAGCATTGCTGTTCACTGCGTTGGCTTTTTTTGAAGTGTTTCTCTGTGTAAAGGTTTAGAGAGGAAATGCTTTTCCTCTGCAGTGGGTGGGAGTGTAGCAGAGGGCAGTGGAGGACAGCATCGCCCAGCATCGCCTGGCTTGTGGGGACAGCAGAGTCACTGGGCCATGGGAGGCTGCACAAGGCTCCGTGGCTTCCCCTTCCTCTTTGGAAGGGCTCCAGCTTTCCTTTTGTTTTTTTATGCTGAAACTTTTTTTTTTTCCAAAGACATATTTTTGCACCTTTTTTTTTTTCCCCCAGAAGATGCTAAGTTTTCATCAGAAAACTGGACATTGAAAAGATTTTGATCAATGACTTTTTAAAAATAATCAGGTTAAATGAGAGATTTACTAGAGGTACCTGGGCAAGCAGCAACACTGAACGGGTTCACATCGTGACAGAGAAGTGGCCCAAGTCCATGGCTCTTCATTCTTCCTTGTCCTCCTTGGCTCCTGCTGCATTTTAGAGCCTAGAGCGCTGCATCCCGGGTGGTGGGGGGACCAGATTGTGTAGAGAGGAGAAGGCAGGAGGCCAGTGGATTGATGAGGCTGTGGAGCCAGTTCAGAAGAGCTACAGGAGAGAGACAGAAATAGGCTGGCAGGTGCCCTGTTGCCCTGCCAGCAGACCTCTCCTGGGCAGTGTTCCTACCAAGCTTTGCTCACCCTAATCTGCTGCTTGTCCCGCAGGCAGGGTCCTGGCGTCCCCAAGGGAGAGCCCATCCATGGCACACTACCTCCCATCACCATCTGCTCTGGAAACCTGCATGTTGGCCATTGGTCGCTCATGGTGTAGTGCCTACGGAGACTGGAAAGCTGGAGATGCAGGCCTGCCAGCACCTCGAGTACCTTTGAAATGTTCATACTCCATGTTGTCTTAAAATCCAGTCTGCCTTGTGCTACCGGTTGGTGTTGGGAGACACGGGGCTTCCCCAGACCAGGGGATGAGCGTCTTTGAGCAGGGTCCTGGGGTTCTTGGATATTATGGAAATGTAGCTGTATGGGCAGGAAGGTGGTAACCCTGCTGCTGTGTGGTCTTCCTGGGCATGTCTCTGCTGCTGGAAAAGGAGCCCCAGGGACCAGACATGGCTCCTCAGTTTACCAATGTGGACGTGGTCCCCAGGCCACGTCTCCTGAGTATCCTGCTTTAAAGAAAGAGAAGACAAATTCCTGAGTAGAGATCTTCAAATGAGTGAAACCTGGGCCTCTTTCTCTCCTTACGGCTTGGTGAGCAGTTGGGTGGGTTTTCCCCACAGTCAGGCCTGTCTGTGAGTTTCTGCAGCACGCGGCTACGTCTTGAGCCACCATTAGTCATGATGACACAGCTCTTGTTCCAGGGGAGATGGGGATTTTGAGGGGATTTTGGACACAAGTCTGGAAGGCAGCATTAAGGAATAATTGTCACATGTAGAGTGCTACTTCTGGAAACCTTCCCTCCTCAGCAATCGTGTTCTTCAATCTTCCTTGATTTAGTGATTCAAAACTCCTGTTTCCTCCTTTATTCTGACTTGTGTATGGTGTTTTATTTCCATTTCTGCTTTCAGCCTCTTCTGTGACATTGGGCAAAGCTGTTCAATGACTTTCTTTTGTTTCTTCTTTCATTCAGTGTCCATCATGTCCTGTCTGGCCCTGTTCATTCAAACGGATACTTCATTCTAATTACAAGCATGAGAAACGGAGAGCATCTGTTGTTTGCCTCAGTGGCCAGTCTGGCACAAACCACGACAGATTTGGATTAAATAATGAGAGTTTTTTTGGATCAAAGATGATCTTTTATTATTCAGTTGTACAACAGAAGGGGGTTCTGCTGTCAGGGAATCTCAGAGTAATGTAGTTTGGAAGGGACAGTGAGAGATCATCTGACGCAGCTCCCTGTCTAGATCTGGTCATTCAATGGCCATGAGATTTTCCCTGTAGTAACAAAAGATCGTCTTAATTTCTGGCGGGATTTTTCCATGCTTTATTTTCCTTTACTTTATGCAGCTGATAACTGCTGTAATTGTGCAAGTAACGGTGTAGACAAAGTCGAACAGTTAATGAGAGGTGACCCATTTTTAATATGGGCTATACAGAATTCATCCATTTCTCACTGCTTGGCCTGAAAGAGATGAGTTCTCCTGCTTTTAGTTCATTGCCAACACACTAGTGACTGTCGCATGGAAAGTGCATCATCCGAGATGTCAGAAGACCGAGTGCCCAAAATGGAAATTTCTTCTAATGTTAGCAGAGGATTACCAGCCACAGCTCAAAGGTTAATACTGCATAATTACACCCACAGGGGAAACAGCAGTACTTTATCAGCCAGGAAGAAGCCCCAAAGGATGTCATATTGCCCAATTCCCTCCCCACCCACTGCCGTTCCAATCTCATAACAGCTGAATTTACAGCTCAGACAACCAGCAATGAAACAACCTAATAGACCTGGGGTCCCATTTGTCATCACAGGACAGTAGTGCCTCTGGACCTGGCTCTCAGCAGGTACAAATTGGGAGGGCTCTGCCTGGAAGTTTTGACACAGTTGCGCTAGTTTGTGCCAGCTGAGGACTTGTACTGAACTCTCCGTGTCTGAGTACAGGAGACAGGTTGATGCTGGTTATCTCCATGAGGAGAAGGTTTAGAAATCTGCAGCCTGATTGCCCTCATTTTCAGTAAATCAGGACTACTGAAATCAGTTGAATTCTCATCCCATTTAAATGCAGTTCACCCCACTAGATGTTAACTTTAGTAGCATTTCACGGGGGCTGTACCTGGCACAAGAGCACGATTCAGCCTAGTGCAGCCACACAGCTGTACTATAGACTCTGGGGGAGAAAACAGTCCATTTTCAAAAGAAAAGAACCCCAATCTATACAAATCAATAAATCCTCAGGAAAAAAGCTGGTTTCAGACTGAGTTTCTCTAAGGCACTAACTTGTCCTTGGCACTACTATTTTAAGCGTATGATTTTTAAATCATAAAGATTTAGACTAAGACCATAAAATTTTAAGTAGGTATATAGTAAACAGTGTAACTGTGAAGATAGATCACTCTCCTAGTAAATAAGAAAGTATTTATAAGGTTGCGTTCACAACTATACATACCTTTTGAAAACAAAATTCTTCTTGTATTTGGAATATTACTTTATCATGAGGGAACTGGAAAACTTTGTTCGGCCTCACAGAGATGCTATATTTTTATATAAACAGCCCATTCAGTTCAGCAAGCTACTTAAACTTCTGCTTAAATCCTGTTTGCTTCAAGCTTTGCTTTCCATTAGTGCTCTTTCAAGTTGAGCACAGGCTTAACAGCTTTTGTAGATCAATGCCCAGGATAGCAGGTGACAATTCCAGCTATCAATAAGACAAGTTAAAAGGCTACTTCTTTGGTCTTCTTGTTACACCTAGACCTGTTTTGCCCAGCTCCAGGTGTGCATTTCTTTAATGGACCACTGTTGGGTTGTTTATAGCTTTGGGGGTCTCCAGTGCCAACATGTGTTCCTTCTCCGATCAACCCCTGCCTTTTTGACACCACATCCCCTGTCCCCGTTCTCAAGGCCTCTGCTATCATACCAGGTTTGTTTTCCTGGACAACGCATCATTATCCTGGGGTCATAAATATTTCATTTAGTAGAGAATAAGTATTGTCTATATAAAAAAATTATGGATTTAGAGTGTTATTATTACAAAGAAAACAAATCAGGCAATAGCTCCCATGGTCACTAGAAAAACTGCTGTTACAGCTGAAGGAGCTACAGCAAAACTTCAGGCAAGCCAAGACATGTTTGAACAAAGCCTGGCAAGTTGTAAGGTCTTGCAGAGATAGGATGAAACTTTCCCACAACTCTGGTTATTCACTCCATCCCCTGTTATCCTTAGTTTAAAGCCCTCCTTGTGAGGTCAGCCATCCTCTTGGTGAAAATAGCTTTGCCCTGCTTAGCAAGGTGGATCCCATCTCTTCCATGCAGATGTTATTCTGCAGACAGGGTCCCATGGTTATAGAACCCAAAACCCTGCTGCCAGCACCAGTTCTGCAGCAAATTTCTGACTTGTCCTATTAGCACCCTTCTCCTCACACCCTTTCCCCTCACCAGCAGTATTGAAGAGAACACCACCTGGGCCCCTATGCCCTTGACTAGTGACCCCAGAGCTCTGTAGTCACTTTTGATATTGCCCACAGCACAGTAACAACAGGGGGTAGTAGTTTCTTCCTGGTAGTCTTGCATGATTTAAGGCTAAGCGGAGCTGGTCTGTTGCTTGTAGTCACATCTGGCTCCCCTTCAACTTTGATGGCGGTGAATCTCTTTTGCAGCTGTAAGCCCTTAGGTGGGGCAGGAGCCTTCACCCTGGTGCCAGAAGTCACCAGCTTCCCCTCATCCCCTTCTCCAGAGGTTTTGCTTGCCTTTATAGTGGGGGTAGACACTGCCTGCTTCACTGCTGCAGAACAGTGGCGAGAGTCAGCAGAGAGAAAGAGGCACTTTGCGGCTGCGATTCAGCTGTCCTATCTTATATATCTGTTTTAGGGTGAAATGACATAGTCCCTGGAAGTGCCTGGTTTGCTCCAATGTCTGCAAAGGTGTTCTAGATACAGGAGTGGCATACAAATCATCTTTCTTGGCGTGTGACATCAGAAAGTGGCTTATAAAATAACTGCATGTTAAAACCAATAATTAAATGCCTTTTATACATTCACAGGCACGTTCCTACATGCGCTTGAACAAACAACACTGGGAAAATGGAGATAAGGAATGGCCTCTGAGCTTATAATCTTACTGCTCATTTTCAGTAGCTGAAAATAATTTTGGTGACAATGTGCCAGCAGACTGATTTTTATTTTTTTTTAAATATTGGTTGATCTTTGGATTAAAAAAGGTTGATCAATATGACACTAGGTGGCATTGTATAAATACATATAAAGTCTTGTGCTTTTATCTTTCTCTTTCAAAGATGATCAGGTATGAAAATCTCATCGAAATGTGTGGGTTTTGTTCACTGATTGTTTGTTCTCTATTCATTGTAGTCTGGGATTTAACATCACTGAAATGCATGGAGTAGTCCAGTGATAAGATACATTTCATGGTTTCATCTACTGCTGAGAATCTACAGCTCGCAGTCTTTCTTTTATTTACATATGAGGTTTACTCTCAAACCCCAGTATTTTCTAGAATATAAATGAGAATAGAGTCAGGCCTCATGACTTCTTATCTTTTGCGAGCAGCTTAGAGTCTGACTGGTTCAGTCCGAAGTGGCCAATGAGTTTCTGTGAATCACCACAATCCATTGAGCATCCATCCCTCTTCTGAAATAAATTTCACCTCCTTGTTTTTCATTTGTCAGCTAAGTTGTGCCCCTGAAGGACCACATCAGGATCATGTGGTGGTCCCAGTTCTTATAAATGGGATTGCAATACTGATAAAACCGAACAAGGTATTGATAGGTCATGCACATCACAGGGGGAAATGAATCTGCTTTTTTTGTCAATGGTGGGACTTTGGAGTGTCTGAAGTGTGAAATTACTCAGTAGGATCACGTTCACATTGGCAAAACAGGAGTGTGCAGAAAGATGCAATGCTTTAAAGGCATCAGAGGAAACTTTTTCATGGAAGCAGCAAAATTTGACAGGCCTGTTCTGAACACTGAGATGGACAAGGGCTTAATAAAGAGGACAGTGCAAGAGAGCAAATCCCTTCATTGTTCAACTCTTAGGGTCTTGGGGAACATCCTGGGGAACATCTTCCTATGCATCTTCCTACGCCCGGTCATCACCCTGAGTGATACAGGGAAACAGGCTCTGATGAACCAGTGCAAGACTGACTGGAGTCAACACACTGGAGTCTTCACCAACCTGGTGAAGAGACCTTTAAGGTAGGAAAGCTCTCATACCTTTTCTGGGAAACCAGTATGACTGGGCACCTCTCTGAAGTGCTGGCACTCCAAGACATGCAGCACAGGGAATAAACAGGAGGAATTAAGGGTCTGCATGCAGTTGCTGGGCTAAGATCTCCGGGATCCCAGTGACGTGGTGAGCTAGCTCACACAGCTGGAGTGCTCTAGAGATAGGATACAGGCTCTTTAGGAAGGACAGGCTGGGAAGGGGAGGAGGAGGAAGAGTAGCCCTTTATGTGAGAGAGATTTGGGAATGCATGGAGCTCTGCTTTGGGATGGGTGACGAACCATAAAATAAGAGCTTATGGGTCAGGAATATAAGGTGGTGTTGTTGCAGATGTCTGCTACAGATCAGGAAAAAGTAGTTGAATCTCCCTCAGCCAGATGGAAGAAGTCTCACATTCACAGCTCCTGATCTTCATGGGGGATTTTAACCATCCTGATGTCTCCTGGAGTGACAATCAGCAGACAGAATGGGTTGAGGGTTTCCTAAGCAGACATCAATGCCCAGCTGTGTCTAGCTGTGTGCAGTGCAGGGCAAAAAGGAGGAATAAGGTCTACTTTGTTTATCTGGAACAGCTCCAATTTTTACAGTAACGAGACAGCTCAGCAGCAAACCTTGGTGATAAGGAAAACAGGATGGATGGTTATGCTCTTTTGGCTTGTTTTTGATATTTCTCTCACCAGGTGTCGCTCTTGTCTCCAGACGGGCAAAATTTGGATGTAGCGAACTACAGGCTGGTCAGCCTCACCTTGAGAAGGCAGTGAGGGCAATAGTCCTGGAAACCATTTCCGAACATACTAAGTTCAAGGAGGTGATTGGGAGTAATCAGCACTGATTAAAGAAGGGGAAGTCATGCCACGCCAACATAAGAGCTTTCTACAGTGGAATGATGAGCTCGGTGGATGAGGGGACACGAGTGAATGTTGTCTATCTTGACCTTAGTATGTTTATTGTCTCCTGTAACATTCTCACAGGCAAACTGATGAAGGAGAGGGCAGGAAAATAAAACAGGAGCTGGACTGAAAACTGGCTGAACTGCTGAGGTAAAAGGGTTGTGATCACCAGCATGAAGTCCATGGTGATATAAAAAAAACAGCTGTACATGGCCCTTAGCAACCTGCTCTGGCTTACCCTGCTTTGAGGAGGGGCTTGGACCAGCTGATCTCCAGAGATCCCTTCCCACCTCAAATATTCTGTGATTTTGTGAACAGCAGCTTCTCTGCTGGCCTCAGTTAAGGTTGAGCCCATAGCTCAAGACTCCAATTTCATAAGCATCTGTAACTCTTTTAGGCAGGGCAGAGCGATCCGTGCCCTGCAGGACTGCCTCCAAACTGGTGTCCTGTTGCTCAGGGACAGAAGTGGCAGACGTGTGCAGTCTCATATTTTGGGAACAGGCTGGTGATGACCAGAGCTGTGTTTATGGCTGTGGGCTAGCATATAAATACTTGGTCATGCTGGAGTGTGTAAGAAGACAGATTGGCTTTAGGTCTTTAACACGCTTCTGATACTTGGACTGAAACTTCTCATGCTGGGGTGATTTCACACAAGAAATATTTCAAGGTTTGATGGCTAACCAAACAATATGTCTGATAATGGAACTGCTGTGCCATGTTAGTAGTACTGCTGTTAAACATGGGAAATTTATTTGTCTTTAGATACTTGAAGCAGCAGGCTGTCTGGGACTCATCCTAATGGACTGGAGATCTGTGCAACCTAAACAAGCAAGCATGTGGATTGCAGCTAGATACTTGCACATGTGTGTTAGAGAAAAGCCATCCTTGCTTACCCTGAGAGACCTACAGAGGCAGACCGAGCCACCGTGATGGCATTGCTCAGATGGAAGGAGGTTTATATGGGTAATACAAAAAAAAAAAAAAAAAAAAAGGGACCTTCTGGAAATTTTTAGGGAATAGAGCTGGTCAAACTTTTTTTTGTTTTGTTTTTATGTTTTTTTGTTTTTTAAATAAGGATTATTTTTCTCTTGGTCAATTCTATTATCTTTTAAATATATGTTTCAAAATTTCCAAACTTATTTTAATTTAAAAAAAGAAATTATGACCTGTGTCAAGGTTGTAACTCATAGCTGTGTGATGTTACTTAGTTTAGTTTAAAACAAAGCAAACTTTAAAGCAATTCAATGGTCGTAGAGAAATGGCTTTGATAGATGGTGATTTACAATATGTTTTTCACCAGATGAAAATAAACCAACCAAAACATTAAAAAAAAAAAATCTAGTGAAGCTGAACCCTGTAAAACACAGTTTTCTTTTTTTTTTTTTTATTTTATTGTTTTATTTTACAAGCCTAATTCAGTCTTGAGCTCTCTGGAGAAGAACTGAATGCTGCAAGGATTAACAGACCTTAGTAACTGAACTCACCAAAGAAAAGTTTCCTGTGTTTGCCTGCCCTCTCCTAATGCATTCTTAGCCAATACAGCCTGTTTTACTGTGTTAATGGATTATTTTTCCTATTTCATAGGAGACAGTGGGAATATGAAAGAGTGTTGAGATCATGGGGCAATAGAAGTCAGTATATTAGCACAAAGACCAATTATTTCTATCTTTAATAGCCAGAGGGAATGGTGCAACATCTGTTCTTTGCGACTGTAGAAAGTATTTGGTCAACCTGCCAGTTAGTGATTATTATTGCATTGTACCGACAAGAATGAGCGTCGCACGATTTCAGACATATGGAAGGTGCCTGTTGGGGTGAATTTCAATCTGAGTTGCAGAGCTGAGCCAAAAATTCACAGTAAATCATTTATATGACAAATTTAGATTCCTTTCTGCCTGTGGGATATTCTGTCTATCTTTTTGAGGGTCTTACACTGCTGCCCTTAACTGCAATAACCAATTCCTTTCTTACAAAAGGATACAGAAACCCCCAGGGTGCTTTGAGCAGAAGTGAGGGGTCCTGAGCTCTGTTCTAGCTGTGCCTTTGGGATTCACATCTAGGCATCACCTGCACATGAAGCAAAATAATAATTCATGGCTGTCTATGGATAGATTTTCCTTTTCCTCAGTTTACTTTGAGAAAAGGCTGTTAAATGGTAACCAGCTTGGTGCTTTTCTTATTTTCAGAAACAATAACTGAATTAGTTTGTCATTAATGTTTTAAGAGTTTGGTCTTTCTCCTGCAGTTGTCACATTGCTGCATGGGGACAGAAACAGCTTATCTGGCCCTTGGTATGACTGAAGAGCTGAGAAGGGAAGGTGCAGGGAAAAAAACTCCTAAACCCCATCTGCTACTTGAGGAACAGGGCCCTTGCACAAACCTGCAGACCTCCCAACCTTCTCCCACTTCTTCCTACCATCAGTCATTTATTCCGTCCCTGCTCCCCAGGAAATATTTTACCCCTTGAGCTGAGCCAGATGCTGAAGCTGTGACTGCTCCAAGGGGTAGAAGTTCTGGCAAGGGAAGCAGAGAGTGACACTACTACATTTTTAAACTGCTTATTTTAAATGAATTGCCTTTGGTACACAGAACACAAATCTAGCAGCCTTGTTTTCAGGACTGATGTTGGAATTTTTCACACCATTCTGAAGAGGGAACCTGGGCCTTTCGAGTAGCACTCGTGATCCCAGATTTCTCTGTGCTGTGTTTCCTCCTGGCTTTAAAATGCAGGCAATGACACTTTCCACGATCCACTTTCTGATGAGATTGTTATCGAAATGCTACAAAAATTACTTAGGCTTGTTCTGGTTTTGGCTGGGATAGAGTTAATTTTCTTCAGAGTAGCTTGTATGGGGCTATGTTTTGGATTTGTGCTGAAAACAGCTCATCGACTACTGAATGCTTTTGCAGCTTGCCTTCATGCATCCGCCCTGAAATCTGCTTTCTGTGAATATCAGTTAAAAAATCAGGAGTGTGTGAATTTTCAAAGAGGATGACACAAGATGAGGAACAGGAGTTGCCCATGGCAGAGCACTAGTGTTATGTCTGGCCAGCTCTACAGGGTATCATGCAGCACTGTGAATCCATAGACACATCTTTGGTCTTTTCTGCAGTAAGTTTCTAGTTCATCAGATAAAGCCAAAGTTGCTGGTGATCAGGGGGATATTTTCGTTTTGACATTTTGGGTTTTGGACCAAATCACTAACTGTCAGCAGGGCCAGCATTTCTCTGTGTGTAAATGAAGAGTAGTAATATTTTAGTCAGTAAAGGTACTATTCTTGAAATCAAACAGCAAGCTTGCTTTCACATGCAGCCCAAGGTATAACAGAGAGTGTGTTTGACACTTCTACCATGCAAAATAGAGACTTTGATCCACAGGATCCTCTGTGGATTGTATGATATGCAAGTGCTCACAGAAATCTGTACGTGGCACTGAGCTCCCTGCTGCTGAAGAGCAGCAGCACTGACTAGGTGGTGGTGCATTGCAGCAGGTTCAGGTTCTGCTTGGGTTCTGCCAGCATGTTCGTCCTGATTTCTGCGTGATATTATTCCTTCCAGCAGGATGACAGAGAAAGTTTCCTCTCCCACAGGATCAGCACGGTAGATCTCAAACGGTTGTTTCTGATGTTGTATGCACTCTTCTCTTCACTAGTTCTGTTTCTGGATTTATTTCTCATGTGCTGGAGCGAAATGGAATACAGGAGAGTGCCTGAATGCCATTCAGCTGTAGCTCAAGGACTGCCCTGTCTTGTAAAGCAGCAGCAGGATTGACAGTACTGTCACACTGTCCTGACTTTGGCATGGTGCTTCCCAGCTGGGATCTTCTACGGGTAATTTTGGTCAGTGAAGGACATTTGTGGCTATAAAGGGAATCCTTTTCTGTACTGCACAATCTCCACGTCGCAAGTATGACCCATGAAATCTACGGTATTCCACACCCTATGTTAAACCTGCCTCTTCATCTGGATTTCTAAGGCAGATATCTCATTGCTTGTAGGTCCACTCAAAATATCAAAAACTCTGCGCCTTCCTTGTGGTGGGAGAAATGGAAGCAGAAGATCATTGATTTTCTGGGCTGTCAAATACAGTAGCGATAAAAACATCTGAGTCCCTGGTTGGACAGAATTTGGCCCAAATCTTGAAAAAAAGGTGCTTGTGTCACCTCCTTTGTTCATGCTGCAAGGTCACTCTCTGAAGACTTTCTCCTGTTTTCGTGCACAGTCCATTGGTCTGATCTGTCTGTAGCTGAGCTGGTGTAAAAGGGCTTAGCCCACCATCCTGGTGCCCAGTCCTCCTCACCTCCTCCTAAGTTCTGCTGATGTGTTTTTCCGAGCCTCAGTCTGCCAAAATGTCCTCTTTGTAGATCCAAACAAGCAAAATGCACTAAAATGTTATAGCTAAACCTGGATACGAGCACATTTTTGCTAGTGGCTATGGAAGGATAATAACTGGCATCAGATGTAGTGGGAGGGAACGGTGGGGGCAAGCGGCCTGGGACAGGCTGGGGGCTGTAATCTCTTAAGCCAAGTCAGCTGCAGGCAGCACAGCGTGTCTGGCCGTGCCATTACATCGTGCGAGTGAGAGGACCCAGACGTCAAGGACCTCAGGGAGCTGGAGCTTTATTCTGTTCCCTGGATCCAGACTTTGTTTGAAGGGCAGATGCCCACTGCAGCTGACCTGTTTATCTTGTCTCCATTAACGTGCTGGTGTTTGATTGATTCAGCACTGTTTTATGCTTTTATGCAATTAATTTCATTTTTCTTGGCATTTGAATGACCTTTTATTCCAGCCCCTTAGTTAATATTCATCTTCCCACAGACACATTAGTAGTGTGCTCTAATAACAGATAAGTGGTGTGGTAAATACCCTTGGGTCTCGTTACCATTCGAGAACTGACTCTTTAAGAAATATGGTCCCAAATGTGCTGGTGAATGAAAATAATTAGTCATAGCCCATTATGAACAACTGCTCTGCTGTGCCCTCTCGGTGCACTTAACAACACATGCGTGAGAAGTTCTACCCACCGGTGTCCTCTTTCACCCAGGCCGGGTCTGACTTGAGGTAGTGGTCTCTTACCAAACCCTTTCCTGACGTTTGGTGCTCTTGATGTAGTTGGTATATAGACTTCTTCCATCCTGGGGAAATGGGCTGAACCTTTAACTCATGTGATAACATATCATGGCACGGTGTAAAAACTGAGAAGGAACCGCTGTGTATGCTGGGAGGGCTTCCCTTCAGTCTTCCAAAATTGCTTGTTTTCAGGATCTGCTCCACTTTCTGATGTCAGGAAGATCCTTTTCTTCCTCTAGGCTTGGGCGGCTTGGACTCATTTTGACCCCAACTTCTCCCTTCCACCCACAAAGGCTCTGGTTTTCTTGTGCAGCTAGACCCTTGCCTTGCACTGTGTTTTCTCCATTTTCCCTTTGGTCCTTGCTCTTTCCTGGCCGCTATGTGGAAGACTCAGCTGTGGCCCTTGCCTGCTGCTCTGCCCTGTGTACCCGCGCCTCTGGGATGGATCGCCTCACATACAGCCATCTCTGCTCTGCTGACTTGGTTATCCTTCATCTTGCTGTGGACGCCCTCTCAATGTTTCACTGATGGGAAGGTGTTCCTGCCAGGACCCAACTTCCCTTGGTGTTTGCGAGCACTGATCACTGGTGGGGTTTTCTCGTGCAGGAGACTTCACAGACACCAATACGGATAGAACATGACCCAGTGGAAACAGAAAAGTTCCTCTTTCTTTTGATGCCACCGACCTCTTGCACTGACCTTTGAGGTTATCCAACTCTTGTGTAGGAGATTAGAGCTCAGAGAAACTTTTTGGTAAGTGTATATGGGAACAATGTCTTAACTTTCCCATCAAATAATTTTATGGGAAGCATATATACATAAATGCTATTTCCAAAGCTATTGCTGCCCTGGAAGATTACAGCAGTTGTCTCAGTCATTATTAATTCCTTGAGCATTTAATCAATCCTCTGCAAAGAGGTCTGTGAATGCTCCACCACTCTGCATCTGTTGAATTTGTGGTGTGGCATCCTGGGTGATTAAATGGCTGTGGCTATATGGAGAACAAATCAAATCATGGCTCTGCAAGCCTTTTTATTACAGTAAACAGAAAAAGACTGCTCTCTCCTGCTTTTTTTTTTTTTTCCCAACAGTAATTTGTTCCCTGCCTCACTGCTTGTGAGTGACCGAGATACTTTGGGCTCGCTTGGAACATCCTTCTCCAGTCACTGCGTTTGGGCAGCTCCCTCAGTCTTTGCACCTGGAGGCTAATTTACAGATATTTGCTGTAAAAGAAGAAAAGTTCTGTACACGGGGCTGCGTTGTACCAGATCTAAGGTCTCCTGTGATTTAGGTCTGCACTCGGCACTGGTGAGACCCTACCTCCAGTACTGTGTCCAGTTCTGGGCCCTCGCTACAAGACAGACATTGAGGTGCTGGAGCATGTCCAGAGAAGGGCAACGAAGCTGGTGAGGGGTCTGGGGGACAAGTCTGATGGGGAACGGCTGAGGGAACTGGGGCTGTTTAGCCTGGAGAAGAGGAGGCTGAGGGGAGACCTTATCACTCTCTACAAGTACCTGAAAGGAGGTTGTAGAGAGATGGGGACTGACCTCTTCTCCCTAGTGACAAGTGAGAGGACGAGAGGAAATGGGTTCAAGTTAAGCCAGGGGAGGTTTAGGTTGGATATTAGGAAAAATTTTTTCACTGCAAGGGTTATCCAACATTGGAATAGGCTGCCCAGGGAGGTGGTGGATTTGCCATCCCTGGAGGTGTTTAAAAAAAGGGTAGATGTGGTACTTGGGGATATGGTTTAGAAGTGTTTTTTTGTCAGGTTAGGTTAATGTTTGGACTCGATGATCTTAAAAGTCCCTTCCAACCTTAACAATTCTATGGTTCTATGATTCTATGTATATATTCTCAGTAAATGATGGTTTCTCTCCTTTACGCTGATACATTTCTCAGATGGCCTTGAATCAAGAGACCTCAAGGCCTGATAGCCCATCTGAAATAAGCAGGAAGATCCTTGCCCTGGCAGTCTTTGTGAGATCTGGAGGCATCTGTCTGGCCTTTTGGCTGGTCCCCTTTGAGCAGGAGCTATTTTCTCCACCTTGCTTGTCACTCAAAAGGAGCAATGGGTGAGCGCACAGCTAATGCAGTGCTGAAGTCCCCACCTCAAACCTCAGCTCTGTGCAGTAGATGGTTGCATTATTCAACTTGAATGCAGTGTAGTTGCTTGGTTTCTAGGTCAGCTTGCTGAATAACTTGTTGCTTTGTTGTTCTTGCTATCTTGCTATGTTTTTTCTGAAAAGCCTTATCCCCCTGTTTCCTCATTTTCTCTATTTACAATTCCAGTTTGCAGGAGTGTAATAAATATTTTGAAAGAACTTTGTCGCTGTTTATAACACCATAACAGTCAGAGGATACAGTACAATATTTTTAAGACTTCAGGGATAAACACACCTGCGTATAGGATTAATTTGATAGTAGAAAGAATGGCTTAGCATTTTCCAAATAATGATGCCAAGATTGGCTTAAAATGTTATTTGTTATTTGTGAATACTGGGAAAGCTGCTTTGTATATTTGAAAAGATTTACAGGTCCTGAAAGTTTTGTGGATTTTTGCATGAAGAGTTCATCCAAAAAGCCACCCCAGAAAACTGTTCATAGCTTAATATTCTTTAGCTTCTGGTGTTTCAGTTACCACTCATGGGGTGGAAATAATACTTTACAATTTTGTAGTTACTGACACATAAAAATAACAAATAGTCATGTCTGCCATTTGGAAAGAGTCCTGGCTTTTACCATACAAATGCTCAAACAAGAGTCTGGCAACAAATTTTTTTTAAAAAAAAAGCAGTCAATTTTTATTAAAAAAAAAATAGTAATTTGTGGAAACATACAGAAGGACCACTTTTGTAATGGATATTACTCTACAACTAATTTGACTAGTTCTATTTATAAAACAGATACAGCTGTGGAAAAGCTTTGTGAAGCAGCCCATGAACACACAGCCTTCATTCACTTTTAACCCTGAACGAGGGACATGTTCTTCCTATTGCCAGACCTGAGGATGGTTTATATTTTTGTGTGGAAACCACGTAAAGTTGAGTGGTGGCTTCACCCAGTTGTAACCCAAACCCGGGAGAGTTTTGTGGTTTTGGCTGGGGCTTTCTTATATAATTTGATTTTGATACAAGTAAAAACAACCTTTTTGGCTGGGAGATGGGGGTCTGAATTGCCTGCTTCCAAAATAAAAAAAGTCTGTGCTCTGCACTGCGAAGCTGGTGTAGGTTGGCTGTCTGTGGGTGAGCCTTAACCTCCACCTGCAGATCCACGTGCGACCTGCCCTTTCCTTCAGCAGATGCAAAACCCTCCTTCCCCTCAGTGTATCATCACTGGGTAAGTATTTCAATTTTTTTCATTTCCATTCCCTTGGGCTGGACCAACTCCATAATTATTTTAATGCTATTCTCCCTGTACGGAGAATGGAAACCAAGTGGTTTGTCACCTTTTTTTCCAGTCAGATTTGCTTTCAGATGGCTGTGCTTTTGGGTTAAAATCACTGAAGAAGGATGTTTCTTCACAACGTTTCTCAGGGAGATTTAACTGCAGGAATGCATGCTAACTTATGCTAATATTACCTTTGGCAGAAACACTGTTCCCTTTTAATAAATACAGTCTAAAATGACAGAAGAAGTTGGATGAACCGACCAAACTCTGTTTTTCTGTTTCTGTCAGGCTGCTATGTGTGAAGGGAAATTTCACAGATAAGAATTCCCCTAGTGATCTGCCACAGTGCCTGGTAAGATATAGTTTAAAAGGAGCTTTATCATAACGGAGACAAATCTATTACTGTATCTCACCCTCTTGTGGCTCCAGGCAGTTGATGGTTACTTGACAAGTTTGTCCTCAAAAAGCCAAAATCCAAATGACACGCTGTTTTTTATATATACATATATATATTTGTATAT
The DNA here is from genome assembly GCA_013398815.1 of Ibidorhyncha struthersii. Classification (NCBI taxonomy): domain Eukaryota; kingdom Metazoa; phylum Chordata; class Aves; order Charadriiformes; family Charadriidae; genus Ibidorhyncha; species Ibidorhyncha struthersii. The sequence goes on along the minus strand of VZSZ01010715.1, from coordinate 537,285 downwards.
ATAGAAAATATATATATCCCAAAGTAGAAAATCTTTTTAGCCTCTCTGGTAGTTATTTAAATTGATTTAATGTACCCACCAAAGGAGGTTGTTCCAGCATCACACTAGTGGAGGCATCGACAGGGACTGTCGCTGTTAAACAATTCCCTTTCTCTGCCCTTGCAGCACGGGCAGAGTTTGTCTTTCAGACCCAAGTGATTGGACTCACGGATGAGTGAAGGAGCCTCTTGATATTCTGTGCCAGCACAAAAACATTTGATGCAAACAGATAGGGGCTCCTGGCTGCTAATGTTCCTCCCTATCTGTTTGCCATCAGGGCAGAGCCGAGTAAGACCTTAATTCTTTGGGAACTTAGCAGACTTTATAAACAAGATGAAAAATGATATCTGAAGGGAGCTGGGATTTCACTGCTGCTGGCCTGAGCAGAATGGATGGCTGCTGGACGCTTTTTCTGTCTTCTAAGGACAATTAGAATAAACCAGCTGGACTTTAAGAGTAGGGGGCAGAGTGTCTGTTAAGCTGATCACTCAAGAGTGCTTGTTTCTTGTTCTCCTCTTTGTGAAAATTTCAGGTATTTAAGCCTAAAATTTACCTGTGCAAAACGGGCCTTATCTGGTAAAATTTTGCATCCAATTCACTAAGCATGATTGACAAGGCACATGTATGTGTTAGAAGATAAGAGCTCAGAGGCATAAACACTAGAGTTCTCCAAGACTGTGTAGATATTTTGTTTTGTTTCAGTCCAACTGTCTTCACTTACCTTCTTATAGCTGAGCCAGAAAAAGCTTTAGCCTTACAAAAATAATATATATAGGTTTTCTGAGAAGAAATTAGTAACTGTTCTGATAAAGTAAGGTCTACGCACTCTTAATTCAATTTAAACTGAGAATATTAAGAACATTTTTGTGCTGGCTGCCCCTCAGTATGCATTTAATCAGCTTGAATTCTGGTTACAGGCAGTGTTAAAACATGGCTTGTGACCTGCACTTAGCAAGTTTCATTAGAAGTGATTTGGACATCACTTAGATAAAACTAGATGCACATCTAGCTAAAAATACGGCAGAAGTGGAAAATTAAAAAAAAACTCCCAAACAAATGTAATTGCTGTGTTTTAAGCTGATGTCCTTTTTTTGCTCACTGAATGATTCCAGACAGAGCAACGAATGACTAATAAATTCTTAAATTAGCTTGGTCTGAGTTGGGTTGCATTGTTTGGGAACTCTTGCAGTGTCCGCACGAGGCGTAGGGTATTTATCCTCAAAGTCATCAACATTTGTCTTTGTTTCTCTGTCAGATTTGCTGTGTGTCATGCCGGGGGCAGCCAGAGGACACACAGAGACCAGAGCAGTAGATTCTCCGAGGGCTCGGTTTATGCCAAATGTTGAGCATGCTTTCCCTGCATAGATCGCAATGCACAGTTCCCATATAGGACTCTATGAATATTCGTGTTATCAACAGTGCATTATTCCCCAGGCATCTGTCTCATCTCATGGAGTGCTTGACTACCTCTCAACATCGTTACAGACCCTGATGATGTCCTTACAGACATTCTTAATCCTGACATCTTTTCCAGCTTGCCAAAACCAGCCCTCCTTTGTCACAACCCTGTTCTTCACCCAATGTGTCTTAGAACCCAAAATATCTGTAGGAGACGCACGGGGCTGCCAAGAGAGCAGGCGGGTGTCTATCTCTTCTTCCAGCTTAGTCCACCATGCCATGGTGGTCTACCTCGGGATCTTCTGCAAACCTCCTTCTAGCCTATGAACTTTCAAGACAGAGCAGCACCTCAAGTTTGACGTGGCGACTGCTTGTCGTTGTTGCTATGACGCATGTGCTGCTTCTGCTTCCCTGCCTGCTCAGTGCCCATCTGTGTGTTGCTGACCAGAGAACTGAAGTGCACATCTTTAGCAGGGACAGTCATTTTTGTAATTGCAACTGTTTTATTTACAACTAGGCAGTTTGTACTTCGGGGCCAGTTTTTGCTCAGGAAACTCACGGTATGAATGCCTCACTCAGCTTAAGGGCTAAGAAACAAAAGTAAGTTCAAGGTGAACCTCCTTACTGTGGCACTTGTTCCTCCCTCTCAGTGTGTAGCTGTTTTTCCAACCTTCTGCTGAGAGCATTTAACATAACCCAAATGAATTATGTCCTTGGCTCCATTACTTAGTTCCTCCCCCTCCATGCAAAACACTATGTCAAAAAGACTCTTCCTAAGTCTTTCTGTTGTCCCTTGTGTCTTCCTGCAGATCCCTGGGATATAATTTATCTGAACCAACGCTTGTCAGCCTTCCTTAGTTTGCAATGTCCAGCTGTGTGCTATGGGACAACACTTCATCCTTTTGGTGTTTACCTTACCCCCTCTCCACCCACCTCCACAGGAAACCTCACCAGAATGTTTGCGACAGGAGTGTCAGTCTTCTGGGATGAAAAAAGCCAGAAAATGCCTTTTTTTTTTTTAAGTCAGGTCTTCCATAACATGAAGCTCTTCCAGCACGCACTAATTTCTACTGAAACAAAATCATTATCTTCTTACCTGGTGATTTGTTTCTTGGTCAAAATTTTGTCTTTGTTTTATTTATTCTGGTGTTGGTTAGAGTTTTTAATTTATTTTTTTTTTTTAATTCCCAAATGCCCCTTTTATTTATTATCTATTGCTGGTGGCATAGCTTGGAGTTTTCTTTTTCAGTATATTTTATATGTTTTTTTCTCCTGGAGATAGATTTATACTCTTATAACTCTCAAAGATTTGCAGTTTAGAAACATGTACACATGACTGCAAGAAAATGAGTTAATGTGGCCCCACAGCTTACTGCTGAGGAACTGAGTTACTTAACTTCCCTGAAATAAAATAGTTCATTTTATTTTATATTTGCAACATGCTAGGAAGATATAAGTGACTGCCTAACAGCGATCGCCTCCAAGTTGTTCAGCAGTAAAACTGCAACAATTCAGGCTCTGGCATCTGTTTATTCATACCCTAAACCAGCTTTCTCAATATACTTTCTTGATTTGTGTAATAGCGTATGGATGGGTCTTACATAGCTAAATTACCCAGAGAGCAAAACATTCATGGCTCACTGGTAGCTCTGCAGAAGTACAGTTAATAAGTAGCTGCACTACAGTTTGTAATTTTAAAGTTGAATATGCATATAATTTTGTTGCTGGAGCCAAGTCAATTCTGGGGAAGATTTTTCCCTAATTTTAAAAGCTGTTCCCCTCTACCAGAGGTGCACACAAGAAGTAAGGACTGGGTAATTGATTTTCCAGGGCATAGTGCTCAGCAGTTGGCTGGAGTGGCTAACGGGTAAATGCAGCAATTCGGACCAGCGGGATTACTTCCAAAGCAGGACAGTATACTTTTGCGTTTAATATTCAAGCTTTAACAGTTCTGCACATCTGGGGTAAGGTATGCCAGTATTATACATTTTCTCCTCCATTTCAAGAACAAATGTGTCTTCAGACCAGCTATTTTTTAATTGCTGAAACTCACAGTGAAGGGCGAGATGCATAAGGGTGGCTCCTGAATAGTGTAACTCATTATTAATGAGATTGCTCTCTGAGCCTAAGCATGGTGTTCAGAGATAACCTGGCGCAACCCAGCGAAGCAGATGCCACAGCGTAGCTGAACTATTACAGAGTCAGCTGAGCAGAAAATTCAACGTCTACACGCTGCCCTCAGGGCTAAGGGTTAAACGCATTGCTGGGATAGCTGAGCGGTGAGGTTGCCATCTCAGTGCTACAGCAGGAGGAACTGAGTGAAGTCTTTGTCTTTACTTATTAAATAAATGAGCTATCCAGGGATCAGCTTTGTTACTCAATGTATGTAACATGTTCCTAACAGATGCCAGACACCGAAATTCCCCATGTGCAGTGATTTGTAAGCTGTAGGAAAATGTTGCAGTGCTTTGCTCTGTAAACGGTGGTGATGGGGAAAATGCTTTTTAAGATATCCTTTCCAAACCCATTTTACAGGCCTTAAACGTAACAAGTTATGTGTAGGTACACATGCAAATCTTTTTGGACAGCTTGCACAGACTCAGATTCATTGTTTGCCCATTAACATCAGAGGTCAGTGTTGTCATTGTTGCCTGATGTCCGCCTCAGCTTCTCACAAACTTGAAGCACCAGAGTTATGGTGCTTCACACTCCCGGATTCACATAACCACATGGTCCCCTCTGCTCTCAGTTATTGTTAGTGGACTTTAAAGTGTCAAAAATTTAGAAAAAAAATAAAAAAAAATAGAACACCACACAAGCTGCTTTTTTAAAAGCTAAACTGACTCTAACGGTCTCTGGAGCACTGCTTGTGTGTTGTTTTAGCCAAAAAAGGTGAGAATTTAGTGGCAGCACACAATGAAGCAAAGCAGGGATGGTGGGAGTGAGCGGAGCAGGGCTGTCTCTGGTGCCATCCATGTCTCTGCTGTTTCATGTCAGGCAAAGTTTGCCTCATCTTCACAGCCTGCAGAATGGGTACGGTCACCCTGTTAGCTGTTGCAGGGATTAAATGGTAGGATGAAAAGGAGCCACAAATAGTATTATGGGTAAGAGAACAGCGTTTTTTGGCTTGGTAAGGTGAAAGTGCAGGGCTACTGAATTTTGTATTTCTGTTGTTCCTTTGAATAGACAGAATAGCAACGCATACACTCATAACCAGACGTTTCATGAAGATCATGCAGTGTTGTTTCAATAGCAAAATGATATCAGGCACCACCGAGCTGGGTAAATAATGCTGCTGCTGAAGGTCCGCTGCACTGCTGGTAGGAGGAATGGGGCCCCTGGCTGGCCTGGAGCGAGGCTGTGCGGGGGCAGCTCTGCTGGGGATGGGGCATCATCCTCTGGCCGGGAACCCCCTGCAGACTGCTGAGGTGGAGTGAGAGGGAGAATGGTCTGAAACATCTCTGCAGAGTTTGCAGCTGAGGTTCCTGTGGCTGCCAAATAGACGGGGAAAACAAAAGCTGCCCCTGCTCCTGAGATGCAGACTTACTTACTTCTCCTATGCCCGGGTTAAATCAAGTAAATCCCTGGTTAAATTTTAGAGGCCACAAAACTTTAGGCTTAACTAATAAAACGCAAGGTAGCTAATGACAGGAAACAAAATATAACATTATTCAGCTCTTACCACCTGCAAAAACCTCTAATTCAGTTTCACCTTCTTCCCTGCATAATTTCCACTGTAATGAAATTTGAAGGAAAATCTCAGATATATTGAAGAGGATAAATTTTTCTCTAGCACTGTATGAGGGTGTCTCAGGTTACTCATGAAATCTCTGGGGATATCTCTGAAAGCCATGACTTTGAAGCTTCAGTGGCAAATGGTGTGAAAGACAAAGAGGGATTGTCTTGAAACCTGAAGAATTTCAGATAACTTTCGGTGTGGTACCAAAATACAGGAGCAGAGGATTTGACTTTGACAGACGTCAGAAGTTTGACAGTCGATTAACGGACAGTGTGACTAAGCCATATATCACAAATAGGTGCAATTTGAGTGGGAAGTGTTTCTCTTCCCGGGATCTGAGTACTTTCATTTGATCTGGCAAAACCTGCAAGCGTGCCCACAGCCTCCAGCCCAGCCTAACCCCAGAGGTACTGTCCAAGTTCAGCCCGAAAATTTTGGCCCCGATTCACCTTAGAGCAAGCTGTCTCCACATTCCGTGTTAGCTCTGGTCCTTCTCAGAAGCATGGTGTGCTGCTGTAGGCTGAAAAGATTTCTCTGACTAGATTGGGGTGACTGAAAGGGTTTGTCCGCTGTGTGAGCCCACCTTCTTGGCTGTCCTTATTCAATCTACCTGCCTCAATAGGCAACATTAGCAAAATATTGCATACTATGTTATGTGCAAAGTCTGTTTAGACATCTAATTTTGAATTGCAGGTATGTCCTTAGGAGCAACAGTTGTTTGGGTAACTTGGAAAGTTACCTGGATATCCAGACTGAAATCTTGACTCCTGCATTCGGCAGGGCTAGTGTAACATGCAACAAGACCTGAACAAAAGGATGAAATTAAATATTTTTGGCTTTTCTTAAAAGATGGGGTAAATGTTCAGCATATGTTGTGGTACTTGAAGGGACAATCAGGAAGTACCTGCCATACTCACATGGTAAAAAAAAAAAAAAGCTCTTGCTTCTCAGAGCTTAGTTACGACCTCTTTGTTTGAGCCACTGCACCAGAGTGTTTCCAGTCTGAGTACTGCAAAGCAAAAGACTAAAAAGGACTGGCTTCAGCCACGTCCTCCTTCATGCAGCCCTCCTTTAGCAAAGCATTGCTCTGAAGTAGCTGCAGTTCAAGCTTTTGGTTTGGTAATCCCTGTTGACAGTGATCTGTGCTGTTGGCTTCCTCATCTCCTTCCCTGATCATCACCAGGTTCCCTCCAGGCGATCTTGCGCTTCAGTTTTTCCCCCTCCCGTGTCTGCCTCACTGGGATGCTGTGAATTTAAACACATTAAGTACAGGATAGAATATGCAATTAGGACCGGCTGTGTTGGCTTCAGTGTTATGGTCTGGTCCCTCTGTGCAGTTCAGAATGCCAAGGGCCAAATTTGGCTCCAGAAGACAAATGGAGAATTCTCTTTGTGGAGAGAAGTGGAGAGAAAAAACTTGTATTTCCAGCAGAATTAGCTCCTGTGCCAAAACTATGTCTCTGACAAGATGTGAAAATAAAATCTGGCAACGTGGACATGAGATCTAATTGAAATCTTTCACCCATGGCCTTCACTTAGAGCTCTAGTCTAACCTGTGCCAGAGTTGGCCATTGCAAAGCTAGAGAGTAGTTAACAACACACTTTTCCCTTTTACCTTATGCAAAAGGCATTATATTAGATTAGACCATGTTACTAAAAAACCCTCATTCTGTCAGTTTTTGAACTGTATTGACAGGTGAGGTTGTGTACAGTGTTGTTTGTCTTTCATAGGAAACCCTATTGTAAGTGCAAATTCATGTGAAATGCTTAGAAACTGTGTTACCAGATTGCCAATCTTTATGTCCTGACATTAAAGACTCTATAACTAGACATGTTCATTTTGAGGGGATCCTTGTATGTTTCTGAATCAAATTTGTATTTTCTGAGTCCCAGTTTGCTACAGGGAGCCGTCCATCCTGATTTGGGGACTGGCAAAACTGAATTTGGAAATTAAAAGTACACTTATAATGGTGTAATTATTTAATAGAGTATTAATATTATTCTTTAGTTTTACTACAGTCATTCTAATCTCGTGGCATTGAGTACAGGTGGCTTCAAATCAATTACATTTACATTAAGGAATTCTTCCTTGGAGTTACTACCTCTGTGAAGTGTTAATTCTTTCCTCATTGCATGTGCTTATAAAGCTTGTCATCCATTCTTCTCAGCAGCAGAGGGAGAACTGTCAGCTGCTTTTTACTTCATGGCAATCGTCTGAGAGGTTACGAGGATACATATGAAAAAATGGCTTAACCTGAAAAGTGAGCCACAGAACAAAAGTGTTCGTATGTGCAAGACCGTAAGACACATAGTGGGTATTTCCAAGGGCTGGCCACCAAGGAGAGAAGCAGGTCCCAAAGAAGGTTACATACAGGAGATGATGTACCTTCTCAGAGGAGCCATGATTCCCGGTGCTGGGGCTGGTCTGGGCTTGTGCGGGTTAGTGTCAGGTCCAGGAGCTCCTTCTGCCTCATGACATTTCATACTGGGAAATTTAGAGGAGTTGGCAACTGTCCGCCTTTGGTCGTGTGTTGGCTTGGCTGCTGCACCTGAATTAATTGTGTGAAAGAGAGCCTGCAGGACTGTGGCCACTGGGCATTGCCCAAGGAGGTGGATGGGACCTGAGTAGAGATGGTCGGGTGGAGGGGAGAAGCTAACAGAAGAAAAGATGTAGCGTGGACACCAAGGTGCTTCAGCACAGCTCTGCAGCTGCAGGTGACCACCCTCTCAAGACAGGCTTTAACTACAATGCCCACAAACTGTACTGGAGCTAAGAACAGCAAAATAGGATGAAATGAAAGCATTTCATGAATTTTAATCTCAAATTCTATATTCCAGTTCTTATAGTATTCTTACAGAAATTTAGCTCTGTATCAAAATGAATTCACCAGCTTTTGTTGACCCGAAGTTTATTCCACGCACTCTGTATTTTGTGTTGGAAAGTTTTGCTGCTGGTTGAAAGCCGATTAAAATACATTTTTCTTTAAAAAAAGAGTCACATTTTACTGTTATTTATGAGACTCTTGTCTCACACTTCGGTGTGAGGTCTGTGGTTTCTAGTCTAGACCATCCAAGTGTGAAAGATCTGTTTATTTATTTGTCTCCTAGGTGATTATGGCTATCCTGGATGAATGCATAAATCAGAGAGTGGTCTGTCATATTTCTTTCTTTTGTTTAGAAAGCAAATACTCATATGACTATAGTGGATTTAAAAAAAAAAGTTCTAATACCGCACCTTTGGATCTCAGTGTTATTGTATTATAATGCCTTAGGGTGTGATAGTCTGGATGGGTAAACACTAATCATTCCTCACCGGACCACTTTTCTGGAAGCAGAGGCAGCAGCGATGAGGACTAACCATGCATGGGGCTGCAGCAGCAAGAGTGGAGCCAGCAGATCCAGGGAATTTGTCTTCCTCCCTACCCAGCACTTCTGAGATACATCTGGAAGACTATGTCCACTTCTGGGTCTCTAACATAAGCAAGGCACCAATACACTGGAGAGAGTTAAACAGAGGGCCCCCAAGACAATCAGGACTGGCCTATTTGCCATCTGAGGAGAGGCTTTAGGACTGGGCCTTGTTCAGCCTGGAGAAGAGAAGGGGACAGGGACCTTAATACTGTCTACAGTGGCCTAGTAGGAGGTGACGGAGAAGACGTAGTTGAGTGCAGCAGTGCATAGCGCAGGGACAGCAAGCAACAGGGAGACATGAGAGCAGGGGAAATTCCACCTGGACAAATGGAAGGAAAATTTCACCATAAGGATGATGAAGCTTTGCAACAAGGCCCCAGCGAGGGGACCTTCTTAGATATTTTCAAAACTTGACTGGAGCAATATGACCCCACTTTGATGCTGCACTTGCTCTGAGTGTGGGGGGACAGAGAAGATCTCTGCAGATCCCTTCCAACTGACACTATTTTACCATTCCAACCTCTGACTGGAATACTCACCATAGACCCAGGCAACTTCAGAAATGCTTTTCATTAACCAATACTATATTTCAGGCATTTTTAGAAGGAATAAAATAATAAATGAATTTGGGATCATTTTTGTACTTTGCAAAATCAAATACTGTCAGTTGGCAACTTTGTCACTCCTTAATTTACCTTCAATGAAGTGAATGATTTTGTTCATGGAACATGAATTCCACAGTGTTTACTTTATACATGGAGGTACAATACTGGATATATTATACCTCTGTGACAGCAGATGCTCTTTTCCTCTGGAGAATCACAGATCTGTGCTCAAATGTAATGGGTACAAAGCTCGTTGAGACAGCTAGATGGAAAACACTGCTTTTATGCATTTAAAATTAAATTTTAAATTTGTTTTTTTTTTCAACATAGAAAGGAATAGTCCCATACTAACAGGAAGAAAGTGATTTTCTAATGCAATAACAAGTTGTTCCATGAGCAGCAAAATTGATTAGATTCTGTGGGTTTTGAAAAGATATGAGTGTAAATGAACCATTTCTCTGTGCTCAGAACACTTGTGGTATTTTTGTCCTATGCAAGAATTCCAGTGTCTTTATAGAGGTTTGAATTCTTGCTGCCACCTTCCATTTAATGAGGGCAATAACAGGAGCTTTATCTCATACGGGTGTGATGAAGTCTGCAGGACTATAATGGGCTTGAATCTCTGTCAGATTTGGTTGAAATTAGAGGGTTCAAAAATTATTAGTGAATGTCACAGAGAGGAAGATGGATATACGTATGAAGTCTGATCATTTAGGCTTGATTTCCATAGAAAATGTGGTTAAAAATGTAAAGTATTAAGATTCTGAACTTGGTTTAATTACATAATTGCTTATATGAACATGTCTAAGTATGCTCTTTCTAGTTAGCAAAAAAATGCCAAATTTGGGATGAAAGTTTTATTAATGAACAGATTTTAATGACCAGCTCTTGATAAACATCATAGCTGTTAAAGAAACTTTGAAGAAGGAAAACATTCAGAAGACAACTAAAATTACTGATTTAAAGCCAAGCTCCCAGTTTAGTAATTCATCTTTTTATAAACTAATTTTTGCCAAATGGAACTGAAATTAAAACAATGGAAAAACAGACTGATTCTCAACAGATTTATTTTTCCTATGACACAGCTGGCTGAGCTCTAGAAACTTCTTCAAAAACAAATATGAAGATTGCTGTCACCTGATCTTGGGACACGTCTTTCCATTATTTGAATCAAGAAAGAGTCATGGTTCTTCTACCTTTATTTTTGAGCACAGTGGCATGGGCGTTTCATGGGATAACATTGTAAAGTCATTTTACAGGTTTGTAACTTGAGTGTGCAACTAATCTCATTTAATATAATCTATGTATAAATCAGCATTCAATGCAAAATTAGTCTTTTAGAGTGTTTTCAGTCAATGGAAAGAAAGGCAGGAACCCGTAGAGCCTGACTCAGTTAATCTAGGGTTGATATATAAGACAAATGGAAAGAAGCTACCTCTGAAGTAGTCTGTCCTTCTCCAGTGACAGTAGATGTGGACTAAATGGCCACCTATGTTTAGAAATCTAATTCTGAGACACTTAAGGTTGGGTAAGGTGAATCCTGCCTTTGCAGACCAAAATCTTCCTTTTATCTAATCGAATTTTTTTTCTTCCTTCCCTCTTCTGAACAAAAGAAATCTGCTGTCTGTGTTTTATCCTTCAAATTCATAACCAGTGCAAAGGAAATGTAATTTTGCCTCTAAAAATAGAGATACACATACCCAGTGCTTCTATGTGTGCCCTTCACAGTGCCCTCAGACTTGGCTGATAGGTCATTCCAGGTTTTTTAATCAAATCATTTTTCACCAGTCAAGACAGAGGATATGTGGTTCTCCTCTCTTACAGAAGGAAAATCCCTGGCTTTTCATTGTCTGGTTATGTGTTTAAGTGCTGTAATTACCACCTGATATATTGATGATACTGAATGTTTTAAGCTCTATTTTCTTCTTGTCAGAATAACACTAACAAAAGCAATGCTCCCATAACTGATTGTTCTCTCAAGAAGAGCATGAGGGGTTACTCTGTAGAACCAGTCAAAGTCTTTGGACAAAAAAAAAGTGGTGCAAACTCTTTATTTATTATTTATTTATATTATTATTTGAGATTTATTCAAAACCTGACTAGACACAGTCCTGAACAGTCTTCTCCAGGTAACCCTGCTTTGAGCTGGCGGTTGGACTAGGTGGTCTCCAGAGATGCTTTCCCACCTAGTCTGTGATTCTGTGAAATGACATGAAAGCTGAGGGAAGTACCAGAGGGTGAGTGGATTGCACATCTCAATCTGTTTGAAAAGAAAGGCTGAAAGTGTAGCTTCATTAAAGCGGGCAAGTGCCTTCATGGGAAGTAGACAATGGGCACTAAAAGGGCTCTTCAGGGGGAAAAGAAGAATATAAGGACCAGAAGTGGAAATAGGTAATTCAAGTGACAAAACAAAGAAACAGAGGCAGAAAACTTCTCCCAGTGATGGTAGATTAACCAACATGTGATATATCTTCCACTGCCTTCCCAGGAAGCCTGGTTCGGCCAAACATGAATAATCTTTTTGTTAAATACAAGTTATTCATCCCAAGAGCAGATACAACCAGGTAAACTAAATAGACCAGGTATTTACAGGAGACTTGCTTGGATGATCTAACACTTTGTTTACACCTAAATATTGAAGGACCTATCTTTGATAGCTGAAGAGAATAAAATAAAATACAGGAAATAGGTTCTGTTCAGGCTGTTGCAGATTTGTGCAGTTTCATTAAAGCTTCAACAACAAGCTTTGTTCCTCCTGGGTGTTCTTAATGGTTGCCAAAACTGCCTGTTGACATTATATCACTTTTCATTGAGGGCTGACTTACAAGCAAATGAAAGGGTATTGGAAGTAATGAAAATAAGAGTGTTTCAGCATCCACTCATGGGTGGATGCTGGAGTGTAACTCTGTGATGCAAAGGACAGTACACAGTGCCTGGGAATAGCATCTGTGCTTTGCAAGAAGCTTCACTGCTGGAGTCTTTCTTTTTATAATAAAAGGTCTGCCTTGTACCTGATAAAATTTAAAAAAGTCAAATACACTGATGAAATAAGATTTTAAAAGTTTTAAAATGATTGTAGTGACACAAAGACAATTTGCAGCTTGGAATCACCTCTGGAGTTTTTACTCCGGTACGGGAGAGGGAATTTTCCCCATGAGGATGCTGTACACCATTCCCAAGTGGGTGTCATATAATCTGCCAGAGAAAAAAAAGCTTTGTGTACTGCATCTATCCGTCAACATAAATATTAACATGGTGTTGCTTGGCTTCACCTGAGCACTACTTATTAGCCAGACACCGAAGCTATTATCTGAAATCTTGAGATCGACTCAGACCACAGTGGAACCAATGAATGTCAATGAGGATGAAGCCTACACTAAACAATGTTGACTCTTTATGTAAACAGTGGTTTAGGGACTGAATAAATCAGACCACCTTAGAGACAGACTGTGCGTCCTTTCCTGGCACAATAAGAATACAAAATAGACAGTTTGTTTTTTAAGTAATGCTCCTTGGCCTTTCATTTGAATACTGACACATAAAAGAGAGAAATAAGAAGGTTCCTACCACATTGTTTTCTTTCCGAGGTAGGAGGATGCTCATGAAAAAAGCAATGTGAGGAACCATCTTCCTTGCACCCCATAACATGGAGAGAAACAATCATTGCTGCTCCGTAGGTCGTGCTTGTTTCCTGGAAAAGGGTTGGCGGTGACGCTTTCCCTCCCTTACACACAGTATTGGACCCTCTACAAATAAGCCAGCTCCTGAATTCCTTCAACTTATCCTGCTCCATTCAACACTGAACCACAGAGTTGGAGATGTTCTCCAGAACATACTTCAGTCAACCCTGACTGCCTTTTCTGTGTAGAGCAATGAAAACATGGATGGAAGCCTCCCTGCTGTTAGGAAACAAGCATCTGCCAGTTGTTAGCTATTTCAGAAGGTGACAGAATGAAGCCAGTGCTCTTCCCTAGAAATAATCGCCTGGCTTAATAATCACTTTTCATAGCCAAGTGTAGTAGCCAAGAGTCCCTGTTTGCTCAGTGAGTCCCAAAACAGCAGGAGTCTTTCCCTTCCTCTTCATACTTTTCCCAACTCTATCAGTTCAATCTTTTGGAAGGTTAGTGCAGAAAACCTGCCTTTGGTTCCTCTTCCTTTGCATCCATAACTGTATAACGCTATTTTGGGCCGGGAAAGTGACAATCTAGAATGTGAAATCTGGACCGAACACAACTGAAAAATATCTTGACTTCTTTCATTCAATAGGTTTGGGTTCTGGATTAGAGAAGGCACTAAATTCTGTGCCTTTTCAGTATAACTGAAGTTTTTAGAGTTAAATTTTATAGACTGAAAAATAATAGCCATATACTGTTTCCAGCCGTACTGTAAAAAACTTCTGCTAAGTTAAAATGAAATCACCTCTGGGCCTAAACCATCTAGCTTACTTACTTTTGGTAAAGTAATATACTTGAATCCTTAGGGCTTTACTTTCTGCAGATTTATTACATATCTTTATGTAAGCAAGAAGAGATGACTTGAACTAAGCTACAAGAACCTTACAAGCAGACCACAGAGTGCGTATTCAGGACACCGAGCCCATGATGATGGGACTGTTTTTACAAAGTGTGGAGCATCTAGCAGCTTCCACTCCCATGAAGTCCAGTAATGTGCACTTCTCAGGCTTATTTTACGCAGCTGCTTTGTACACTTTGTTCTAGCTTTGTTCTAGCTTAGATGAGCATTATCAAGTTGTGAGCACTGGGAGGAATAGCAAAGACCTTTTAAAAGAGAAAACAAAGGTTCCAAGAGCCTGGAAAACTGCAGACATGTCTTCTTAAAGGGGCACTGAGCCTGGGTGAATGGCTGTTTGCTGCAGGGAAAGAATATTTTTTCCATTGTAGAGTAAAAACACACTGCAGGGACCAAATGCATTTCTTCATTTGGCTGGTATCATCTTGCAATCATTCCATATCCACACCTGTTGATCAGGAGAGTCCTACTCACAGAAGCACTGCAGAATTGAGAGCAATGTCCATTTCATCAAATTAAAAAAAAGAAAAAAGACTCTGTACCGAGGGACCCAGTTATCCTGTCAGTGTGTCGGTACGGTGTGTTCAGTTCTCCATGCTTGCCTTCTTTGCTCTCATCCCTTCTTTGATAATGCTCAACTCTGTGAAGTAAAACGGAAGAAAGCACAATGGTTAGTTTGCTGCTGCTGAGCAGCATAACTCTAATACATCAGTGAACAACAAAGGAAACCAATTCGTATTGCAAGATGTTTCAAAAAGGCAAAGATTTGCACGGGGCTTTATAACACAATATAATAGCATTTAGTTAAATGGAGTCATTCTTGCATGTTACAAGCCTATAAATCAAGGCTGCCCAATAAGAAACAGAGAATTAGTATAGGTTTTAAGACATCATTAGGATTTAAGTTGAACTAACAAAATATGGCTCATTTCACAATCTTTGAGTACTGTTTAATGTCCCTGATACCAAGTTATGATGCTAATATTATCACAGATAAAATTCAGTTTAGTAGAAAATTTTATACTGAAGTGGGAAGGAAAAAAAAAACAAATCAAGAAATGTAGTTAAAAATATATCTGTTACTGAGATTTTATAGTGGCAGCTGCAATAGAAACTTCTACAGAATGAAATCTTTTGCTCACGAAAAATAAACATTTACAAGAAATTTAAGCACTTTTTAAAATCCTTACTTGGTTTAACTTTGAAAAACACCTATACTGGAAACCTCTCCCAGTTTTCTTTATGTCTTCTAAATCTCCTTGGAATATTTTTTTTGAGCCTGGATTCTCATTTTAGTAGTTATGAGAGAAGGACAAAGGCTATTGCTAAATGATTTATTAAAATGCTCTTCATATTTCACATGAGAACCGACACTAAGCTTCTTGCATTAAACATCTTCCTCCTCCACATCTCTTGTGAAAGTTCTGCTCTTCCACCATGCCCACAAGAGTCTCTTACTCTTACACATGTCGAATAAAGTTTGACCTTCCCTCACAGTACCTTTAAATCAGCGAGGCTCTTTGAAGATAAAGGTGCTAGTCTGTGTGAATAGGAATAAAAGAATCTTTTGGAGAACATTAAAGAAGAGAGAGTAGAAAAATTTTTTATTATATACATATATATTTCCTTTACGGGTCTTTTCACAGATTAAATGCATTCTGGTGCTGAGCTACCGTAACTGAAATCTGAGTAAGACAAGTATATTCTCTGTTATTCTAAATATAACTTAAGCTAATTGTTGTTGGAGAGGAAACTAGAGATGGTTATGATGCTATGCAGAGTCTGAGTAAATAAATGTACTGCGAAATAGGAAAATCAGTTCAAGTCCAAATCCACAGCATATAGTTTACCTATATGATTACTTATATATTGAGATGTTTACAGCTGCCCCAGGATGTTCATCACTGTACAGTCTTTGAACAGTTTCTGCTCTGCTTTTCCATTCAGCATTGTGTGACTCTCTTCCGGCATCATGAAAGCCCTGTATGCTTTGAAGGCTGAACTTTCTCTCTGAAGCATTTTATTTCTTTGCTGGCATGTTCATTTTGAAGTTTTCAAGCTTATTTCGGAAATTTTCTGTTGGATCTGTGATGATTTGATGAACTTATTTAATCAGCCCTGCATGGTATTGCAAAGTCATACAAGCATAGCATTTCAAGCGGTTTCAGATTAGTTCAAAACCAGCAGGAAGAATCAATTATACAAAATCTTCTCTTCTTTTCACTATTTCTTCATTATTCCTTCAGTAATGAGAATGAAATGTTTCATCTTTGTGTTTCCATGCGAAAAGCTAATAAACCTTAACGGACAAGCATCCATTTTTAACACACAGTGGTTAGGTTTGCCTTCAAGTTACATCATTGCTTAGAAGAAGAGTGTCCTTCGTTCTGACTCTTAGCAAATCAAAGTGACTTAGTCTCTTCTGTTTTCAAATAATTTTTTCAGGAGCTGACTAAAATGGCCTGGTTTTCAGAAGTGGTGAGCTCCCTCAAATTCCACTGTATGAGAGCTACAGGTGGTTAACAGCGTTGAAAGCTCAAATCACATCTGCTAAAGAGACTAAATATGGATTTTGAAACCTCACTGTAAGCTGGAAAGCTTTGACATTTCAAACTAATAATACTGGGCAGATTTTTTATGCATTATTGATCTTTCTGGAAGTAGAGTCTTACCCTTCGGAACAGGGAATGAGATCTGTGGGAATGAAATGTGTTGTATAAGTGCAATTAATTAGACTACATATTGCCACTTAATTCTCCAGGTTTTTTCTCACCCAGTAGCAGTGAGACCGACTGTTACAGAACTGTCCAAAAATGTATCAGTGAACTCTCTGAGCCTTTAAAACAGTGGTTGCATATGAACTGACTACTGGGACTGTCCCCATCCCCTGCTAACTCCCAAACTCTCCCAGACAGTATGCTGGAGAGTGTCAGAGCCATCTGACATGGCCTAAACTGTACTGGGATAATTTAACAGTGCGAATTTACAGTGCAGACAATTAATTTCCACTGCTTAAGAGTCTTCCTTGGAACTGTTTAACTTACAAGTATAGACACAGCTGCAATATCCAGACATGCCATCAGCAACTTAGATTATTGATGCAATTTGTACCATAATTGCATGTAAGCCTCTGAAAGGGGCTGTCCACCTATGTGGTGAGACACCGAGTCCACACCACGGAGTGCTTTACAGCTGAGGAACAGAGATACAGGGGAAATAAAGCGCAGGCTCTTCCTCACCGCTACTTTAAGCATTAAGTGAGGAAGCAATTTTCATAGATTGCCTCTATATTAAATATGGCTATAGAAGAAGCCAGTATGCATATTGGGAGTTTATACATGCAGAGGTAGAGGTGTTTATGGAGGGAGACTGCAGTCCACCCAGGCCATGGCTGTGCTACACCCTGAGTTTCTACGTTGATGGGAAGGGACATAACACACAGGCTTCCAGCTTAGCCACTACAGCTACATCACTGCTGCTGGGAGACTGCACCTAGGCTGAAATAACTTGCAAAAAGTCAGCGTCAAGCCTGGAACTAACTGAGCCATTTTTTCTGCCCTGGGCAAGAGATAACATTGGTCATACGGTGTTGTTGCACAAGGGATGTGGAGACAGATTTAAATGCTTAAAGTTTTATTCATGGAGTCTGTAGCTGAGAGGCTCACATTTACTCTAAAATTACCTTCGGGCAAAATACAAAGCTGAGAAAGAGAGAGAAAAAAGAAAGTGAACATTTTCACCCATGGCTGGCCATGAAGAGGTGCAACAGAGCTTCCAATGCGTCTTCTTCTGGGAATCCTCTCCAGGTGGTGTTAATGATGATGATATTTTTCCACCATGTTTTTCCATAGTACTCGTATACTTTTCATCTTAACCTGCTCAAACTCCCTTCTGGAAACTCCTGCTTAAAAGGCTATTTCCTCTGAGTGGAGCACAAATGTTTCACACTGAGCTTGGATATATATTATTAGATAATTCTAACTGGAGACTTAAATCACTATTATCTACCGTGTTATCGAATAACTTTTGTTTTTTCTCTGGTGTAAACTAAAAGCTATAAAATAAGGGATGAGAGAGGGCGCGGGGAAGGAAGGAGTCATTCTTACTCTGGTGACAATTGCTTCCCATGAGAAATCAGACGTAAGAATAACATCAGGGTTTGCAGGTGCGATGCCATGAGAATAACAGCATGAGAACAACAACGTGAGAGCAGGGAAAAACACTGCGGTGGCAGCTTCGGTGAAAGGTAACAGACCTGCAAATGGAAGGCAGACTACAGAACTGCAAGGGAAAGGACCTTAGCACTACTCAGGCGAAGGCACTCTGCAACAGCTTCGTGTCTGCCTTTCTCTCTCCACTCCAGCTGTCTTCTTACCTCCTCCAACACCTCTGCAAGAAGCAGGTAAGAGCTACAGAAGTTTCTCTGAGTGGTCTCAGGTGATCCTAACCATAGGCACCATAGTTCCATGTGCTGGGGTTATGCATCATCAAGGAATAACTTTCTTCTATGTTATTAAGAAATATCCTTAGACTGCTTTATTAGATTTCATACATCTGTCTTCAAGATTTTATGCATCTGCCTTCCTCTAAATTTATTAGATGTTATGCATTTCTTGTAGTCACAATCACACAAAATCACCGAGTCTGTTTTTATAAGAGTAGGTTTGCAACGGCAGGCTTATTCTCTGGCCAATGGTTCCATGTTTAAAAGTCTGTCCCTGATAAGTCCTGTGATTTCCTCCACATTCGCTTCTTTTACGCCACCTGAGGATATAGCCCTCTGGCTACAGGCACTAGCTAACTGCAGTTCCAAGCCATAAAATTCATTACAGTATTTACTTGGCATGTTTCGTACAGTAACAATTTTCCAGGACAGTAAACTTTTCCAGGATAGTAAACTCACAATATTTCCCTGGTTCCAGTTATATATTTCAGTCTGCTGCCAGATGCTGCAGATTTTCCTGAGTCTGGCAAAGTTCCACGCAATTTAACAAAATTGTTGTTGGTATGTATCATTTCTTTACTTAGAATCCACTTTGAGATATTGATTATTATAGGTCAAAGACGATAAGTTCAGCGGAAAGAAAGTTGAAGATAGAGACTTGAGGGTACCCTTTTTTACACTTTGTAAGTCAGACTCTAGTTGGTACTGTGACCCCTTTATGGGGCTCAGGATAAGACGAGAGGCAAGAGGCTGGGAGGAGAGCAAAACAGCAGAGAGACGTCACCTGTCACTTGGACGAGGTCAGAGTCCCCAAATGTCTAACCACAGCGGAGTCTGGATGTGTTCAGCCTGGGAAGTGTTGTTTTCATGTTTACGAGGAGCTGTTGTGGTAGACCTACGCTGGGGTGGGGGTTGATAAATAATGTTGGATATATGGCAGAGTCATAAAATCATAGAATGGTTTAGGTTGGAAGGGACCTTGAAGATCATCTAGTTCCAACCCCCCTGCCATGGGCAGGGACACCTCCCACTGGACCAGGTTGCTCAAAGTCCCAAATGCTGAGAATCTGATAGCAGTTGAAAGAAGCCTGTAATTCATCTCAACCAAGCTGGACTTGGTCATAACTACAAAAACACTAGTTAGTCCCCAACAGCAAGAACGTATTTGTCAGGCATCTGGTCTGGCTGGCAGTTGGTGTACATGTTGAAAGGAGAGAGGAGGGGAAAAATGTGTGTGTATATACACGTATGTACATCCACCCCTCCACAAATTGGTCAATTTAGTTGCAACATTTTGGTCACAACATTGGTCACAAATTGTGACCATGTAACAAATATATGACACCATGCATTAGAACATGAAATGTGCAGAAAGAAAGGAGGGTTGGTAAATTCAGCTGAGGGTCTTGTGACCCGGTGGCTGTTGTTGAACAGTGTTGTGCTGCTTTGCTGACTGCCAGCCTGCCTGAACCAAGGAAACGTGAGAGAGCATTTTGGTGCCAAACCTGGTTCCTAGCAAAACAAAGCAACAATCATTTCTGGAAAAACCAAACTCTGAAGAAAAGCCATTAAATCACCATGGGTCACACGACCTTCTCCTGTACTCAGTTATTATTCTCTGACAGTGATCAAATGGGGGAAATATAATCAGAGGAGTATAGAGTAAAATTTATTGTTCTAACTTCTGGGAATCTCTAGTAGTGTAAGAAGATAATCTCTCTGTATTTATTCCTCTCTCCCTAAAATCTGAGTGAACTTCTATGTTGGGATTCTCATGGTGTTCTGCATCTTGTGATGTAGAGTCGGGGAGGCACAGACATGGCTCCTATTCCATGGCTGTATAAAGGATGAATAAAAAGAGATGATATCCACAGCAAGTGTTTTCCTGGTTTTAGGCAGGTACACGTAGAAAACATGATGATGAACTTAGAGCAAGTGAGTTAACAGTGGACTCCATTAGAATTTAGTTTTCAGTTCTTTGGCATCTAAATATTTCATGTTGAACACAGACACAATGCTAACTTCAGGGACAGTTAGGAGGCAGAGTTTGTTTTCTTTTCAAACAGATCTGTGTTGCTATTTTGACATTTTCTTTGGTTCCTTATTGAGGAAGGGTACTTTCGTGATTCATTCTCTTATCTTTGCCCAGGATTACAAGAAGTAACAGCTTTTTGCCATTTTCCTGTCTCCAGTCCACCTGAGACACTCTCAGGCTCTAAATATGATAAGATCAATCTTGATTAGATTCCTACAGATATGTGTATGAGGCGAGCTGTATCTTATCCCACGCTCAGGTCCTGCATCTCACTTCTGAGAATATTTATTATTAATGCCATTGCTGCTTATCACCTCTTCTGTTATGAAGGCAGTAAAGCCAGGTAGTATTAAATTTTGAAAATTCTATTTCAGATTGTACCACCGTTCAAATTTTTTATTTACTAAAACAAAAAGAACTTAGTACACAGCAGAATAGATCAACCAAGCTCATCTTTTTGTAGATTTGTATTTTTTTTAATTTGATACCAAGACTATTGTAAACTCTTGCAGAAAGCATTCACTCTCAAAATCTATTTATGAATTTTTGAAAAACAGATTTTGTCCTTTTACATTTCACATTGTATCAATTTGCAAAGCACGTTAAGGACAGAGTATGAACAAATCATGAATGCAGTACTATGAAAAGTAGTTGCTTAGGGAACAAAATTTGGTAACAGACAACTCCCAGTCTAGCAGATTATGCTACTCTGATATGAAGAAAATGAATTTCAATTTTGACTCTTGAGAAATTGCATTAAAAATTAATGATAAGTCTACATTAACCACTGGAACTGTTAGTTAGACATGGATGAGCTTCTTTTCACTGCCTAGTTTTTTTTCCAGGGACTTTGAAGGCTTTTTCCAAAAAGTAATCATGATCTACTTTGAGCTGGAATTGACTCTAGGAATTCTTAGAAGAGGCATCAAAGAAAGGAAAGCATACAACCAGAAACTGGTCAAGCTTAGGTGAAGCCAGTCAATGAGCACTGATTTATACCACCACTGAGGGATCTGACCTGCTGCTCTTCAAACTCAGGCTTATATTCAACTCCCTGTTGCTATGTATCACCTAAACTGCAGCAACAGCTTACAAGTGAATGCTTTACATGTGGAAAATGCAGGGTAGCTCACTACAGTCCAGTCTCAAGCAGATTAGATTAAATGGTAATTGCAACAACACAGAAAGCATCTATGGGTAGCTACTGTGGTTCAGCTTGCTACATTTGTCTAACTTCTTAACTACTGTAGCAGTAATTAACCAGAGCCTTTAATTCAAACAGTTTGGGGCCATGAGATGAGTCTTACTATGGGTCAGATTCTCCAATTTGACAAAGCTGTAGCTAGCAGATGGTCAGAAAAAAATAAACAAAGACACCTTCATACAACTGGACTTGGTTTTGGTCCCCAGTACAGCTTAGGGAAGTTTACCTGATCCGCCACAACTCCAAGGCACTATTTTGTAGCTAGGCATCACAGAAGCATTTTGTGATTCAAGTACATCCCTGTCTGTTCCTGGCATACTGGACTCCTGAGCCTGGAAAGGAGGGCATCTCCTGCTGTGCTGCCTCTACACCATTTTGGAATTCCCTCTGAACGCACAATCTCAGCTCTGACTGCTGTATGTCAAGTAGTGTCTATATTTACCATGCAGGAAATATCTTCATAAACAGTGAAAATCCACTCCTGTTACAATGTTCTAATACTTAAATTGTTCTGGCTCCTATACCCTGAGGCTAAGGAAAAGTATTTTCTGCTGTCTCTCAGAAGTAGCTGTCTCAAGAGAGAGGTGGATGTTTTCTGCTCAGTATTTTAGTTGGAGGGCCAAGCATGTCTTCAGAAGGACAAGTCACTGATGCGCTTGGGGTAGCCCTGATGAGTATAATGCATTTTCTCATAACTGTAGGCTAAGTAGGCATTTTCATATATATCATCCGTTAGTATAATTAATAGATGCCTATATTTATATATCAGAGCTGAGTGATGATGATAAAAAAATCGCTTAGTGTTCAACATGTCAACATATTAAATAAGACTGGGATACATTGAGCCCCAAATGGCTGTAATAAATATTCCCAACTTTTCCCTAGTTCCACTTCTAGCTGTCACACTCTCCTTTGTTCTGATTAATAGAATCAACCTTCTAAAGGTAAAGATAAGAAATAACTTAAAATGGCAAAGTAGGATACCTGTAGAGAATGCATATTCTGTTCAATACGGAGGAAGAGAGTGACAAAAGAGACTTCAGAGTGGCTTTCAGCAGGGGATTTAACAGTGTAAACAGAAAACTTTGTGCAAGACATTATCCCCCACCTCATCTCTGCTCCCACTCTCTGATGGATGTACCCTTGTAACTTGTTCACCATATTTATGTCTGTTGTCTTTTACACTCATTCTGCACAGATAACAGCTTTTATAGACATTAGGCTGGAAAAACCCATACCACAGAGGTCTTTTATATTGTCTTGTTTCCCATCTTTCCTCAGTTTCTCTGGCATCTTTGATCACACTGCCAATATGCTGCAAAAGAAGTGCATTTTTACACTTTAGCACAAGAAGGAAGTGGATTCCCTTGGGGTCATGGAAGAGCTGTTCACAGAAGACCAAATTCTGTCAGCAAACCTGCAGGTTTTGCAGCTGATACAGCTCTCTAAAATTAATGACCGCAGGTAGCAGTAGCTGCTCTTTTCATCTTGGACAAGAAATGTTGCATTCCATAAACCTGTCTGTACAGGCTACCAGTAGACTCAGTAGATCCATGAAACTGTGTATTGTCTCCCAGTTCACATCATGTCCTGATGTTGCCCTCTGTGTCTATGCCATGTGGTTTATAGGAAAATCCCTCTGCCCTGTCATTGCACCTGTGGTCTACATTACTCATAAGATGTGTTGTCATCAGTTTAATGCATAATCTAGGCCATTTAAATTGGCCTAAATACCCTGTAAGTCTCTGTATGCTGTAAATGAAGAAAATATGACTTCCTGGAACACTTCTGATGAGTTATGCAGTGGATCACAAAAAGACTTGAATATGAAGCTACCTGCACCCAACCAACAGGAGAATGTCAGGACATCAGTTGTGCAGAACGTGAACTGTATTAACATTCCCAGACATTTCAAGCAACAGATAGTATGAAGGTCTTTAGACAGTGACCATTAACTTACAACTGTTATCTCGGTGGAAGTGAGATTCTGTTTTCAATAGTGAGGTTATCTGCAATGCTGTGAGGAATCTGCCATTATGTCCCCAATTTTTTGGAGTGGACTTAAGGCAATCTTCATTTCTCCTAGAGTCAGATGTTATAGTGTAGGCATGAGTAAAGTTTAAGTTCCAGAGTTTTAATCCTTAGGTAGATATCAAGGTTTGGAATAACCTGTTTTTCAGGATAGAGAGAAGGTACATATGACAGCCTCAGGTACATGTGTCTACTTTGCAGACACATGTGTGTGAGAAGAGACTTACCTTCTTTGCATAGAGACATGCTGATTATGAGAAAACTCATCGTGATAGAAGAAAGAGTGATTTGAATGGAAACGTTGCCTGTTGGCGAATCACGCAAAAGAAGACTGAGGGTGGTGTTGCTTTCATGGGTTGGTTAAAGTGTGGATAACATTGGGCCAGAGGGACACGCTGGTGAGAACTCAGGGAGTATTATTGGCATCTGCTGTTTTTCAGACTGCCTGTTTTTAAAGCCAACCAAAAGGAAAAGTTCTGGTGGTAGAAAGAGCTGAATCATTGACCAAGAGGGTAATGCTATCATTAGTCAGAAAAGCTGTCAGAATAGCTGTGCCTGGGCTCGTATTCTTAATATTTAAATACCTAAATGTTGGTTTGCACAGTACCTTGACACGCTTAAGAAAACAAATTCCTTAACAGTAAGGAGAATGGAGGACTTTCTGTAGCTGTAGACATGAGGGACACAACAAAGACACGGCAAATCTCACGGAGTTGCTAGTGCCAGGCTAGACTCAGGGATGAGGGTGGCAGCCAGGTATTGTAAAAAAGACAAGCCAGGACTAGAAGCCAGAAAAATCAATGCTGCTTTTAAGCTGGTGGTGTGGGAAAGATCAGCAGCCAAAGTCTGGGCAGTCAGGACACCATGGAAGACGGGAGGGGAGGGTGGGTCCAGGCCAAAGACAGATGTTCTCTGTTAAAGAGTAAATCTTGGATATCAAACAGTCAAACTGGAATGAAGACCTAGGACTCCAGCATCAGGGCTCAGAGTAAGCAGTCGCGGCTAAGTGGGTAGAAGACAACTACACAGGTGAAACACATGCCAAGTGCCATGTTTAGCAGTAGAAAGCAACTGGCTCACATAGCTCTCTTGGCTGGGCCAAGAGCTTGAGTGAGGCTCTGATCCCCGCTGCAAAGCTCAGTTTCCCAGGGCCTGACAGTGACATTGCTAAAAAGCAACAAGAAAAACTCTCACCAAAGTTGCAAAGATAATTCATAAAAATGCACGTGAGCACTGATGCTTGAAAAACAGATCCCCTTATTCGTGTTTTCAAGTGCCTCTGAGAGCAAGCCACCCCTTTGGAGAGTGGATGCAGTCCACAGCTTTTCAAAATATCTTTGTAACAGTCTTCATTATGAATGTACTGTGTTTTATTCTGCTATTTGAAGTGATCCCTGTGGATCTCAGAACAAAGCAATGTGTTACCTTCACGGTGGAGTGAGACCAGCCATAAATACCTTGTAGAGCAAGAGAAGTACAACAGTGCTGAGTGATTCGATACTTCTAAGGAATTGGTCCTAAAGCCTTGGGAAAAGTACAAAGAATAATCTGTGTGTTTCAGCCAGTTCTTCTCCTTTGGGAATATACTAGAGCAGATTATGAAGTCTTGGAATGGATTTGCTTTTGGAGCACATGGTTCTTTGAACACTGATCCCACTGCAGCAAATGAAGATTAAGACTGTGTGAACATGTTACCAGAATACAAATCTTGTGGAATTATTCCTTTTTTTTCTTAGCCTATGCTCAATTCCAAGCAGCAGAGGTACCATACTTTATTATTAATGATCCACAAGTGAAATGCAGTAAACGACCGTGTGTGAGCCTTGTCCTAGTCCAAGTCACATCAACAGCCTTTACAAGGACATAATTATGGGAAATGAAGAATTTGTTGGATAAATCTGTCACCTGTGTGTAAAAGGAGCATGTGGTGCCACTCGTCCTGGCCTTCATCATATCCACGTATGTGTGCTCTTGTCTCCAGTTTCTGCAAAGCCCTTCCTTCCTGTGTTCATCCAACTGTAACTCATAGACCTACCTCTATCAGCAATGGGTTGTCTTCAAGAGTGGAAAGCGTGGTCTGAAGCAATGGTTTTAGTTGGTATTTCAATATATTGGAAACAAGTGGGTGGCTAGTTATCTAGGCTGATGATTTGTGTTATGAGGACATAGTGAGACTATGTGACCTAAGTGACCCAAATCTCCAACTCCGTTCCTTAAAGTACCACGCACTAGTCTGGCAGGATGGAGGTAACATTGCTCACAACCACGTATGACAGCTAGGCACACTGTTTAATTGGCCTGAGCCAAATCACTAATTTTAAGAATCATCTGAAAAACTAACGCTGATGTTCACAGTGTCTATCAGCTTTACTTCTTGGAACAAGAACCCCTTACAAAAACCAATGTACAGCCTATTCCTCTTGTCCTTGTTCAAACAGCATTTCCACTGATTTCAATATAACCCTACCTTCACTGTAAAGTCTTGGGAGAGACAGGCTGGCAATTAAATCCAGCAGCTTTGCCATCTAAAAACAAACTGGGCCAAATTCATTATACTTCTTTTTCTGAGGAAGCACAATAATTTTTTACAAAATTGAAATAAACTCACAGGAGTTTCCTGGCTCACAATAAGTATTAAATTACAGCTTGATGTTTTCATATGATACTAATTTACAGGCCTTATCTTGCAAGTTGCTAAATACCCTCAGTACTGGTTAAAGGCAGTGGTAGTGGATGTAAAAGCTGGTCAGCACTGAAAGGGATGGAGCCCCTGCTTGTTGATATTTTCAAGTCACGCTGTCTTCAACCTCATACCATGACCAGGACAAGAATTGCCCTTGAAGAGACAAACATGAATTATCTCCTGTGCTATCTCTTTCTTTTCCACAGCAATCTTATTTAGCCATGACTCGTTTTTTGAAACCGTATCCCACACGTATAGCTAAAGGACAAACTGTCTGAAGAATCACATAAATAATAAATCCTATGTTTAAATGTCAACCCTAAACAAACATCTTAAAAGAAATATCATTTAACTTGTTTTTAAATTATAAGAAATAATGGATGTTTGCAGAAAAATCAGCCTATTATGATATTTGTTTATACTTCATATTAACGTCAAGCAAGCAGAGCTCCAGGACTGATGCTGAGCTCGCTGTTCTCCCAGTTGGTTACGGCTGGGTATTTGAAACATCTGCTGCTTCTCATGAAAACCAGTGGCCTCTGTGAGTCTTAAAAGCTTGCCCCCCACCACTTGTGATACTAAATGAGTTATTGCATTTTAGACTTTATAATCACAATTACCATACATATTTCAATTTTCTGAACATAATTCTCTTCATTTCTCTTGTTTCTTGAGACTCTTGCTTCACACTGGATTCTGCATTATACCATCTACTGATTGATTTATGGATGTTTCTCTCCAGAGTAAAAACCCAATTTGCCTTTTTTATGGACAAAATGTTTATACCCTGGTGTTAGATTTAAAAACCCTCTCATCCGTACTGATCTAATAAGTATTTCTGGCTGGTGGAAACTAAGGATGCTTGCAGTAAATTCTGTTCTGACAGGGGCATCCCCTAGAGGGTACATAAACTTTCACTGGCTACATTTCCTTCTTATTTAAAGTAAGGCAAAATAATAGGCAATAAAACCAAGAAAGAGGAACGTCTATACCCCATCAGAGGGCATCTCTTGATCAGACACAAAGTCAAGGAACGCAGCTCTGTTTTGAAGTGGAATAATCCTGGTCAAATGTTTGGGGTATCATAGACATTTCTCTGCTGTACAGCCAGACTGCACATCTTCATTTTGACCACCAAAATGTTGTAGTTTGGGTTTCTTCCCCCTTAATTTCATGGCCAGGAGAGGCCTGGCATCACTGTTTGTCTCTCAGTCCCAAAGGGCTGTCCCAGCTGCTTATCTTGGGTTGCAGATGTCTTCAGAGACCTTCCCAACAAACTTCTTGTGTGTTTTTTTTCTGGACTTTTGATACCCCACCCACGTCCTGGACACTTGTATAGCATGTTTCCCACATTTACCACATTCCTTTCTATTAGTCTTATTTCTTTCTCTTCCTCAACATTATTTTTTTTTTTCTTTTCCCACAAAATCTTCTTAGGAATAATCCATGAGTCCACTCCCACATGTCTTTGTTCCCTTCTAGTCTTCTGCCTATGAAGCCCTTTCCTATCCAGCCAGCATCCCTACTTCTTCTTCTGGCCCAGCCTTTTGAGTGTTGGATTCACTCTTGTAGGAGCTGACCCACTGGTAGGAACCAGGTGTATCTGGGACTTCCTGCTTATTTGATGTGGGAAATCAGAAATACCATTTCCTGCCAGCTGAATAGCCCCTGGGCTGAAGAAGGACTGGCTGGAGAAGAGTGGTGAGCATCTGGTTTGCTCTGGTTTAGGATCCAGCTGCGGTTTTCATCTCTCCTCAGGGAAGGGAAGGGGAGGGACAGAATCAGTCTCGGCACACTCCCATCCCCTGGGAGGCTGATGACTGGGGAACGGGTTATTTTGCTTCTTGAATAACTTCACTGAGTATGGTAGCAGAGCATCAGAATTATTCTGCTGGCAGTTTGTGCTTGTTAGCTCCTGTGAGGTGCCAAAATGCTTAAAGCAGCTTTTCTGGACAAAAGGAGCCATGAGTTGGCACAGAGGAAAACCTGCAGGGAATCAAAGCTCTCTGCATGGGGCAGAAACACAGGTCTTAAGTTACCTCTCACTCCTTCACTTACGCAAGGAGAAGGAAGCTGGGCCTTTTTTCTTCCTATTTTAGCACTAATTATTTGTCTCCAGTTGCCTAACGTGGCTGTTTCAAATGGTCTGGTGACTGAGACCATCCTTAGAGACATGAAGCTAGTGGAGACAAATCCCTGTGCCGTAGAAATCCACATAGTTTCCTGGCTTCACTAGAAGGACGTTGGCCAAGTGCATTAAGTCACTCAGAGGAGCGACTCTGTTACCATGAGCTCCCTGCAAATTGCCTTTCCTATCTCAAAGTGGTTATAAAATTTGAGGACTGGATTAGAGAGTGTGAAGAGTGTTTTTGCTCTACAAACTCCCTTAGGGAATAAAAGAATTGAAATGGGTAATGAAGTATTCACTGAGTTTGCTGTTTGCTCCCTCCTGCTAGTTATTTGTTTGGCTGGGAGCCTGTGTGTATATGAGACTTGCCTGGTATCTTTACAGGTTTTGGGGGGGGTCACGTGTCTGGGATGGAGGGTGGCAGCCTCTTTAATCTGGTCAGTTGTTGGGGAACTTGTAGCAGTGCAGGTCTACCTGTGTCTGGGACATGGGAAGATATAAAAGTCCATGTTATATAACACTCTGTCATCCATTTGTTTTCTGTCATACCTAAAATTATCTTTTTTTTTTTTTTTGAGGCTTTTAGCATGTATTCTTGTCTCTGTGACTCACTTGCTCTACTTAGTTTAATAAAATGAGGAAAAAGAAATATGTGCAGTTTTTTTCACAATTATGCAACAACTCTAGTCCCTGCAAAACACATCATAAGGTACTTGTGGAATTTTACCATTCAGGTGGGGAAAAAAAGAAGTTGAAAACAAGTCATCCTTGTGTTAAAGATTTCTGTGATAGAGCAGAAATACATATATTTCTTCTGTTTTGGGTAGCTGAAAATCATTGCTTTTACTGACAACTTAATGCTCACCACCTTTATTAGCTAACCTATGAAGAATTCAGTATACAGGGAAATTCTTTCAGGGTTTGTACTTGACTGGGAGCTGCCAGAGCCTTTTCCCTCTGACTTCCATTCCTGTCAAGTGGGAATTAGTTTTTAGAGCTGAACCAACTCCTTTGCCCCAGAGTGCTGCCAGTATGGGACACAGAAAGCTTTGGGTACTGCTGCGCTGGGCAACAAGTTGATTAAGCAAACTAGCAATAGGTTTCCACAGGCATCTGATTTTTTTTCCAGAGCTGAGAATCAGAAGGGTGTTTGAACTGACTGAGGACTTTCATTTGGGTATAGGATGATTCAATTTTCTCCTTTTCCTGCAGAGGTTTTAATGTGCCTCTCTGAGTTCAATGTTTTATGACTGCACTAATCAAGCACTGTATTGGGAACATTTGGTAGCTCTCTGTCCTTTCAGCCTCTGGAAAGGCTTTCCCCAAGGACCCTGGGACAATGTGGCTTCTTGTACGGAAATATACACATAATTTGTTGTATTTGTATACACAGCTCCAGAAGTTGTCCTCCTGATCTGTAGCAGAGGTAAAGCCACTGCCTGTATTATTTTCTTTATCAGCAGAAGGGCAGATATGGGTTGTTCAAACCTCAACTGGAAAATGTAATAAAGTTTGTGAATTAAATGTAAATCCATTTTTGGTGATGGATGTACTTGATGACTGATTAAGGCCTCCCTCTACCTCCAGCATCTAGCTTTTATCACAGGCAACAAAATGTAGTTACATCTCTTATCTGTTGAAAACCTAGAAAGTTATATATGCTTAGCAATCTTACGAATTACATTACTGAACTTCAAGCGACTAAATGCAGCGCTTGAGTCAGAAAGCTAATCTCCCCAGACTCCTCCTGTACTCAATGGTGAGAGAAAAGATCCTCCAACGGGCAATTTGAGCATGTAAGTCATGTTCCTTCTGCAAATTGTCCTCCGGAGGAATTTCTTCCCTTCTGATATTTAGTGGAGCCCTGGGGCTGTCTGTCACCACAGAAGACAGCTTTGTGGGCAGCTTGAAGACAGGCTGGAAACAAGGCTTTTGCAAGGGCTGGGGTAGCATCAGATGGCAGCTTTGAGGACATGCCAGGAGCGCAGTGCAGCCCTTTTCTTAGGAAATCAGTCAGATGAGGAACTCAGAATTTCAGCAAGCTGGAGAAATGCTTTGGACTGTGGAGCAAACACGTTCTCTGCTGAAATTCTATGACAAACCATCCCATTAGCTGATTTCTGGGTCAGCTGCAGAAACTTATTTGTAGTGCCAGTGTGGATGCAGATGAAATAGTATAGGAACAACTGCTCGCTGTTCAGGAAAGGTAAAACAAAGCCATGGTCCGTAGCAGATTGCTCTTACTTCTTTCCTCTCATCAGTGTTCCACCCTTTGGAAGGTTGATTGTGTCATCCCTTAGGGGAGCTACTGAGCTTGAGCAGTTTCTAAGGGCACAGAAAGAGCCTGGGAAGAGGATCACAGGGTGGAGCTCATGTAGACGTTGCAAGATCCCAGTCAAAAATAGAGAGTAAGCAACCACGACACAGAAGTGATTACTGGAAATTTCTTGGTACCAAATGGGACTGGGCAGAGTTTACTTCCAGACAGAGTAACTTGACTGGCTGCAACCGAGGGCAGGAGGAGGCCACCCACCTGTGAGGGCACAGACAGTCTGGAGGGAGTGGTATATATAGTTTGTCTTCTATTCTTTTCCATGGATACTTTGATTTTATTTTTTTTCAATTTGAAAACTCTATTTTTCTCATTTTTGATACTTTTTAAAATGCAAAACATCTTGGCATTCTGGAGTTGCATGTTGTAAGAAAAAAGTCTCGGTTACTCAAAGCTCCATCTGACGTGCCTGTTAATTGCCAAAGGTGCAGACCAGGGAGGGAGTGAATATGAGAGCTCTATTCATCCAGACACCATGCTACTTTATAAAAGACTAGTCTACCAAGTATAATATCTATTAAAAAAAATAACATTTTACAATATTTCTGATTCTTCAAAATTTGATTACATTTTGACATAAGGATGACTTTAATTTGCAAGTTTTCATTCACATCTGAAGTGTAACTACAGCCTATTTGGACAGATGGTCAGTACCTGCAAAAGAAAACTAGAGCTAACACAAGGTTGAGCATCACCTCCTACCTGTATTTCATATTGGAACTGGCTTTTTCTCCTCCCCTCTAAAGCAGCCCCTACAAACCACCCTTTGGCTTCTGAAATTTCATAAATGAGCCTTAGAGGGAAAATAAGGTCCTCATGGATAGGAACTGAAAGGAGTAGGACAAGAAGCAAAAAGAAACAAATGTACTGCAGATTTATTCATTGGCTTATCCATAAGTTATTCTTATGCTCATAGGTGTACCAGAAGAGAATCCCTCACTCTGATGTGTTCATGAATCATCTAGAAACAACATGGGGAGAGCAGAAGTCATTCATATTATTATTTTTTTTTCTGCCAGAAAAAAGGGCCATCTTATGTTTAAAAAGGTTTCTATTATTTCCCTCAGCTCAAACACTAGAACTGTAGTTGCCACTTTACAGCTGGGGAACAGAGATGTGGAGAGCTCATCCCTACTGAAGTCATAGATTGCTATGGGTTTTAATGGAGAAGAGTCATATCTGAAGCAATTTGTCCCTGAGTTTGCAGGAATATGAAGCAGAGCCAGGAACAGAACTGATTCCTTAGGCTGTGACTGTAAAAATGTGGTTCAAGTACTGGCAGGCAGTGGTTTAGTTGTTAGCATGGTTCCTGGCATGGTTCGGATGCAGGAGTAAGTGAGGGATAGTCTGGGACAGGGACTGTCCTCTGGAAAACAGCATGGATGCAGCCAGCATGTTTTGGAGTGGAATAGAGCTTTTCTATGTGGACTAAGTTGAGCCGTTTGCCCTCAGCCCTAATGAATCAAAGCCTCAGCTTTTGAACACTAAACCATTCTTCCTTCCATCCAGGTCAGGTGGTAATATGCCTTATTTGAAGTTCTTGAGCGAGACCAATATGTGCAACAAGAAGTTAAGATAATATGTCAATATTGGTCCATTTTCAGTGCCATTGTGCAACAGTCATCAACGTTTTACTTGTGTTTTCCTTTTATTGACTTCTCTCTCTACTTTTTTCTGATGTGTGTTTTCCCTCTGTGCAGGTATTCTGAGAGTAACCACAGTTTGCCTTGACTGCCCCATAACACTGAATAAATGGAGTGGGTTTAATAATCCCAAGTATAGGCAAATGGACAGAAATTTAAATAACATTGGTCATAAAACTACCAAATTCCTATAGCTGAAGCAATGTTCTGTTTTATATCTTCACAATGTAAGGATTTTGGGCACATTTTTACCAGTCTCTTTTTTCCAAATAGGAAAAGTGTTACCTGATACCATGCTTTGTCTGGTTGAGAGTTCTTAACAGAAGGAATTGTAGATGGATGAATAACTGTATTTATGACTATTTAATTTTTTTCTTTGAACATGTAAAAGCTTATTTTGCATTGATAATTAGGTATTTTAGTTTCTGGGAATTACCTGAACATTATAATTAACTAAACTGTCAAATGTGGTGTGAATTTATTTATCATAAATCTATGTTAGGAAAGTGCTAGCTGCACAACCTTCTATACAAGATTAAGAACAACAGAAAAAAAGCAATGAAAAAAAAGCTTAAAACTAATACGCAGCAGTACGTGCCTCTTTTATCATCATCAAATGTGTCATGATTCTATACCCATTTACACAGGTACACACTGGGCATGAAGCCGGTGTAAAGGTAATACCTCAAATCTTGCTGGAATTCCGTGGCAAATCTGGCACTGAGGTGTTGGAAGTATATGGAAATAGAACTATCATACAGAAAGAGGTGTGTGATGAGCAGGGTTAGAATAGGAGACCTGGGATGAGTTTATGAAATAATTACAAATCCTAAATGGAAACTTAGCAGCTGAAAGAAGCAGTGGAAGGGAAAGATCTACATATATTAATTGGTCACAGGATGACTATGAGGCATGAGTGGGAATAAGCTGTGAAAAAGGCAAATGTGAGTTTGGGATGCATCAGCTAAAGGATTTCAGGTAGAAAGTGTGCAAGGTGCTGAGCAGGTCACATAAGGAATATTGTTTAGAATAGTTACCATGAAGAAAAAAGAGCTTTAAAGCCAAAAAACTTCCAGAGACAGTTACTATATGTAACACAGAAATGGAGGAGCTGTTTATGTCTCCTCACACAATAGATTTTGACTTGCTGACTTGAACACAGCCAAGATTAAGAGAGGATACATTTCTCTCAATAAGTATCTCAGAAGCAAAAGCATCTCCTAATGAGTTCAGATATTAGTTGAAGGCCAATCTTGGCACAAGAACAAATGGGTATAATCTAATTTTCTATGAATTTGTTTTTTGGTTTGGTTAGTACAAAGTTTAAGGTTTTACAGCTTCCTTGTGGTAAAGAGAATGAGAATAAGATACTCTGTTAAGGACAGACTTTGGTTAATTCATGAAAGATATATGACTATATGTGAAGGATTATATGATGTGGCTGCCCGTGACATGAAAGAACAGGGATAGAAGATGCAGGAAATCCACTTTAATATTCTGCTGAACATTTACAAAGATGTGTTGTGCACAGTACTTACAAGAGACTACACTCAGATGCTTTTCTTTGCTGAAGACAGTGGAATATGTTAATGGAGCAATTTGGGACAATTTGGGGAATCTTACTTGAAGGTAAGATTCTCTTCCTGGGAAAGTATCCTACAACTAAGCTATTGAAAAGGAGGTGAACATGATTTCAGGCTCTAAATACCTATTTTGCAGAGGTGCCTAGATCCAGTTTTGAAGAAGTATGTCTGTCCGATGGGCTTGTGTTTCTCTGATGCTTCCTCTAGAGTCTGAGGGCATCCAAGTGCTGGTGGGCGAGATGTCAGAGCCTCTCCTTCCTTGAACTGGATGCCTGACTTCTGACTTCAACACTTGACTTACAGGTATTGCATTGTGCAATATCACATTTCCCATGGGGCCTTATTTCACATCTATCTTTTTGCAGAAGTCCATCCACTGTGCCGTTTGGGGATTAAAGTGTTGCTCTGTGTGAATAAGAAACGTACCTGGATAGGTAGGTTAATGTTTCAGTAACATGAAATCAAATTCTGGCCTTTGAAGTACAGTTCACTTTTACAGAAATGCAGATTTATATGTGTGGTTATATAAAAGTGTTGTTAGAAACTTGGTGAATGGCTGAGAGTGAACTCCACATTTGATGGACAAGTTACTAGTTGCTAGGATAAATGCCTGTAATGGACCATTGTCCCTATGGCAGTGAAATGTTTTGTACCAATTTTTCAACACTGACTCTCTAATCTCAGCTGGTATAAGGTGATGCTGAACCATGGGCTTCATAAGTGGCTAATTCATATCCATTGAGAAGATGGCCCTTAGCAACTTCTTTTCTCAGTTTAACTTCTAAATGGCTTACAGGATTTTTCTTGTAACCACTTCCCCCGCTAAATAATGGATTCTGCGACAGAGATTGATTGTCCTGGCAGAGTTATGTTCATCAGTTGTTATAAATGGCTTCCCTACTCAGTTAGTGCTTAAACAACAAAATAGTAGCTGCAGTCACAGTATTTTAGACCAGTGTTTTGTAAATGGTTTACATGCATCTTAATATCTACCTATGCTTATATATCTACTCCACCCTCTCTGCTGAATTTGCTGCCGGGTTGATAGCGACATGGGGGAGGTTGGTTTGAGCAGAGAGGATGATAGCCATTTTTTTAAGTATTGCTTGTTCCACCTGTTTTTTCTCCCATTGTGCTAGTTAGTAATAACAATTGTGTCAGCACAGTTAGTGAGCACTAGAACGAACACAGAACTCTGCTTTAGTATTGACTCTAAGTTCAGCAAAGCCAAAGTGGTTGTAGTAAAATGCAATACAAAATAGGGTGCTTTTTCTTATTTCTCTGTGTTTTAATATTTCATTCAGTGGGCTTCTCTTTTAAGATAACTGCAGTATTAATCTAGCAGACTTTTTCAGGTGAAATTTTTAAGATGACATCTGTGATATTTAGTAGGTTGAACACCAACATCAGAGCATGATTTGCTGTAACCTTTTTTATGGTAACCTGAGGCAGTCTGACATTCATATAAAAGTTATACGCTATGTCTTATGTTCTTGCAAAAAACAATTATTTCGAGAACTGCTTTCGAATAGACCTTCAGAAGACAGAGGGTAGGAGACCCAAGAGGGACTCCTGTGGAACACCTTACTGTCCTGGTTTGAGGTAGAACGGAACCATTTTTCTTTTCAGCCATTTTACTTTTCAGCTGACTCTCTTCTAGCTAACTGCATTTCCTGAAATTAACGGCATATTCTTCAGACAGTGTCTGCTTCCAGAGTGACAATGCCTGATGTTTATAGTTAATACCAAGGAACGGTTTGCAGAGAGGCTCTTGTTTATACTTATTGCTATAACAAGCAAGGCCAGCTAACTTTGTTATTTGTCCCATTGGACCAAATTATTTTTCTCTCCCTTCTCTTCTGGGAAGGGAGAGAGAGATTAAAAAACAGCATTTGTTGTTCATTTAGTGGCCAGCCCACCCCAAATCACTACAGATATCGTGAAGACAGTGACCAAGCAATACCTTGGCCTTGCATACTCAACAGCATGATGATGGCTTGTTCCATAAAGCAGCGGAATAACTGTGAGGTGGCTGTCATGCCAGCTATGGAATGACCTCTTATTACAGGTTTTTAATGCCAATAATTGTTCATCAAGTGACACTGGAATAGGGGTACCCAGGAGAAAAAAAAATCATATGAACAGTTATGGACGTCCTCTGTGCACGTAGATACTTTCTAAGAGAATGGTATTGTCACTGTGATCAGGGCCAGAAAGCTCCTTTGCACAGCACAGACCCACCTGACTCTCATCAGGTAGGATTCGGGGACTGTCTTGGACTGTTGTGGGTTCCCTTGGCAGAAAAAGATTAACAGAAACAGCAGCTCGAGGTGCCAGACAGCTGTTCTGGAGAACAGGAGAAGTTCATGTAAGAAAGAGCTGCTCACATGCTACTTGCTTTCTTGCATGAGGTTGTGCGACTTATGAACACCCAGCTGTGGGACAAAGGATGTACCCACAACTCCTGCTATGGACAGGCAGGAGCAGGCGCAGGAGTCAGGTCCAGTGACTATTCAGTGTGTCACCAGTAGCCCACAGCCCATGGATGGGACATGTCACACTGGCCAGACCAAGCCAGAGGTGGCCAGCAGCAGTCCTTAGGGACGAGGATAAAAGAAACAACAATGAAATGGCTGTTCATGGGGGAGGGAAGGACAGCCAGCTGTTCTGCATCATGGTTAAACTGAACATTAAATATCCCCCAGTTTCACAAAATTCTCCACTCTGCGTCTGTAAATCCTCTAATATCTGCTAAATCCATTTGTTTCCTATACTTTTCTTCCCATACCATTTCTCCACTTTGTCTTATTTGAGTGCTCTGTAAAAAAATGGACTCTGGACAGTAGGAGCTGTTGGTTTTGTGACACATCTGTACTATTCCAGGCAAAATGATGCTTAGATGTGAGTGGGGGTTCCAGGCACTATTTTAAGTATTCTGTAAATAATAATAAAAGCACCAGATAATAATTGACTTCAAGTGGGGTCCTGATTAAAAATCAGTGTTAGAATCCAGGTGCTGGAAAAGGGAGGGCAATTATTGACAAAGAAAGCAGTCCTGCTTGGGGGATTATGGACCTGTCTGTAATTTTAATCTTTTCTTTCCCTGCCCCCCGCCCTGAGATTAGGACACTGAAAATTGATTGGGTGCTCTTCAGGTGCTAAGAGACAAACAATTCCCACCATTCTGTTGAACTTAATGAAGTATTAACCTTGAAACTGACTTTTGCACTGCACCTCTCTGGTCTCCCTTTGATCTGCATGCTGGATGCTTAGGAGTGGCTTTGCTGCATCTGAGCAGACACTGTACTGTCTGTATTTCTCTGGCTTTGTTGCATCCTTGAGTGACAGCTACCTTGTGAGTCAAGAAGGTGGTCAAGGTGAAGAGCGAGGAGAAATGGCTGCTAGGTCAGAGGATGTTGCAGGTATGGAAAATTAGGCAAAAATGAAGGTCTTATATCCCAGTTTGTCATCAACGATTATTCTTTGGGGAGTGTCACATAGATGGGAAGGAGTCAGAAGTTTGGAGGAGACCTAGAAATGGTTGGAGGAGGTTCAGAGCTTAAATGGAAAGTGACAGGCTTACATAAAGGACAAAGTTGCAGTCCGCTCACTCCTGGTGGCACGAAGTTTTGAAGACGCTTTTCTGGGTCACATTAAAAGTTAAAAAAATAAATGAAATGTCTGGTCTTAATTACACAGGTGGGTTAGGTGTCCCATCAGTAAACATACTTACTTTAATTGCTTCACATTTTCTTTATCTGGTCAAGATGTTCTTCACAAAGTGTGTGAAATAATGGAATAGATAAGGAATGACTGTTTAATAGAAGCTTCCCTTTGAAAGGACAAAAATGTAACAAGGGGTAGTAAGGCAAGTCTGTTTTTCTCCAAAATTAGCAATATGTTTCCTTTAAGCTTTTCTTACACAAAGATTAGTCATTTAAAAGGTAGTAGATAATAATAATTGCCAGTGTTCAGTTTAATACCATGTCTACTACGTCTGTATGGTGGTAGAATAAAAGAGGACTAATTAAACAGTACAGACTCATTTCCAAGTCTTAATGATCAAAAAGGAGTAATACTCTGAGGTAACATTAGGCATTGTTTAATATTTGGCTTGGCCAACACCTGATCACAAAACGATGTGTCTTCAGGAATTTTGTTATAGAAAAAAATCACCAATATTTATCTTCACATAAAACCAATTACAGAAAAAAATTGCAGATAAGATAATAGAAAAAAAATGGTAAACTTTCATGTAGAAAGACCAAGAGTAAGACGTTGGGGTTGTGTTGGAGTTGGGAAGTGACTGCTGCTGCTGGAAGATACTGCTGTTCTGCAGAAGTGGGTGCCAGGCTGGTCTTCCAAGCCATGGTCGTCTCCACAGTGAGATGCAGTGAGGCTGTTTTGCCATCTTTGACTGTCCAGCTCCCCCAGAAAAGGGATATTATGCTTATGCCTTGACATTGCCTAGTTGTATAAGAATATATTGAAGGAAGTGAGAGAATGCCAAAAAGAATAGCTGTTTTATACCTTCCCTAGGCCTGGTCTGGGTTTGATATGTCTGTAAATTTGCAAGGTAAACAATGCGACATGTTATGAAGTCAGAACAGGTTGCTGTCGTCACTTAGTTTGGCTTGCCATGCACAGCCAATACAGCTGTCCTAAGTGCTCTCCTTTTGAAGTTTTGAAAGGTTATATGCCAAAAAAAGACAATAACAAGGTATCAATAACAGTGCAGGGTAAGCTCTTCTAATGAGTTAAATATTTTCATATTAAGAAAATTTACTTGAATTCGAACCTGAAATAGTTTACTTTCCTTTTTAGCCTCTGAAACACCTTTTTTTGTTATATTGAAAAGTCAACTACTTGTTCCCATATGTACTCGAGAAAAAGAAAATGCAGGATCGGAAATGATTCCTGGATGAGCAAATTCAGATCTCCGCAGTCCTTGGAAGCTGTGTAATAGATGGGGAATCCATAGAGCTCATAAAGTATGCCTCAACTTACTGTAAATCAGAACCTATGACCAGAGAAAGGCAGCAAGAAAGATCAAACATGCATTGCTTCCTTGCTGCCCAGCTTTCCCAGTGATCCAGGTGCTTCTCTCTCAATGTCTTCCTCTGTGATTCATCATCTGCCCATTTTTCATCTCAGTTTCAAACTTCGTATTTTTTGTCTTTGGACAGAAACCAATCTCTGCAGGATCCTGTAAAAATATCTTTCATAAAAGCTGAAGGTTATTTTTTACATGCAGATGCTGCTTTTAAAGGAATGTTAATTTAAACGTCATGTTTTTGTTTAAAACTCTTTCTCTGTTGTTACAAGTAAGCCTTTCCAGGTAAAATAGAAAAAAAAATCTCTAGGGTTTTCCAGTTTTATTATTCTGCATGTTTTGGAATTGCTCTGGATACAGTTGATTTCCCCATATTCCTATGTAGTCCATTAAGTCCTTCTATAAATTCTTCAGCACATGCCTATTTCACTCATGGGAAGTGGCCACATGGCAGTAAAGGGAACAATTCACATAAACAGGTTTCTGCACAGGATTTTAGCAGGTTGTTTTCCATGGCACATATACCAATGGACTAGGGAGTATTTAAAATAAAGAAATGCAATTACACATCACAAAGCTTGTCAGATCTAAGATGGCATTTTTTAAAAAAAGAGTTGGTTTTGAGGAAAATTTCCAAAGGTGTTGAAATGTCACTTCTTCCAATAGTGATTTTTAAAAATTATTATTTATTCCTTGATTTTTCAGGTTTCTATGGCTACACCTATAGCTGCAAATAAAGCAGGTCAGGGACTGTTGCTAGCCCTGAAGCCAACGAGCATGACAAAGTTTGTGTCTTGCATATCCTAAAAGAGGGTGGCTGCATCTGAAATGGTACTGGAAATGTTGCTTGGTCATGGTACCCCTTGAACCATGCCTGGCCTTTCCCTGGGAGGTTGTTATTAGACCTAGATGAAAACCATGCTACGGACACTGCTAAATCATCATGCTCAGACCTTTATGTCTTTTTTAGTGCTTTAATGTAGATGTTGCTTGTGATTCTCTACCTTTACTTTAGCAGACATACCCCTTTCTATCTCGTTATACTAATCAGCAATTAGCTTTTAAATTCTTAGCTCGCTAATTGAAAGCGACAGGGATTTGTTCCGAGGGAAACATTCTTGAGTTTATGACAAGACATCACTGCCAGGGGGTAAAAAAGTGATTACAAATATATACTTGTTTCTTAGCAACCACTCAGAGCTCCCCTTTCTAATTAATACCGTACAGTTCATTGAAAGCCTTACTAGTTCACAGTACTGAAAGACCAATTAATCTCAGTTAAAAATTGATGGTATGAATACTTTTTTTAAAAAATTCTGGCTGTGCCTATGTTTAACATTAAGGCAAGCAAGCAAGCCTTGTTTTGTTTTATGACTTATTTTTATAAAGGCCTTGAAAATACTGAAACACAGAATATGTGTAAACGAGAGACAAGTTTTCCTTCACTTGGTATCTCAGTTCCTACTTTGCGCCCTTCAGAATTCTAGTAGCATAAACAGGAAATATCTTACCCATGAAAGGTGTGATGAAGGCGTTCCTCTTGCTTTACCTGAAGCAACCACCAACAAAAGCAGAAGCAAGAGAGAGAATAGGGTTCTCCAAATCCTCCCAGCTTACAGAATTGTAATGGCATTTCAATGTCATTACTAAATTGACCTTCTTATATATAGAAAGAGTGCCTTAGACAAAGCCAAAGCTATGGAAACAGGCTTTAAGTTAGTGGATGCTGCATATGTGAACTCTAGTTTCAGTAAGAAACCCAAGGACATGATTTTATAACCAGAAAATTTTTGAGATTACATATGAACATAGACCTATCTATATAAATATGACTGCAGGACAGGGATCCCATTTGTGTTGTGACACATTTATACCACTATCTGTCATAATATACCTTCTCTAAGGTAACAGCAGACAGTTCTGGAAGATAGTTCCAAGTCCTGCTTGTTAATGTGTAAAAATCCAGTTTGGGGAGGAGAAGAGGGTGTGCACAGACCTTGGGTAGATTTTGGCTGTTCAAAAAGAGTGGTTTTGTTTCCTGACATCGTCTGGGATTGGGTGAGGTGCTGTTCAGACATTAGATTAATATTGTATTAGACTGCAGCACTGGACTGCGGCACTTCAGAGGAGAAAAAAAACACTGTCTCTCTTTCATCCCACAAAGAGTGTTGTTTTGAGCTCCTTCTGTCTTAGGACTGTTGATGGATGTTAAAGTCAGAGATAGGATAAACACAGAAGGAAGACTAAGGTATACTAGGTGTTTACAACCTGATCTGAAGTGTCTCCACTCCCTCTATATTATATGGTGAGAATCTGCAATCTAAGAGGAGGAAAGAACTTTCTGCTTGCTGCTTTCAGTCAGAGGCAGATCCTGAATTGTCTGAAAAAGCTCTTTTCCCCACAGAAAATTACTGTTGTCTGAGTTACAACAGGGAGCAGCCAGCAACAGCATCTGGTGTAGGTTTGTTGCACTTCTTCCACTCAACTCAATCAGGTAAAAGAATATTTTCCCCTCCTAGGGGTGAGGATATGAACATAAAACCCCTACTCCAGCACGCACTCCAGTTTGCAGTAGTTGTTGGCTTGGGGATGACTCTTACAGGTCATTTCACAGAATTACAGAATACCTGAGGTAGGAAGGGACTTCTGCAGATTACCTAGTCCAAACCCTCCACTCAAAGCACCCAGATCTGTGTCCAGACAAGTTCTGAATATCTCCAAGGATGGAGACTCCACAACCTCTCTGGACAACCTGTGCCAGGGCTTCCCTCCTCTCACAGGAAAAGCATTTCTTGTTTCAGTGGAACTTCCCATGTTTCAGTTTGTGCCCATTGCCTCTTGTCCTGGCACTGGACACCACTGAGAAGTTCCTGGCTCCATCTTCTTTACTCTTCCCCCTACTCAGGCATTTACACATTGATGAAATCACCCCTGAGCCGCCTTCTTCTCTAGGCTGAACAGTCCCCCCTTTTTAAGTCTGAATTTTGTCAGGACCTCCTTCTTCACCCGTGCAGGTCTACTGCCATCTTGTTTTCCTGCAGATTGGGATGAGCCATTCCTGAGCTTGGAGGAAATTATCCCTGAAAGACAGCCAGCTCTCCTGGACCCCTCTTCTCTCTAGGATGGCCTCCCATGGGATTCTTCCAAGCAGATCTCTGAACAAGCCAAAGTCTACTCTTCTGAAGTTCAGGGTTATGATCTTGCTTTTGGGTCTGCTCCCTCATCTTAGGATCCTGAACTTCACCATCTCATGGTCCCAAAGTTGTCCCCAGCTTTCACATCATGACCAGTTGTTTTTTGTTTGTGAGTATCTCCCTCACTGGCTTCTCAGTCACCTGTGTCAGAAAGTTATCATCAGCACACTCCAGAAGCCTGGGTTGCTTGTTCCCTGCTGGATTCCCTCTCCAGGAGATATCAGGGTGGTTGAAGTCCCCCACATGGACCAGGATCTGCAAATATGAGACTTCTTCCTGTTGCCTGAAGGTCTCATCTACCTTTTCCTCCTGATAAATAGGTCTGTAGCAGGCACCTACAACAACGTCATTCACTTTGGTCTGCCTGTTAATCTTGACACAATCTCTCAGCTGGCTTATGGCCCATCCCTCGGCAGCACTCCATGCGTTCTCCTTGCTCTTCCACATAAAGGGCAGAGCCTTCTTCAAGGCACCAAAAAAAGTCAGAAGAATAATCAAACTCTGAGGTAACGGCTGAAGGCCTTGCTGTGTATTCAGGGCTGCCCAAGGCACACAGGCACCCAGCTGTGTTACACTGACCGTACTGAACAGAGGTAAACATACACGTTGCCAACACATTAGTTTACTCTCAGCAGCACAGAGCTGCTCTACATCGCTAAAAACAAATGCAAACATACTATGGCAAGTCATCTGTTGTAGCTAGGAAACTGATGGGCAGTGAAATAGGTACATAGGAGAAAAATGCCCATTTCCAGTAAAATAAAGGGACTTGCATATATATATATTTATAGAAGAAAAAGCTGTTTATGCCCTAGGTTCTGTACAAGACATTCCCTAAACAAGGAAAAGTTGCAGCGTAGGAAGAATAATTTAATTTTAAACACAGCGTATATAGTCACAAAACTTGGTATACCAATCTCTATTTGTTGTCCTAAGCACTCCCCTCCAAACACTCCTGTACACTCTCTAAGCTGTGTCTGTGATACACCAAATTTGTCTTGGTGTGAAGGGAGAGACACTGCTAGGGGAATACATGCTCATTGGCTGCCAAAATTCTTTTGCAGTTTCAAATAGAAATATATATTATAGAGATAAAGGATGGGGTTTTGTTTGGTTTGTTTTGTATTTTTTTTTGTGTAGGACTCTTTATCAGACATTACTTGGGGGATCTGGGGGAGTTCTGCTTGTATAAAGGTGGAAATATTGGATCCGTGGCTAGTAAAATCAGCTGGGGTGACAAATGTGGTAAATTACTGTCATCTCTGGGACAATGAAAATGGGAATGTCAGTGGCTGTCTGGCTCAGAGAGCAAGGAGATAGACTATTCTACTCGAGCATTGCAGATAATCTGATTTTCATCTCTGGTAAAGAGAAGCAAGAAGAATCCTACAGAAATACTAAAATTATAAGTAACTTCCTATATGACATTTTATCTAAATCTTCCTGAAGTATCTTATAGAATTAAAAGCTAAGTTGTGCCAATAAGCTCCTGAGTGAGTGGTGACTTTTTGCTTTAGGGGTACATATCTTCCTTTCTTATTCAGCTTGAATAACAGCAGTTTGTGCTTCAGGAGAAACAGGCTGTTTAAACTCAATTTCCACAGTCTCCTTCTATTATACATATTTATATTTCTGTCAGTTAATCCATAAAATCTCTACAGTCATGAGTATTCCTAATGTTTGATTAAAATCATGACATATCTACATATAACTTCTTATTAATGTTGCTAAATAAGCCTTCATAACATCTAAAATGAAAAGAAGCACAAGATACCAATCCTTCTCGGTCCTACAGAAGCCTAAAGGTAGAAAAAAATCCTAATTCTAGATATTTTAAGCTCTAAAGCTGTAATCCTGCAAAGGTGCGGGAGCAGAGGGGAAGCCAGGGTAACTGAATATAGTCGTGGCTATCAAGGGCAAGAATATCCTATGATCTCTCGAATAATCGTGGAATTAATGGAAGATGCGTACACTATTCTGCAGACTCTGTTGCAATCTGTTCTTGGGTGTGGTTTTTTTTTTTTTTGGTTTTCACACATTTTCCATAATGAAAAATAATCTGAAACTTAACAGAGGTATTTTCAGCTGAAGCAACTATTGGACTGCTACAGCCAGTGGAGCAGCAGGAAGAATAAGCAATAACAGGGTACTGAGTCCTGGGAAGTCTGTGGGGGACTGGGATTCAAAGGTACCAAACAAAATCCAAAACAAACTGTATTAAAAACAACCATGAAAAGGAATAAAAATACACCTCTCATTCTCTCTTACATGAATTGCTTTTCTGTTGTAAGGGGATATGGTTCTATTTGTATCCCAACGTACAGCCAGAATTGTATTAAAAAACCCCCAACCCCTCTTTTCTCTGTAGTGTTATATGAGAACTCTAAAAAAGTCATGCTCTTTTCTGGATATCTCCTTTCTTTCTCCCACTGTTATAGTCAAGTCCTTTATCCAGCATTGGAACAGGCTGC
This sequence comes from Ibidorhyncha struthersii, assembly GCA_013398815.1. Lineage (NCBI taxonomy): Eukaryota > Metazoa > Chordata > Aves > Charadriiformes > Charadriidae > Ibidorhyncha > Ibidorhyncha struthersii. Next base: position 492,762 of record VZSZ01010715.1, on the reverse strand, counting down.
CCAGGGAGGTGGTGGATTCGCCATCCCTGGAGGTGTTTAAAAAAAGGGTAGATGTGGTACTTGGGGATATGGTTTAGAAGTGGTTTTGTCAGGTTAGGTTAATGGTTGGACTTGATGATCTTGAAGGTCCCTTCCAACCTTAACGATTCTATGATTCTAAGTCTGGGGAGCATAACTAAGCTAGTGACTTAGGCAAAGTTCCTGTTTTAAGTTATTTGCAACTGAAAGTGTTAATGCTACGTTGGTTAAATATGATCTTAACTTCATCTGTCAGTTGGAAAAGTCCGTGCAATATGATCTATAAACCCTGTTAAATGGCAGCAGTTAACTAACACTTCAAGATGCCAGACAGGGAGGCCCGTTCTGCCATACCCACAAGAAATATCGCAAGCAGGCAAAACAGCGAATGGACTGTTAGCAATTAGTAAGGGAAGAACAGAAAGTATAGCAGTGTATGTTGTTATGCCTTCACTTGGCATGGTGAGCTGAAATGTTAGCAATTCTATTTCCTCCATCTTACAAGGCTATAGTAGAACTGAAAAAATCTTTAGAAAAAGGTTGCAGAATGTTTAAAGTTAAAAATTATTTTCCGTAGTTTGAACGAATAAATAGGCAAGGGTTCTTCAAGCGCCACTGGATAAGAGTGGGAGTGAGGTCTTTAAAATCATTAATAACATTGAAAGGACTTTCATTACCACCACATATACAAAACAGTTTGTCCTTTATGAGCTTATCCTGAACTAGCTGTGAGTATACATGTGGAACTGCTGCTGTTTTAGTCAGCATTGATGGCTACCGTCCCTGATGTTCCTAAGTCACTGAGGTCAAGTTGGCCAATCCTCAAAGCTCTTTCATGTGAGAAGGCATAACTGAAGTGGGCCGTGTTCCCCATTTTGTCTCACCCATCCTTGAAGATTTATGCTTTTCTGCCTCATCTCCCAAACAAACGTGTTTTTCTGTGCATCCCATTTCTGAAGCCATATCTCAAGTAACAATTTGCGTTTTGCAGTTATGGCTCTTATTTATATTTTCACTTACCTGTGTGACAAAATATATTTGTGGCCTTACAGTGTTACAATATACTTTTATGATGCTGCTGCTCATGGTATTTTAGTGTGCTTATGAATGGGTTTAAGGCAAGTAAGTGTTAATGATAACTTGCTCTGTGTGCATCTAGCCTATGGCTGCAAAAGGAATCTGCTTGGGCTGTGGGTAGTGGATAGCACATTCACAAAGCTGGCAATTTTTCATAAAACTTGTGAACCTCTTTCTCATAAGATTTTCTTAGTGTTAAACTTGTAGTTAAAAAGAGTAGGCAAGTTCATAGATCAAAAAATTATCAAAGGGTATCGAACACAAAGACATGGCATTTGGGATTTATTGCCAAGAATAGATATCCAAAAATAGGTGACACATCTGCACAGAGTTGGCAGTTATGCCACAGGACCTGTAGGAGACCTGCGCCCTCCTGGGACAGCAGCTGGGTGCCCAGCAAGATACACACAGGGACATGAAATAGCAGCAGGCACCTACATGCAGCTACCTGAATCCTATCCCAATCTGTCTCAAAAACACATGATAGACTTTTGGAGGCTATGTACCTGTCACAGAGTCAGACAGATGGACCTTCAGTCTAACTCAGTTCTACTGTCTTTATGTAACGTGAAACTTGCCAGCAAATGAAGAGGGAAGATCTCCGGTGCATGGACAGAGGTTAGTCTCAAGTGACATGAACACCACAGCTATCTGTAGTTTAAATTCAGGCAAAATCAATAGTAGGGGAAATGTGGTGAAGCTGTTGGCTGAGGGATGGATATGTATCATTAGAAACTGAAATATATATGGTTGTCAGGCTACAAACCTAAAGGATGCGCTATAACTTACGAATGGGAAACCTGAGATGGAGTCAGCCACAGCTCAGTCTATGGTCTTGAGCAGCATGATGGCTGAGTCCTGCTGTGCCCGATGAGGAGCACGTCGCTCCTTCATGGCGTGCTCCTTGTTACTGCGTCTCGAAAAAAGGATCTGAGCAGTGTAGCTAGTGCTAAGCCTGTGGAGAGGGGAAGAGCCCAGGAACAGCCCTGGGAAAGGAGCAACCTGTTATTTAGTCATCAGCTTGTAGAAGAGGCATAAATGAAGACAATTGCTTTTTGGGTGAAGCCACCCAAAAAAGAGGTAGGGCTGATATCAAGCTGTGACTGAAGTGATTTGCTTAAGGATTTTTAACTGGGTTGTGAATGACTGCAATTTCTCTGAAAGAAGAAAGGCATTCAAGGCCCTTTTGCTGATTGTGTGTGTCTTCTCGTTTCATCTCTAATATCTCCAGAAGAAAACAGCTTCCCCAGTAATCTGTGAGAGGGAATAGTCTGTGGTTTTGACTGGTCCTGTCAGTGGTCTGAATAAAAGACCAAATTTCTGGTGAGTACTGACACCAGATATACCCACGGAAAGAGCTGAGACCATCAGTCTTACAACAGCAGAATACAAAATAATGTGCAGACCAGATTTCTAATGATGGTCAAAGATTTTTACGATCAAAAAAATTGTGGGCAATCTGCATAAATGGAAGCTGATCTTGTTGATGTCAGTGCAAATACAGAAGAGCACAGCTGTGGTTAATAGACTCCCCCTGCTTTACCAAACCAAATAAAGGCAAAAAAAGATTCAAGTGTATTGCAACAAATTCCTCTTACATCAGAGTGAAAGACTCATTCAGTCCTTCCATAAGGTGTTACAAATTCTAACTGAACTCCTGACTATTACCTTCCTTTCTTTCTCTAACTGTTAGAGTTAAACCCTTTCATTTCAGTGCTGGTATTTTTATTGTACAAGTCTACCTGGCACTGTTCCAGTGAACAAAATGGAAATAACAGCAAGCCTGAAATAATAAGAATACGAATAAGTCAAGAATGAACTTCTCAAATAGAATACTTAACACCATATATTCTGGTAATGGACTTGCTGTGATACTGACATTGTCAGTTGAAAGGCAGATGTAAGTACAAGAAGAATATAGACTGAGGGGGATTTTACAATGTAATGAGAAACCCCTTATGTATGATCTGAAAGGAAGAAAATGTTATGGGCCCTGGGTTCGATACAGTTGGCTGGATTTTGTTCTTAGTTATACCAGTTTAAGTGCAATCTATTTGCCTTGAAACCATGCCAGTAAATCGAATCAGGATCTTTTCTGTTTTGTCTGTGTACTTAGTGTTTAACTGTCTACAGGAAATGAACCCTACACATGAGTATGAAAATCTCTCTTGGTAGAAATTATGTCCAGGAGAACAATGGCTCTGCTGTTCCCTTTGGATCTAGCTTTTGTTGATGTCAATGGTAAGACTACTGTGGCCACTGGGAGGAAAAGGATTGCAATCTAAGCTGCAATCCAAAATAGTTTAGAACAAGTATCATCACATAAATTATACTGTAACTGGCACAGCTGTTCTTAAAATTAGATGCATTTCTGTGGGAGAACTAAGCAGCTAAATATATGATGCTGATATGATAACAGAAGGTCTTACGTCCACAGGATTAGCAATGATGCATAACTTAAGGTCTGTGGCCAAGAACATTAATGACATGTCCTTAGCCAATCTCAAGGAAAGTCATTTTTTTTCTGAAAACAGGAAGTATGCTTCCAAAAAGTCTTTGTTTCCAAATAGACTGATAGGAGTGTTTGCAGCACCCTTTCAGGCAAATTGGTGCAAACTTCTGGGAACTCTCCCTTCACTTGCTTTGTCTACAAGCCTTCAGGTGTGTTAGCTTGAAAAGGAGGCAAACGCTCATCAAACTGTTCAGAAGTTCAGAAAGGGAGACTGAAACAGAATGAAACTCACTCTGTGTATGATTCGACATCTTGTGTTACTAGATTACATCTGTTTGTCCAACCTGGCAGTGACAGTCAACACTCACAATATGCTTTAAGGTCCAAGCAAAACCAACCTTGCTTTGTCACTAGGAATGCTTTATTCTAATACAAATTACAGTTACATAGTACTTTTTATGGGCCCTGATTAGCAAGAGATTTTATACAATGGGGTGGTGGGATAACACCTCTAGCTGCTACTCATGTCTGGTGATGGAGGCTGTTACACAAAAGACTGATTCACAAATTAACTTCTCTAATGCTTCAGAGCCATGAAGAGGAAAGTTGCCTCTTGACCTTTAATGAAACCAGTCAGTAACCTAAAACATGCAGTTACTCAGGAGGCACAAACTGCCTATTCCTTTTGGACAGAAAAAGAAAACCAGTTTTATTTACAGAGCAGTACATCTTGACTCTTCTAGCATTACTTTTTTGCAGGATTCATCCAAATCTCGTGTTTCTCTCTCGGATGCATGAAATCATCCAAATCTAATTAGCTATTCACATCCTGAATCAACTGATATCAGAATGACTGACTATTAGGAGAAAAAATAGACTGAAATTACAGCAATGAAAACCCAATTTAATGAAGATGAGAATCAGATTCATTGTTCACTGTTGTCATATCTGAATTTCTTACTTTGGAGACAGAATCATTGCCAGATGCTAAGCGTAAAATTGTGACATAATGTAATTATGTACGCTTCATCTCTATCTACTCAATAGCTTTTTCCATAGACTCACAGGAATTAAAGATGGGAAAGAACATGTATGCCAAACTGACCGCTCGGCAATGTGAGTTTCTCTCTTCCAGACTATTAATAACTGTTTTATCCATTGCACTTTATGTTATTTCTTCTAGTTTCATAGGCCCTGGTGGATGGGAAATGAAAAGGTGTATGTGTTCTTCTCCAACCAATTCATAGGTGTTCTACTTGGGTTAGTCTTGCAGACTATCAGCATAAAAATGTTTAATGGTCTATTAGAGAATCTCTGGCCAGTATGGCCCCACATATGAATTTTGTATTTTGTTACAGAGCACATGAGTCCACTCATGGTGCTTCTCTAATTAGTTAGTGACTCATTCACATAAACATTTATATGCAAAATTACGTTGTAAAGTGCATGCATCTCCATAACTCAGTATGGGAGATGGTCCAGACAGATTGCATCCTGCTACTGCAACCCCTCCTGACCATCTCTAGCACCTGTACCCACTCCATTTTACAGTTTCAGTGGGTCAAGATGAAATATAAATGTTTGGAACTGAAATGTTTGTTGTATAGTTTTTCTGCTAAATCAGAGGATGCAGACAATTTTCATGGCAGCATTTGGATGTCAAGACAGCCCTCAACAATTACACTGAATTGGATCCGGACTGGTGTTGGAAGCCAGGAGCTCACATGATCTTCAACATTTCCAAAGACCATAGTTTTCAACTCTGAAAAAAATAAGTGTTTTCTGTCATAGAATCGTTAAGGTTGGAAGGGGCCTTTAAGATCATCGAGTCCAAACATTAACCTAACCTGACAAAACCACTTCTAAACCATATCCCCAAGTACCACATCTACCCTTTTTTTAAACACCTCCAGGGATGGAGAATCCACCACCTCCCTGGGCAGCCTATTCCGATGTTGGATAACCCTTTCAGTGAAAAAATTTTCCTAATATCCAACCTAAACCTCCCCTGGCTTAACTTGAACCCATTTCCTCTCATCCTCTCACTTGTCACTGGGGAGAAGAGGTCAGTCCCCATCTCTCTACAACCTTTCAGGTACTTGTAGAGAGTGATAAGGTCTCCCCTCAGCCTCCTCTTCTCCAGGCTGAACAGCCCCAGTTCCCTCAGCCGTTCCTCATCAGACTTGTCCTCCAGACCCCTCACCAGCTTCGTTGCCCTTCGCTGGACACGCTCCAACACCTCAATGTCTTTCTTGTAGTGAGGGGCCCAGAGCTGAACACAGCACTTGAGGTGGGGTCTCACCAGTGCCGAGTACAGGGGGATGATCACTTCCCGAGTCCTGCTCACCACACTATTCCTGATACAGGCCAGGATGTTGTTGGCCTTCTTGGCCACCTGGGCACACTGCCGGCTCATATTCAGCCGGCTGTCCACCAACACCCCCAGGTCCTTCTCCGCCGGGCAGCTATCGAGCCACTCCGCCTCAAGCCTGTAGCACTGCATGGGGTTGCTGTGACCCAAGGTCAGCACCTGGCACTTGGCCTTGTTGAACCTCATACCATTGGCCTCGGCCCATCGGTCCAGCCTGTCCAGATCCCTCTGGAGAGCCATCCTACCCTCAAGGAGATCAACACGCCCGCCTAGCTTAGTGTCATCTGCAAACTTACTGAGGGTGCACTCAATCCCCTCGTCCAGGTCATTGATAAAGATGTTAAAGAGAATCGGCCCCAGCACCAAGCCCTGAGGAACACCACTTGTGACCGGACGGCAGCTGGATTTAACTCCATTTGCCACCGCTCTCTGGGCATGGCCATCCAGCCATTTTTTCCCCCAGCTAAGAGCACACTTGTCGAGGCCATGATCAGCCAGTTTCTCCAGGAGAATGCTGTGGGAAACGGTGTCAAAAGCTTTGCTAAAATCCAGGTAGATCACATCCACAGCTGTTCTCTCATCCACCAAGCGGGTCATCTGCTATGCTATTTTCCTTAAATGCCAGATGCTGAATGATTCCTGTGCCAGTGGCTAACTTCATTCAAATGAATGCAAAAGAGGAAATATGGTGTGTTTGGGGGTATTATGAATGTGTTTCCTGTGACAAGGAGTCTTTTCTTGAAAAATGCCTGACCTTAATGGTGAAAGGGAAGGGAAAGTCTTCAGCTTGAAGGGAAGAATTTTTGATTCTTCCTGAAAACAAGTAGAAGATCATCACTGATATAACAGAAATGTTTCTGCTCTGCTGGAAGCTACAGGTTTTGCTACGAGTTCTCACCTTGGGCTAAGCTGGTGCTGGTTGAATTCACACCAGCAGAAGTGGATGCTGTAATGAGGTCTCGCTCAAAGGAGAAGCCAGCCCCAACACCAACAGCTGGTGCTCATCTGGAGAATATTTTAATGAATAGCTCAAAAGATGCAGTTACCTGAGTTCAGACTGAGTTGATTGGACTGAAAAGAGTTTGAAGAACCAAGAGCAATGAAAGGAGAAAATCTGGACATTTCAGACCACATGCTCTTGTATGAGTGAAAGCTGGAGGCCCAGGGACAACAAGGTCCTGGATGGGTTGAAACTTGGCAAGGCAAGAGGGAGTGGGATCTAGAGAGCAGCTTTCCTGAGGAGGAGCTCTGGGCTGGTAACTAGCTTCTCCTCTACCCTTCCTTGTGCACACAGATGGGGACATTTGGGAGGAAGGTTTCTACCAGCTGAAGTTTTTACAAAGTTTTTTTTTTACTAATTTACTAATTTCTACTAAAGTTACTAATTTTTTTAAAGTTCATATTTAGATCATTCTTACTCCCTCCCACTGGCACAATGAATTCCTCTCCATTTATGTAAATCCTGAGATATTGCACAGTTTTGAAGGGAATGGATTTACTCCCTGACCTGAATTCTGACCTCATTTGGGCTGATCTGGTGTGCTTGCTACAATTCTAAGAATACATTCAGAAATAAGGATCTTACAGGTAAAATTTTGTATGCAGTAGTTAACTTTCTTCATCCATTTGGGTATTATGGGCTAAATTCTGTTTCCAAAGATATTACCTGGGCCAAGGTAAGTCTCAAGTATACTTGATATCCATTAAAACTATAGTATGTCTGGACTAGAAAAAATAAATTATTTTCTATTTTATATAAAGGGGATGTATAGTTCTCATGGAAGCACTTTGAGAGAGGGAGGCTGGTACATTCCATTCTGCCAGGAAGATGACTTTGAACCTTAAACTTTTGCTGCATTTAAAATTCAGTCGTCAGAAAATATGTTCCTTCATTTAGCCTTCCAGGGTCAGTCGTATTACTCTGAGTGTTAGAAATAAGTCTTCTCTGACATAAGTCTCAAATTTACTTCAATGTAAAATGCGAAAGTCGGGATTTTTGATTGGCTTGTCAACCAAATCAAAAAGTTGCAAACTGGCTTTATAGAAAGGCTAAGGAAAATCAAATTAAAGTCCTATTAGTGCTTCTCTTTAGGAATAAACAGTGTGCATTTTTTCTCAGTAGCCTTACTTAACACACAAATGTAATTGAATTGCAACTGAGTAGTTGCACTTCATTTCTATAGAGTATGAAAGGTTCCACTTGCCAAACTGTATCCTGTGTGTGTTTATGCATATTTTAAGCAAAAGTTCTCAAGAAACATCACAACACCACCAAAGTGATTCTGTTACTATTTATACTGTTCTTGCACTTCATCCTGTTCTAGATGACTTACAATTTTTTTTAAGTCAGGAGAGCAAATAAAGCTTTACGATAGGTACTTGCCAAACTTATTGATAGTGGTGCCTCAACAGGGATTCTACAGTGTCTTTTAGTTTTCATTATGTGGGTAAGGGAGCAGTAAAATTGCATCTGGAAACTATTTCACTTCAAATTTAAACTAAGGGACTTAGTAAATGAAGTAGACACCACAGTAAAGGAAGAAACCCAAAAGTAGTAAAGAGAAAAACCAGAAATCATTGTGATAATGTATATTTTGCCTTTCTGATCACCTTTTATTTAGAAAGGTAATGATGTTGCAATACAGGTTTAATTTTTTCAAAATCAGTGGATTGATTCCCTCTGCATTATATGTCCCCAGAAGTCATTATAAAAATGCATAGAGAGGGTGAAGACTGCTCCTCTTCACAGGATAATGGACTTTGGCAGCTGAGTCTTAAGCCTAGATGGATCCTTCTCTGTTGTCAAAATTCACACAGAGACCCAGTGAAAAGTCAGTCACATGTGCAACTTCTTCTCCTCATATTATTAACTGGGGTGGAAAACAAGGAGAGAAGAGTGAAAGATATAACTGATGAGGTTAAAGCTGGATGGGAGAAATCTCTTTGTTGCTGTGTATCAGTGTAGGAATAGCTGGGATGTCTGCCTTTGAAAATAGACTGGCAAGGAAGACAACATACTTCCCTTTGCATCTGCTGATTTATTTTTTCCCCTAAAGAAAACACTGTTAGGAAATCTCAGTCAGCTTTCAGACTGCACAGCTGGCAGGGGCAACATCTACTGATGTGGATTTGTACTCATGCACTTGACCGGTTCATGGGGAAATCTGCAATAGACATGCAGTTTTGCAGGTGTAGGGTTTGTGTGGTTCACCCATTGTATAAATCTTTTCAGATGCTTCATAACTAAGGATGATTAAAAATGTACACCCACTGTTTTAGAATTAGGAATTAGATGCACAGCTGGAATGTTGTACTTGTACAACATTGTACTTGGAATTAGATGCAGAACTGAAAGGATGTCAAATGCCAAATATGCAGTAGAAAAGATTATGAAGTGATAAGAGTCTTTCAGACAATTGTTCAAAGGAGCTTAGTCATGCATTTGGATTCTGTTAGCATTAAGGGCACTCTGTGTTTTGCTGAATGGAAGTTGAAAATATGGGTCTTCGCTCCTGTGGTTCATATGGGTCTAAGAGGTGAATTGGAAATTCTAGCTAAGAGCTGGAACAAACTATGACGAGGCCATGAAAGGAAAAGGTCTTCTAGTCCCAGTGAAATAACTTTGTATCATAGATGACTTGGGAGCTCTGTTTCTTATTCACATCTGCTATAGTTATAACTTGTACTTCACAAATCTTTCAGGGGAAAGAATGACATAATCAAATACTTTTTTTTTTCTTTAGCATGAAATTCCCAATCAGTTTTTTGGAAACCTAGATAGATTAGGTGAATTCTCAAAGGACAGGACACAAAGACTGAAAGCAGATGTAAACACAGAATGAATTAAAATAAACTAAACACTGCAGCAGTCATGGAAACCTGGAAAGTGATTTGTCACCATCCTGTTTCCAAAAGCAAGTATTTACAAAAAGACTCCTTGGCAACAAGAAGGCAATATTGAAGAGTAGGGGTAGCTTTCTGAATTGTCAACGACGTGCATGAGATAATGCATCATATTAAGGATGCAATCCGGACATCTATCCAGGGAAGATTCTTCTTTTTCCTTGGTGTTTCCCTGCAACATTTTTGTTGTGATGCAAAGAGAAAACAGATGATATGTTCCTTTCCAAAAAGAACATGGAAAAAAAGGAGAAGAGAATGAAGTCGGAGCCTACTTATGCATTGCCAATGGTTTGAATGGGCAGGGAAGCAATCTGCACCACAAAAATAACCAACAAAATGAATTTAAATGAGAGGGAGAAAATTGTGGCCTTAGGTCAGAATGAACTGTGCCAGTGTAATTTTAGAGAAACCCTTCCTATGTTTCTCTCTGCCTGATCTCGTCTGTCTGGACTCCTTGACATGAATATTCTGTTGTTCTGCTGATGATATTGTTACGTACTTGTTCCGCTCAAACAGCTGAAAACAGACCTGCAGCAATATAGGACTCGAAAGACATGGGAATGTCTCTAAGGGGCTAAAACAAAGGTCTATCATGGCACAAGAGAGTCCTTGTAGAAGAGTCTGAGCGTAAACAGGCTTTCCTCAGTGCTCTCAAAAGAGCATTGGGTCTATCCGGCTGCACTGGGTCTGTGCAGCTGTAACAGAGCTTCCAGCAATGCTCTGCTGAAAGTGCATTACATTCACAGAGGAAGTTTTGAATATATCCCCTTTGTTTTACAGATGTAGAGACTGGGGCACACACAGAGATGTTAGAGTGAGAAAGTCTCTTACAAGCTTGCAGTGAGCGAATTGCAGCTCCTACCTTTGTTTGGTTCAAAGAGCCTGAATCTTGAGCTAAATTAAATGCTTAATAGGATGCTTGTTACAAGGTCAATATTTGTGCTTGTCATGTACAATTCAATTTCATAAAAGATGGTGAATGAAGCCTATGTATTTCTCGTTTCTTCTTTTGAACTTATTTTTGGCTGTTCTTATACATGCAGATGGTTATCCTAATCTTACAAGACCTGCTTTGCTGGTTGATGCTCACACCTCGTTGCATCATATGATCAATTTACTTGATCACTTACAGCCCATTTCCCAGAGCTTAATGACTTTTCAATCTTTTTGTCCCCTGAACTATAAGAAGAGTGCATAAGAAGATATTATTTAGATGTCTGCATTTTTAAATGAATGCTGGAATAAAGAGTATTGTATGTCCAACCTATCATTATTATTTGCCATAAACTTCCTGCTATTAGTCATATTACTGCAGTGTTTGGCTGATATGGGAGTCCCAATGTGTAATCCCTTTACAAATACACAGTGAAAGACATGCTGAGTACCTTTACATACTAAATTACCATATCAGAGGTAAAGAAAGTAGTGGAGACTGGATTCTCTACAGTAGAGACATGTCTCTACTGTAAAATGAAAGAAGGTCACAGCTGAAATTAAAATACTGCTTAACTGTTAATTCCCTTTGTTAACTGTTAACTCCCTGCTCCTGTTTTGGGCCATTTTGTTTACGTGCCTTGAATACAAGACTTTGGGGAATATTCAGACTGGTCACAAAAAAGTGATATGGACAAGAGTGCACCACTTTTGTTCCTTTGTTCCTCGACATTGGCCTTCAGCTTTATCTCAGCAAGCTTTGCACCTTGAAGCACCCCTGCATGTCCTCGTGCCATCGCCTCCAGGGAAAGCAGCGCATTCCTTCACTTTGCTATTAAAAATCACAGTGGTGGGCTGCAGTGCAGCCCACACATTCCTCAGGTACTGTGAACTGCAAAACCACTCCACATAAGGGAACTTTTTCTTTGAGTTGCAAAAGTTTGGGACACATTTCTGGCACTGAGGCCAGGCTACGTTCCAAACTGTTGGGAATTGTTTAGGCAGTGGTATGGGACTCCCATGCCAGGGACAGTTCTAGCAACTGAACAGTACAGACAATTTAATTCTGGGGCTAAGGTTCATTATTTGACATTGTTTAATCTACCAGTGTTGGGATAGCCAGGGGATGACCTGGACCCAGCTCGGTGCTCTGCAACATGCATGCAGCCAGGCCATGTCATGAAGGCTCAGGCTCCTGGTCCTGTTCTGTTTAATGGTATAGAGGCAGATTTCCAGCCCTGCTACTGGGTGATTCTGGGCACCTTCTAACTGACTTCAAATTAGAAGGCATATGCTTATCTGCCTTACTGACTCTGTGTCCTGGGTCTGAATTTCCCATCTTCAGGTCCTTCTACCATCACAAGATGTCCTGAATCACTCATGATTTCCCTGAGTTTCTGCTTCAGAGTTGAAGTCTCCCTCACATTAGTGAGGGCATTTCAGTCCATTGTGATGTTACTTCACTGCACTCTTTTCTTGTTGATCTGTGCCTGTTAACAGTCACGTGTCAGAAGTTTGACTGGAGAGCAAGGGAATTCACACCAATATCTTCCTGGTGAATCTACATCTCCATGTTAGGTAACTGGAGGTTTTAGAACAGCTTTTCTATATTTACAAGTTGTTTATATTTTATTGGATGTAATTTTTATCATAGTCCAGTGTTTGTAACAACTTGGCTTCATGAAACTGCATGTTCATTAATGCAATTGCTATACTGGGAGATATTCTACACAGTCCATTTCATACTGATGGGTTTCTTTTGATCTCATTTTGTATTAATCACCATTACTTTCTCTCCTCATCAGTTTTTCTCAATCCTTAAATTCCCTGATGCCCCAAATGTGTTAGTTATACTTCGTACTTTAGTGCTGGTGTGGAGATGTAAACTCCACTGGAAAAATTGGTTTTGGGTGACATGGGTATTATGCTAGCCAGCTAAAACAATTTGGTAAATATTTGTGCTATTGTAATGTTCAGTTATTCATGTCCTTAACTTTATAGGTCCATCCTAGGTGGTCTGAGAGGAATTTGCTCTCAGTCATTGTTTCTGTGTGCTGTGGAGCGAGCTACAGAGTGTTTTTATAAGAATATAGTATTGTCAGTTTATTTAGGATGAAGCACGAAGTTGCAAAACAACCAGTTAGAAATTGATTTACCTTAAATACATCAGCAAGCACTAAATTTTCAAGCAAATTCTTCTGAGCTCCCTCTTTCAGACATGTCAGGTTTTGGGGAGAACATCTTCATGAATTGTTCAGAGGTCCCACTTTTCAAATCTTTTCAATCACTTCCTGGCATGCTTGGAAACAGCTTGGCAAAATTTAAACTGTTAGGAATGACTACCTATGTCTCCCATCTTTATCTAGTTGTTGTTGCCTGTAAATTGTAAGTAGACTATAAATATGTAATTGTAACATATTTTTCACTTTGATACTCAAACAATCAAGCTTTCCACTAAAGAATAACACTACTTATAGCAATAAAACTAGATTTTTTAAAAAGGGTATCAAAATGAAAGGTCACATTTCTTCATTTAAAAATTTCGTGGTTTTTTATTTTTTTTTTTTTTCAGGTATCTTTTTATATCTCGTATCACCCATCAAACGTGAACAATGGTTAATGGTTGTTGGAAAAAGCCTTTTTAACCAAATAACTATCCCTGTGGTTTTCTTTCTGTGATGATATTACCCAGCTCCAGTTGTGAGCATTGGACGGGAAGCCTGTTTCTGCTCTTTGCTGTACCAGCCACACCAGCATCTGACACCATGTCTTGGGTGCTGAGGCGTTATGGTGACACAACCACTGCTAATACAGCGTTTGAATTCTTTGTCTCATTTGAGGGCAAAGCTGGGCATCAGGATAAAGGAGCCCAAAGATACCAGGGCACAATACCTATCAGCAGGAATGCATCTTCTGCTGGGAAACAAGGTCACCAATCTGTCACCCCTGTCGCTGGCACTAGGGGCTGGCAAGCTTTGCCATCAGTGCCTGTGCTATCTGCAAACTCACTTTCCTCCATTCATCGTCTTTTGTAAACGTAAATTATGTGCAATTGTTTCTGATTTGGGATTGACTTACTGAAATGTGTTGAACTGGGGGAGTGACACGCAGCAAATAATAAGCAGATGATGAGCTTCTGGGTATAAACTTTATGAAATATGAATATTCATGCTAGTGTTTATGAAACACTCAGGAACTGAATTTCCCCTGCCATCAAGAAGATGTGTAAATACTTCATATGGTTGTGAATGTATTTTCTTATTGCTTTTAGTTTTTCCTTAAGATCATCTTCATGTTCTGTATGCTGAACATAAAACCTCAAATACATTTTGATAACGAAAATATTTGTTTCAGTTAATGAAAATCTCTCATGTGGGCTGTTATTTCCTGCTAAAAGTGGGATGCCTTTTTTAACTTGAAGGTGTTATTAGATTTTTAATTACACGTTGTTGTGTAGTACTACTTAAATAGAACTTGAGAAGGAATTCTTGTGTTGAGAATAAGTGAAATTTAATGCATGGTTTCCATTTAATTAGACATTTTCTGCTTTAACAGTTGAATTCCCTACCCAAATTTCATTTCCATAACCAAGCCCTATTTAGACTGTTGACATACTGTTACTTCATCAAACATTCATTGCAACCTTTGCTTTCCAAATTTTTCATTACTCTAAGATTAATTGAGAATATTTGCATAATGCCAAAAGACAATGAAGTATCTCATGAAGTGATCCACACCACCACCACCTCCAGTTTTAGTAGTCTAATGAGTAAAGTCAGTGAGTAAGATTCAACAGTTGAAACAGCACTGTTACTATGGGTTTTACAAACGGCGACAGAAAATATTGAAAATATAGTTAATGCAGTGAAAAATATGGCCTGTAAAAGCCTCATTTCTCTCTTTGTTATTCAAATACATCATGTGAAAGATCCTTCTCTAAAAGCTGTTGTCAAATGTATCCACTAAAAATTACTCACAGTTTTGAATTCACCATCAGTGAGGATAAAGCTTTTTAACTGTCACATTTATAAAGACTCTCACAAGATTATTTCACAATTTTACGTAAAACAGTTCTGGATAAGGCAGCGATTTGGGGCAGGAATAGTTTTGCTGCTATATCCCATGGCTGGTGAGACACTGGCACAGGTTGCCCAGGGAAGTTGTGGATGCCCCATCCCTGGAGGTGTTCAAGGCCAGGCTGGATGGGGCTGTGAGCAACCTGGTCTGGTGGAAGGTGTCCCTGCCCATGGCAGGGGGTTTGGAATGAGATGATCTTTGATGTCCCTTCCAACCTAAACTGTTCTGTGATTCTATGATTCCATCACTCTGTGTTCTTATCAGTAGAGCTAAGGTCCTGTCTACTGCTGTGCGCAGGTTAACTATACCAGCAGTTGTCTCTTTCTGGATACTTGGATTGTAACTGGAGATAGGGGATTGTACAAATGCCATGTCAAGTATGAAAAAGAATCTCTCATATGTACAAAGCGGGAAAGGGAAAAGGCAGGAATGAGACACAGAAAGTACTCCCACCCCCCTTAAATTATCATGAAAGTACACGGAAATAAGTTTTGACTTGAAACAGGGAGACTGGTTTTCTGCATGTCGTGGTTTAGGCTGAATTGGCTACTGGGGATGTGGGGAACACCAGATGGGACCGACAGATGCTCCCCTGTACCCCTCTTCTGAGAGAGAGGCAGAGGAGGGAAAAAGAGACATGAATTTAGAAGGAACTAGACTACTTTAATGAAATATTAATAATAAAATAAAAAGGTAATAATGAAATATATACAAAACCGTATCAGGCTCCCAGGATGCCAATCACTGGCTGGCACTGGGGAAGTCCCAGACTGGAGTCAGTGATGGATGGGAACTGGATTCCGGATCTGGATTCCAGATCGGGATCAAAGGCAGACGAACAGCCAGAGTCCTCCCAGACGCTGGCCATTGAAGAAAGGGGCTGACCCTTTGATCCCTCAGCTTTTATCCTGGGCATGAGGCAGATGGGATGGAATACCCCATTGGTCAGTTTTGGGTCACCTGTCCTGTCCGTTCCTCCCAGCAGGTGGGATCCCTTTACACTTTTCTGCTTCCGACTGTCCAACAGGGCAAATACCAAAGTGAGCTGCCCTTGGGTGTTAAAGCAATCAGTATAAGCAGGAACCTCTCTGCATACCATGCCTGGGCATCAGCTATAAACATAGGTCTTATCAGTCTGCACAATATGCTGTTAATTTCAGTAGTTAGAAGAGGCCCAGCTAAGAAGCAAAGTTACTGAATAAAATTGGTCCTGTTTTACCTGAAACCAGGACAGTGCACAACTGCCCTGAACTGAAGTCAGATGTGTAAAAGGTGGAGGAGGGAATGGTACTCACCCCCATAAAATTTTCTAAGATCATCAGGAACATGGAAATCAAAGCTTTTTCAGAATTAAGAACCATCTGCATCCTGGATTATGGTCTTAATTGTCTTAATTCCTTGAGCAGGTACTTGGCTGTTTCAGAAATCTCTTTCAATGTCTTGTGCAGTGCTGGGTTATGGGATAACAGTGCTCATGGAGCCACTTTTTGCATTGAAAAATGACCATGGAGCTCTTTTAACACAAGCAATAGGCTAAGAGGCTAATTCATATCTGTAAGAAACTGAAAGTGTTCTTTAAGAGATCACTGATATATTGGTAGCACTTAAAGTTTTCTGTTTCACTATCACTGGAGGTTTTCACTATGGTCAGATTTTAGTCATGCAGTAAGAATCAATTTTGTTTCATATTAGGATTATAGAGGGTGATCGTTTCTGAGTAGAGGTATGTTTGGGGGAGGTTGCAGAAAATATTACTGTCTGAAATATAAACCATCCATCTTGTGAGCTGTCCTAGTAGGCTTTAAAGAAAAGAAGACACCATATTTAGCCCCCAAAAATCTAACATTCTGTCCCTTCCTTCTTATTTTATTTTTAATCCAGTTTCAAATCTTCAGAATAATCTATTCTCCACCCTTTCATTCTACACAAGGAAATTCTTTGACTTGTGCTGCTGTGACTCGATCTTTTTATCCTTCTTTCACAGGCATTTCTAGAGTCGTAACATGCTCAGGAAGGATATTCAGCAAGTAACTAGTCAGTACCAACACTCTCTCTCTCTCTCTCTATGTATATATGCATACACACACACCTATATACCAAGTAGCAGCTGTAAAACCAATTAAATATTGCACTTCTTTTTTTTTCTTTTTTTTTTCCAGAAAAGGCATAAGCAGTGTGTGGAACTCATTGCCACAGGATATTGCTGCAGAAGCTGTAAATGTATTTCAAAATGGAACAGGAAAATAAACTGTAGAGACAGATTTTCTGGGACTATTAAGCATTGTGTTGAATGCAACTTCTCTCTCAGAGCTCCTTAACAGTTTTTAGAGAAAGACCACATCTTAAGCCTCAGCTGCAGAGCACCTAGAGTGTTGTGAGTGCTCTGTGAGCATTATTTCTGGAAAAGAACACCAATAACTAATTGCATTGGAAGCTCTCACTGCTTCTACACAGAGAGTGACCCCTCCGAGGAGGGGGCTGGCAGGGTGCTTGGTTTTCCCGGGGTGTAATGTTTGCAGAAGATTCTTTGAGATGTTGCTGCCTTTGAGTGTGTGACACTGTCACATGCTCACTGAGAAATTTATATAGTCATGAACAGTAGGGAACAAAAGTGTTTCTCTTAAGCCTGAAAATAGCTAAACCACACTGCTATGTACGTGGGAAGGTTATATAAGGTTCCTTTAGAAAGTCCATGTTAAGCCATGTTTTTCCCTCTATCTGAAAGTATCCCACACAAAACTAGTACCTGGTGAAACATCCACGACATTCCTGATGCTTTTGCTCATCATATTTATCTAATGGAAGCCAAATGATTGCTGTCAGGGCAAAGGGGTGTCGAGAGGACATGGTGCGCCAGCGCCAAAGAAAAAGACTGCAGCCTTCTTCTTGGTTGGATATGCTGACAACCACATGGCCGGTGGGATATGAAGCTCAAGGCCACCTATACTAATAAAAGGTCAATTGCTTGTCTATAAAATTCCTTTCGATACTATGGCTTTCACTCTTGTTGCTTTCTGTGCATTTTCAGAAGACAAGACCGATGATGCAACATATAATGTAAATCAGCGGGCTGCCAAGAGAGAGCTTCATGCATTTACATGTGACAAAGCACTGTATTTCTCCTTCAGAAGCTATTCAAAGACAATCTGATTTCTCTTGCACTGGCAGAAGTTCTAGGCATCACTGCACAACTGCAGCACTTTGGAATGTGAAAATCTCTGGTTCTTGTAGCAGATAGAAAGGGTTGAAGAAGAAGTACAAGAGTGGGGGAACGAGAACAGAAAAGAAGTAAAGAACAGTAGCCCCAGTAAATAATTGTGAGCAGCAATTAGCACAGATAAGAGAGTGGCTGATGCATGTCTTCCAGATTTTGGCACGGAACAGCATTCTTCTGGAGAAACTGGCTGCTCATGGCCTGGACAGGTGTACCCTTCGCTGGGGAAAAAAATGGCTGGTTAGCTGTGCCCAGAGAGTGGTGGCAAATGGAGTTAAATCCAGTTGGTGTCTGGTCACAAGTGGTGTTCCTCAGGGCTCGGTGCTGGGGCCGGTTCTCTTTAACATCTTTATCAATGACCTGGACGAGGGGATTGAGTGCACCCTCAGTAAGTTTGCAGATGACACTAAGCTAGGCGGGCGTGTTGATCTCCTTGAGGGTAGGATGGCTCTCCAGAGGGATCTGGACAGGCTGGACCGATGGGCCGAGGCCAGTGGTATGAGGTTCAACAAGGCCAAGTGCCGGGTCCTGCACTTGGGTCACAACAACCCCATGCAGTGCTACAGGCTTGGGGACGAGTGGCTCGATAGCTGCCCGGCGGAGAAGGACCTGGGCGTGTTGGTGGACAGCCGGCTGAATATGAGCCGGCAGTGTGCCCAGGTGGCCAAGAAGGCCAACAGCATCCTGGCCTGTATCAGGAATAGTGTGGTGAGCAGGACTCGGGAAGTGATCATCCCCCTGTACTCGGCACTGGTGAGACCCCACCTCAAGTACTGTGTTCAGTTCTGGGCCCCTCACTACAAGAAAGACATTGAGGTGCTGGAGCGTGTCCAGAGAAGGGCAACGAAGCTGGTGAGGGGTCTGGAGGACAAGTCTGATGAGGAACGGCTGAGGGAACTGGGGCTGTTCAGCCTGGAGAAGAGGAGGCTGAGGGGAGACCTTATCACTCTCTACAAGTACCTGAAAGGAGGTTGTAGAGAGATGGGGACTGACCTCTTCTCCCTAGTGACAAGTGAGAGGACGAGAGGAAATGGGTTCAAGTTAAGCCAGGGGAGGTTTAGGATGGATATTAGGAAAAATTTTTTCACTGAAAGGGTTATCCAACATTGGAATAGGCTGCCCAGGGAGGTGGTGGATTCGCCATCCCTGGAGGTGTTTAAAAAAAGGGTAGAGGTGGTACTTGGGGATATGGTTTAGAAGTGTTTTTTTGTCAGGTTAGGTTAATGGTTGGACTCGATGATCTTAAAGGTCCCTTCCAACCTTAACGATTCTATGATTCTATCATTCTATGAAACGGCTGCATGACTTTGTCTAGTACTTTCACCTGGATAACCAGTGTAAGAAACAGCTCGCAGAGCTGTCATTCAACAATCTGAACCTTGACTCTGCATCTTGTTGCCTCATTACAAACCCCCAGAATCCTTCACCCTGTGCTTTGGACCTTCAACTTGTCAGTAAATGAAAGGATACCGGGGTAATTCTTCACTACAAAATTTGTTTGTAGGCTAATAGCTGAGATAACCTGTCTTAACAGGTAAACTTTTTAAAGGTATCTATGTCAATTGTTGATTTATAATTTATATTAGTTTCACTGATAGCATCTAAACAGTTTTATTTTACATTCCAGAATAATTTAGGCTGAATCTATCTTATGCTTCAGATCACACAGGTGTGTTTAGGAAAAATGGGTATATTTATTCCTGTCCTAGTGTTACCTAGTGCAAAATGTTGTATTTTGCTTTACTGAGCCTCAAAAGAGTTGGCTAACACTGTTGAGAACACTTGCCTACTCTGAAAGCAGATGCACAATCGTCCTTAGTGACAGCTTGTAGAAAAAGGTTATTGCACACTCTTCCTTCATTTCGGGTTAACAGCTAAATGGGCATTGCAGAATGTGCCACCTTAGGGCTACCTCAGCACTGCTAGGCTCATCATAGAATCACAGAATTGTTAGGGTAGGAAGGGACCTTTGGAGATCATCTAGTCCAACTCTCCTGCAATGAGCAGGGTCATCTTCAACTAGATCACCAGTGGTGTTTGATAAATTACACTTTTTTGTTACCTGCACACTATCCCTGGAGGTGTTCAAGGCCAGGCTGGATGGGGCTTTGAGCACCCTGGTCTAGTGGGAGGTGTCCCTGCCCATGGCAGAGGGGTTGGAACCAGGTGGTCTTTATGTTCCCTTCCAACCTAAACTATTCCATGATTCTACCATTCTATACCTCAGCAACTCTCTGCAATAAACCTTTGGGTTTTCAGTTGTGTCCCCACAGAACTGTCTTCCTTCTGCTTCCTTTATTTCCTGCTTGTCCCTAAAACAAATTGCAGAAACTATGCAAAATAAAAGGAAATAATACATATTTGATAACTTGCTGATATAACAAAGAAATGATAATTTTCCACAAGGCTGGTGTTAGTATCCTTCGATGCAGAAATTTTGGAACTGCGCCAGAGTTAACAGCGGCAAAATGACAGGTAGTGTAACTTGATAAATGACAGATTTCTCCCTACCTATCTGTTCTCAGAGGACCTCTCTCTGCAATAAGCATATGCCTTCTAACTCCCTCCCATCATGGGTATGGCAATAAAGTTTGCAACAACTGAAAATGTACTACAGCTTCTCCCCCCGGCCCTCCCTCCACCTACTTTCCTCCACCTTTCCACATAGCTTAGTTATTTAAGCCCAAGGCTCCTTCTCATGGTTTCTGCCAAAGGTAGCTGTTTGCTAAATTGAAAAGCTGGAGGAAAAGTTTTGAGATTAAAATAATTCCTGTGTTCCTGTAGAAGTGACTCAGGAGTGGCGTGGAGCTACCTTGTCTGACCTCTCCCGTGATGGATTCATTAATCTCACTGAAGGTGCCAGAAGATCAGCTAACTGCTTTTCCTATTTGGCTGCCCCCAGATGGCATTTCTGAGGAAACAGGGAAGATTGGATGGAAGATATGACTTGAATTTCAACAGCCTATTGCTGCACTGGAGTATTTAGTCTAAAAAAAAGACAGAAGCTACCTCAGTCTATTTTGAAATTGTGCATAAAAAGCAGCTGGAAGAACATACAAACTTTTCCTTAATTGATTGAGACGTGACCTTCAGCCATGGGAGAAACCACGCCGTACGCTGCATTGTACAGAGCTGTCATTAGCACTAACGTGCTCTTGAAAGTAACTGACTTAGTTCTTCTGTACTCTTAGGTGAGAAAAAGATGCACAAAAATATTATTAAAATCCTTCAAGGTTTAAGAGTCTGGATTATTTCTGTGACAACCTGATACAACTGCCGAAAGCCAATCTTTCAGAGACCAACCTTAGCCCAGCCTTCAGGGCATGATGGCAGTGTGAGTCCTGTTGTTTCCCATGATGCACATCTGCCTCAAAATAGTACTTTATGGGCCTGAACACTTCGCTGGTTAACATGCAATGCCACTATGTGTTTCAGTTAGAAGCCTCTTTGGCACCTGCTCTCTAGTGTGTCAAAAATACGCATTAGTCAAGCTAGGGAAATGGCCTGTGCCCAGCGTAAGGAAAGCTCCTGTACAGTTCATAGGATTTTCTCCCCTGAAAAGATTTTAAGATGGGACCCTAAATCTGTGTATTTGACTACAGGGAATTTGACTGCTTTTAATCTCACGGGTTTGGTTGCCGTGTTGTCTGAACCCACAGTTTAGAACCAGATAAGGGTGTGAGGATTTCACCACAACTGACTTCGGTTCTTCAGAGCAGTAGAGGGATCGTGCCTGACACAAACACACATGGACAAGCATTGGGCTCTGTAAGGAAGGAGGAGCTCTGCAGAGCTCCCTGTACAGAGAAGTATCCTTAAATATTTGTCTGGGGACAGCTTATGAAGCAATCTATACTATCATACCAAGGATTTTGTGGACACTGCACTGACATCTATACTGCTGCCTAAAGAAGGATAAGAATCAGGGAATAAGTAGTAAGTGATGTGGATGATTACAGGTCCAGGGTTTGAGTTTGCCCCATTACACTCATTAATTTAGCAATATGCACATGACTGGTAAGAGCCAGTCAATGCCCAAAGGCCAAGAGACTGAACAGGTATGACAAATATATGGTGGGGTCCAGGGAGCAGAGGGAACAAGCTGAGTGAAAAGGGTGGCCGGAAATAGTGTCCTAGTGTCACAGGCTTGATTCATTCTGTCTTTCCTTCTGAATGTGTTGAATGAACAGCACAAACAGAGAGATAATAGAAATGAAGTCTTGGGAGAGAATCCAAATGGAGGGTGAAAGGATGTGGGAGAGAAGCAGCAATGGCACATGTGGATCAACCATCTCACTGGCCTGGTGAAGGGAAACTTCAGAGGCAAGGGTGGAAGAGTAAAGCTGAGGATACTATTCATTAGTGAACATTTTTTGGGGGGCTTTTTGGCTTTGGCCCTTTTGTTTTTTTCCTATTTGCTTCCAAAACGCAGAAAGAGCAGAAGCTGTTCTGTTCTCCTGGATCGCTGCCCTTAGACAGGGCAGTTTCCCAAGGGTTTTTTGGTCTAAGGAAGTGCCAAATAGCTAAGCTGAGCTTTACAGGACAGCTGGGCAAGAACAGAGATGGGACTGTAAACTGCAGCTTCTATTTCCTGAGGAAATCTTTAACCATCAAGACGGCCTTGTGTATGGATTTAAGGTCTCTGCCTTTCTTCTTCTAAGACTGTTCTTTATATTAACTGAGGTGGTGAGAGGAAGACAACACAAGAATGTTCAAGACATTTTGTTTTGTCTTCTAAACACAGAATTATGACACTTAATTACTGACTATAGTATCAGAGCCAATGTGGGATATCTATGTCTTATAATTTTACTGTTCATTCCAGTCTTCCCATACTGAGGCTTGTCTGCTTTATTTTACAACCTACATTGGGATAAATAATCTGTAAAAGTGCCCATTTTTCTTCATCAGCTGTAACAGGGGCTCTAGTGACTGGTTCAGAAGGATGAAGACATCTACATGGATCTCAGATTAATCCTTCCTCTCAAACATTGGTTTATCCTCTAAGCCTACAGTTAAAAAAATATTGGACTAAATGTTAGCCAATCCCAACTTCTTTCACAACCTCCACATTGTGTGACACTTCATTAACCTGCTCAGACCATGGGCACTGAATAAGTTCGAGTACTTCCAGATTTTCTCTGAACCAACAAGTGTAGGCTGAGACCCTTAGATTGTGAGCTAAAAAGTAAATGTTTCATCTGATTTCAGCTTTAAAGAAAACATACCTTGTCATCAGATGTGACATGTTCTGTGAAGCTATTGCTTCAGTAATATGAATCTATCAATCTTTCTAAACGGAGTGTGCTTTGTAAAGAGAGGTGATAACTTTCATTAGATGAAAAGCTACAGCTGGAAGAAATGGACTGGCTTGTAATAAGTAAGTTTGTCCTTTTTTTCCCTTGCACTGATATAAAAACCTCCTGTCTTTGCAAACGTAGCCGCTTTTATATCCACCATAGCTATCACCACTCTTGCTTTGTAGGTTTCTTTTCAAAGTAAGTGGGTCCTGTTTACTTTTAAGTTAGCAGACTTTATTCTAGCTAGTCTTTCTCTCTGAGATAACATCTCCAGGAGGATTTGCATTACTTATGCCCATATGGGTGGAAAACCGTTTCTTTTTTTCACTTGATTGACTACACAGCTTTTCAAATCAACATAATTCTTCTTGTTACAGGAAGTTAAGCCATTGTAAGTATTAGCCTATACCATTGTAGTCATACTGATACAATTCATCATATGCCTAATTTTACACTGAAATGCATGACTCTTCTTAACTGTTATCCTGGAATCAGAAAAGGCACTTTTACTTTGGTTCCAGTATCCACATTAGAATTTATGGCCTTAAACTGTTAGTCATATAATTGCACTTGTACCACCTTTCTGCTTAATTTCTCTGTACCAATAAAATTCTAGCCTGACCCGAACAAGGTATAATGTGGAGACAGTTAGATCAGTATAAAAGAAGATCAGTAATTCTGATTTCCAAGGGTAGTTTTCTTGACATTGTCATTAAGCCATGCTATTTGATTCTAACTTAATTGAATCTGTTATATATCCATGGTGTAGTTTTTTTTTATTTGATAATAATAAAAACCAAAGTCTCGTTAAATCAGTGTGCTGATCTTTGAAATAAAATCATGTGCGTGTGCGTGTGCATGTGCGTGCACGTGTGTGAATTGCAAAAGCAGACATAATTTCAAATATTTCGGGTAGTACAACATCTTGACAAGATCTGATGGATTTACTGTTCCTCTTTAAAGGAGGTTATTCGACTTAAGCACCGCCTTTTTCAATATGCTTTCAAGGTTCATCCTAATGGAAATAATAATACTGCATAGCTGGATAGCAATTCACATATTCAAAGCACTGTGCAAACATTAACTAGTACAGTTACACAACATCTAAATAACTATAATACTGGCTGTCAAGGCAATGAAGAAGCAGACAAATGCAGAGCACTGCACGCTGTTCTGGAATGGATTCTGCAGAGAGGCAGGAAGGAGTGAGATCCCTCCCAACAGAGTGGGGTTTGGCATGCCAGTGTGCTCCAGGTTTGCATTGTTCTGTTTCAACCACCTGCAATGCTATGTTTAAAGTGTTAATTAGCAGGTAGCAGATGCTGATCCTTTGCCAATTCTGCCTTGGAAGTGTTCTTTATACTGTACATCAAAATATAATGATGCCGATTCCGGGTTTCCGGTGACTGGTTTCCTATTGAACATCTGGGTATAATTCTGGGTATTGATATTTTCAGAAGTTTTTTCTTTAATTTCCCTTACACTTTTCCTCTGTTGTTGGGATTTTTTTAAAACAAGCTCCTGACAAGAATGCAGAAAAAACCTGATTTGGTGTCTTGGGTGATGGTATTCTGTCATTGTCATCTTTATGTTTTATTTGGTTTATGGCAATAACAGCAGAATATGCTGACGAATTTATTGAAGTGCTTGAAAGATACAGTTGGAGACATTTAATTCTTTGCAGCCTTCTGTTAATTTCCTGGTTTAGAAATCAGTGCTGCTGAGGTCTGTCAAACAATAGCAGAGTTTGCAATGAAGCCCTCAATGAAGTTCCTCAGTGAAGTTCAGTGAAGTTCCTCAGTGACGCCAGCTGTGAGCACATTACTGCTGGTTACAAACGTACTTTTTTATTCACTATACCTTGAATGAATGAGAAAGTAATCCATTTTCCTGCATCCATGGCTGTACTTGACTCCTTGTGGCCTTGCCTGGTATATTATACTGCAATAATAAACCAATCTGGAGGTACTAAAAGCACTGCATGTTATTTCAGTTTTATTCTAAACTCAGAAGAATGGGTCCAGACCTTTGACCTTCAAGTGCAAGGAAAAGCTTTTCTTTGCAGCGTTAATGTTCATACTTAACAATACAACTTCCTCCATTTGTGTGTCATCTTTCATTGTAAACATTCAAAAGTGGTGTATGAATGTGATTGTGCACACAGTTTATGAACGGATCACTTCACACATGGCTGAAAGAAAGCAGCAGTTTCTGGGAGATGTGCAAGCGCTCAGTAGTGAATAGCATTCTGCAGAGCAGTTTGGGGCATGTCGAATTGATACTCCTTTGCCTGTGAAAAGTAACATGTCTTTAAAGATCATGTGTATGGTAGTTCTGGTTTTACAATTCATTTAAAAACAGGTACCTGAGAACAGACCAGCATTCCTAGTACATTATGACCTTGGTTTGTCTCATTAATAAATATGATTAGTAAAAAACTATTAGTAAAAATTGTGAGCAGCTGGCTGATTTCTATTTTTCCTCCCTGCAATGGTTTTGCTTTCCATTGCAGAACTGAAGATTTTATGCTTTTGAATGCAGTGTTGAAGTATCTATATGTATGCACTAATAGGACAGCAAAAGGAAAGACAGAAAATCACATTTAAATTTTGTTTCTGAATATTGAGTTCCTACATCTTGAGAGCAATTCTGTCAGATTCCAGTGATCTGTGATGTTTTGTGAAGCCTTTCGGTTGAAGCTGACATTCAAATTCTTTTTACCCCTTGATGACTTTGCTGGGTTTGGAAAAACTCAGCTTCTGTCTTGGTGTAATGCTGTCACCATCATTTGCATCTCCAAAGTCACATTTGTGCCTTCACAGAACATGCCTCTTTTGAAATCTGTAATAATAAAGGATTTCTAGGTTTCTCGTTAAAAACCAGCAGATGTCGTAGTTTCTCCAAAAAGAGCAGGTTTCTCCCCAGTCCTCTGAAGCTGCAGCAGCTCCTTAGGTATTTGTGTGCAGTACTTCACACAGCAAAAATTCTGTGTTAGGTAAGTTATTGTTGAACAACATGCTCCAACTGTTGGATCTTTTACTTTCTCTCACTTCTAGGTAGAATACATTAGTATGAAAATATCCTTGTTTTACTTGCCGAAACATAAGGAAGATGTTGCTGTGATGCTTAACACCCAAGGACTGTGTGGCACTGTCTCAGGCTGATTACTGTATGGAGGTATTTTCTGAATTTTATTGCCACTGTCCCTCCATTCACTCATACATTTGATGTCTGAGCCCTCTTTTTTGTTGCTGCTTTGATGTCTGTTCAAAATGGTTAAATGGATTCAAGTTAATGAGATGCTGCACTAAGGGAAGTAAATAAATACTTTTGTAATGAAAGCATAACTGATGGAATGTGCCTACTAGTTAAATCAACTAAATAATCAACTAAAATTGGACTTACCTAACTTTAGCTACTTAAAAATTTGATAGTTTGTCTGAGGAAGCTGTCATGTGTTCCTCTGCAGTTAAGGGAGAAAAGTAAACAGGTCCAAGGGCCATTTCATCTCTTCCTAAGATTAGTGTTGGAAAATTGTCCTCTGGAGATACCTGTATCTCTCTATTAAGTGTAGAAGGAACCTAAATGGTTGTTTCAACCTTGATGATTAGTTTGAAGATGGTTGGAATTAGATGATCTCAATAGGCACAATGAATCAAGCCCAGTCTACTTATTTTTTCTGTGTCTAAAAACAACAGGAGAGTTGTGTTCTTGATCTCCATCAGCAGTAGTTAAATAGACAATATTCATCCTATTGCAGCTATGTACATACTTGTGGCTTTTGTTGGAACAGTACCAACACTCCTGCAAATAATCACTGGCATTTTCCTTGCACTGTCACTAGTCAGGGGAAGGTGATCAGGATTCCTTTTTTTCAGATACAGAATTCAAGTGTAGCAGCTATTTGTGCAATCAGCTGCATCATAACTGGTGCAGCAAGGATTAGTCTTGGAGTCTAAAGCACAAGATCCTGCAGCATGCAGTAAAAGTAATCTGCTCTGTGGGGGCTGGAGAAGAAGGGAAAACAAAAAGAAAGGTGAAAAAAAATGTCAATGGGAGCGGAGAGCTGCCTTCCTTTGAACAGTCTGCTTGGGGTTTTCTCACGCAGAAGGACTGTGGGCCAGCTGGGTCAGCTGGACCAGTAGGGACCTGCTGAGCCCTCACGGTGAAGAGCTCATCCAAAGTGAATCCTTATCTGTATGCATCCTTACATTTACACTAAAGAAAACAAATCAAAAAAAACTAGTGGCGATATAATTTAGCTTAAAAAAAGAATAATATAAAATCGAGTAAGTGTTGATTTTTAGCTTTTGTGATTAATGTTAGCAGGAGGAAAGAGTGAGCTACACTTAACATTAGCTGCCTAACATTTAGGCATGCAAACTGAACTGGCTGTCTCAGCTCTCCCTATACTCAATTGAGAAAGAGCGAGGGCTAAACAGGAGTCTGTATTTGGATGGAATAAATTGTCATCTCCCTCCCTTACCTTTGAAGACAACCTATATAAGTAGCTTGACAGCTAATGTTGGATAAGAAGAATCCCATGCAAAAAATAGATGGGAAGTAATCAAAAAAATAGCAATATTTAAAGAAATCTAAATGTTGAAATAAGCATATGCATACAGCATATTTGTATACTCAGGATCAGAAAGAACTTGGCAATTTGAGCTTGCAGGAGGTTAATGCAGATAAATAGTCAAAATAATAATGAAGATGCATGCTCTGTAATAGGCTGGAATAATGAAGATACACGCTCTAGAACAGACTGGAATAACGGAAGAGGCTTCCAGCCTGTGGGATGCCAGGAGATATGAAGTCTAGAGCAGAGCTAAGCTGGGATGTCTTGTTCCTCAGAAAGTGCCATATGACAGGCTGGGATTTCTTCCCATTCACACTTCAGACAGCCATAAAAAGGGAGGCTGCCACTGAGGGGGGCAAATTGTGTTCACTAAAAAAACTCCTGGCACCTTTTCCAATCAATACTTAAAATGCAGATGTCTGCCTTGAAAAAAAAAAAAAAAATTCAGAACAGAAATTAGGAGAATTTGTTGTGAAATGAGTCAGGGAGACAGCTTGACCTCAGTCAGGAAGAGGCTCTGTGCACTGCGTGGACCTATCAAAACATGTGTGGTATTAAATATAGCTGCTCCTGACATTCAAAATTGCCTACTACTGATCTGCTTCTAGCTGAGAAATGACGGCACTGCTGGTGTAGCTGAGACAAATGGTTACTGCTAGCATGTTTCTTCTTGACAGAATCAGCCCGTACTAAGTGCACAACACTTTCTGCAGAACTGAGGGTGTTTTGTAATTTTTTAATTAGATTTCTAAGATGGATTATTTTGAATATGTTAACAGCCCCTCTTGCTTCAGCAGTGGAGGAAGGCAGGCATCTTAGATTTCTGTGTCTCTTTAAATTTTAATCTCTGAGCGAATGCTGCTGGCTCAGTTCTGCAGATGTGGGAACTGGAGCTGGGTAAAGTGGAGCAGTTCAGCCAGTCAGGCTTGGACCTGCTGGACTGTGTATGGGCCTAACACTGAGATGTCTTTTCCAACTATGGTTCTGGTGCTTGTCTGCTGCGTCGTGTTGGTTGTGTCAGTCAATAAAGTGCATTTCTTCATCTGGAAGCTGGTGGTAAAAGCGAGGTTGCTTTGCAGCCTGGTTGGGATAGGGAAGAGGATGAGATGGGACGGGATGGGATGGGGTGGGATCTTCTCCCCCTGCTCCATCTCAGCAGCTGTGGATGTACATGAAGGGGAGGACAGGGCTATGGGGTACAAGTGGTGGTGTGTGATGGGGAGTGGGAATTGTCTTTGCAAGGGAAAAAGGGGGCAAGTGGAGAGAGAAGACATGGAGCAGTGACGTTACCCCGACCCGCAGCAGCCTTGCACCTCCATAGCTGTCACCTCACATCCCACACAGCAGGAGCGTGGGGCATGGGGAAGCAGAAGGAAACACGGCACCTGGCTTGCTGCCCCAACCAGCTGAAGCTTCACTGGCCTGAAGTTGGCCCTGGAGTCAAGGGTAAGTGTCCTGGGCTTGAGGCCTGCCGCTAAGGACGTATATTGCAGTTTGGGATAACAGCGGGTTCTCAGTATTGCTAAATAAAAGAATTTTAGCTGTGTGAACCTCACCCAAGAGACTTAGGGTCTGGAGTCAGTAACAGAGAGATGCGGAAGAACAGGGGAAGCCCCGTAGTGTCTTCTATACTCCAGGCAAATTGTCCTGGTTCAAAGTCAGAGGCAAGATTTTTATTTTTTTTATCCCTCTGCCCCACAGAGAACAGTGCTGTGTAAACCATTTCAGTAGTCAAAGCTAAGGAAATCCAAGTGACGACCTGGCAAAAGTCATGTTTCCAGCATGGCTTTGCACTAGAAGTGCAGTCTTTGGGGTGCCAGAGCACCTCCTTTCTTCACAGCTGAGGGTGACACTTCTCATCCCTCCCTTTCTACTCCTCAGAGAAATTCTGGGTCAGTGCCACATCCCTCCACTTCTGCAGCCTTCCCTGGAGTGCCTGACTTTCTCTTCCTTCTTCTTCCACTGAAACAGTTAGTTGTAATTACCAAAGATGATTAGCAGGAAATACTGGGACAAGATGTGAAAAACCCTTACTGAGAAAGGATTCGTCCCTGCTTCCAACAGAAGGTATAGAAAGCTTGACCAGATTATGACAAAAAACAGTCTTTTAAATGCCACTGTTGGAACCAAATATGTACGGGTGATATTTTCCTAGACTGCTGAAAAAGGAGGTTGGTGTGCTATAATTTGATATTAGCAGGTCTGGTTTGCTCGTCACCTCCTACATTCCTTCTGAAATAACATTGCTTGAAATCTTATTTGGAGAATGAGGTCTGTTTTGTATAGATTTTATTTAAAATATTGTGGTCTGCAAAGAAATACTTCTCTCTTCAGCATTTCACTGGTTGGCCAATGTTTACTCATTTCTTAATCTCATTTTAATGCCAGGATTTTCAAAATAAGTTCCCTGAAATTGGAGGCTTAGTCACATCAACTAACTGACTAATCGACTCCTAAAGTACTACCCACCCAGTTGGAGGTACATTCAGCAGTTCTACATTTGTGGCATCTGACAGTGGCTATAAGAAGAGATGCAACTTAACGTTACTGTAACAGAGGTGAAAAGTTAAATAAAAAATTAGGCTGATTTATGAATCACCAACGTAAGTGAGCTAACCATCAAGACTGGAGGCAGCCTGGGCTGCAGTGATCATGCACTGGTGGAGTTCGCAGTCCAGAGGGATATTGGTCAGGCAAAGAGTAAAGGCAGGACCCTGAATTTTAGGAAAGCAAACTTCCAGCTCTTCAAGGAGTTAGTAAATAAGACCCACTGGGAAACTGCCCTCGGGGACAAGGAAGCAGAACGGACCTGCCAGATCTGTAAGGATACTTTCCATAGAGCACAAGAGCTCTCAATACCCAGGTGTAAGAAATCAGGAAAGGAGGGCAAGAGACTGGCATGGCTGAGTTGAGACCTGCTGGTCAAACTAAAGGGCAAGAGAGATGCACGGGCAGTGGAAGCAGGAACAGGTATCCTGCAAAGAGTATAGGGATGCTGCCCGGTCGTGTAGGGATGGGGTAAGGAAGGCCAAGGCACAGCTGGAGCTGAACTTGGCGGGGGATGCAAAGAACAATAAGAAGGGCTTCTACAGGTATGTCAGTCAGTCAAAGAAAGCGTGTCCCCCTTGATGAGCAAGAGTGGAAAACTATTAATAATTGATGAGGAGAAGGCTGAGGTACTCAACAGCATTTTTGCTTCAGTCTTAGCTGGCAACCTCTCTCCTCACACCTCTCGAGTGGATGGACCACAAGGCAAGGACTGGGGGAGAAGAGTCCCTCCCACCACTGTAAGAGAAGATCAGGTTCATGACCACCTGAGGAACCTGAACATACAGAAGTCTATGGGACCTGATGAGATGCATCCCAGAGTCCTGAGAGGATTAGCTGATGTAGCTGCCAAGCCACTCTCCATGACATTTAAAAAGTCATGGCAGTCAGATGAAGACCCCGGTGACTGGAAAAAGGGAAACATTGCACCCGTTTTTAAAAAGGGTAGAAAGGGGGACCCTGGGAACTACCAACCTGTCAGCCCCACCTCTGTGCCTGGGAAGGTCACGGAACAGATCCTCCTGCAAGCTATGTACAGCCACATGGAGGACAGGGAGGCGATTTGAGACAGGCAGCATGGCTTTACCAAGGACAAATCCTACCTGACCAACCTAGTGGCCTTCTGTGATGGAGTGACTACATCAGTGGACAAGGGAAAAGCCACAGATGTCATCTATCTGGACTTCTGTAAAAGGCCTTTGACACGGTCCCCCACAACATCCCTGTGTCTAAATTGGCGTGGCATGGATTTGATGGGTGGACCATTAGATAGATGAGGAACTGGTTGAATGGTTACATCCAGAGGGTAGTGGTCAACGGCTCAATGTCCAGATGGAGGTTGGTGAAAAGTGGTGGCCCTCAGGGGTCTGTACTGGTAGCAGTACTGTTGAATATTTTCATCAATGACATAGTGGGATCAAGTGCACCCTCAGCACACCAAACTGTGTGAAGCAGTTGACACGCTGGAGGGAAGGGTTGCCATCCAGAGGGACCTGGACAGGCTCTAGAAGTGGGCCCATGTTAACTTCATGAAGTTCAACAAGGCCAGGTGGAAGGTCCTGTACATTGGTCAGGGAAATCCCAAGCACAAATACAGGCTGGGCAGAGAATGGATTGAGAGTAGCCCTGAGGAAAAGGGGTTGGGGCTACAGGTGGACATGAGCAAACAGTGCGTGCTCACAGTCCAGAAAGCCAACCATATCCCGGGTTGCATGAAAAAAAAGTGTGGCCAGCAGGTCGAGGGAGGTGATTCTGCCCCTCTACTTTGCTCTTGTTACATGTGGACTACCTCATCCAGCTCTGGGCCCTCCAACATAAGAAGGACACGGACCTGTTGGAGTGAGTCCAGAGGAGGACAGCAAAGATCATCAGAGGGCTGGAGCACCTCTTCGATGAGGACAGGCTGAGAGAGTTGGGGTTGTTCAGCCTGGAGAAGAGAGGGCTCCAGGGAGACCTTATTGTGGCCTTCCAGTACCTAAAAGGGGGCTACAGCAAAGGTGGAGAGGGACCCTTTATCAGGGAGTATAGCAATAAGATGAGGCGTAATGGTTTTAAACTGAAAGAGGATCAACTTAGATTAGATACTAGGAAGAAATTCTTTACTGTGAGGGTGGTGAGACACTGGCCCAGGTTGCCCAGAGAAGCTGTGGCTGTGTCATCCCTGGAGGTGTTCAAGGCCAGACTGGATGGGGCTTTGAGCAACCTGGTCTGGTAGAAGGTGTCCCTGCCCAGGGCAGGGGGGTTAGAAATAGGTGATCTTCAAGGTCCCTTCCAATGCAAACTATTCTATGATTCTATGAAACTTCCCTGTAAATGTGTGTTTTCCCCCAGGAAGGAATGTAGAAGAATTATTTCTTTGGAAACTGGTTCTGGCTAAAGCTCTGGTAATTTGAACAATAAGCCACAGGTAAGCAATGTGAGAAATGGGACCTTCAGATAACTTTGGCTACGTAGAGCCCATTGCCTTCAGAGGGAACATGCTACTGAGAATAAAATTTCTGCTTTGAGTACTGTGTGTACCTATTCTCTTGCGTATGTGATAGATTTATTTTATGCTTTGATAGCCTTAAAGAAGACTGAACTCCTTTCGTCTCTTTTCAAACCTACCTGAAACACCATCAGTCCAAAGGCACAGTGAGAACTGGAATGTTTCTGAACTTGTCTCCTGCTGAGAACAGGAAAAGCTCAATGAAGGTCTTCACAAATTTCAAAAGGCAAGACAGACTGCTTGAGAAGTGATGTTTGTTTGAGATACTAGTTTTGTTTAGGGTTTTTTGCCCTTTTTTTTT
This sequence comes from Ibidorhyncha struthersii, assembly GCA_013398815.1. Lineage (NCBI taxonomy): Eukaryota > Metazoa > Chordata > Aves > Charadriiformes > Charadriidae > Ibidorhyncha > Ibidorhyncha struthersii. The sequence goes on along the minus strand of VZSZ01010715.1, from coordinate 459,502 downwards.
TTTTTTCTGTAGAAACTAGAAAGAGACAAACTTTTCCAGAAGGGAATAATATCTTTTATTAAACCAAATGCTACAGCTGGAAAAAACCAAGCACATCCTAGCAGTACAAAGAACTGGAGAAAGTTTTATGTGCCTTAAAACTTGCAATCTGCTCTGATACAAAGTATTTCTTCTCCCTACAATACTTCTGTTGTTTATAACCTTGGAGCATCGTAAGTATAACAGAAATTTTTATTTATTTGGTATTACAAAGCTGTGTGTAATAGAACAGCCAGTAGGGCTCTGGGAAATAAACTGATTTCATTTATAAGGAATAAAGTTAATACTTTTCCTTGATTCAGAGAACAAACTTGAACTCAGGTCCCACACATTTTAGCTCTTTGCTTGGCTGATTGATAACCTGCAGTGGAGTGCTTGATTCCTCTACGATCTGAAAATCAAATCTATCCAAGGTCAGAGTAATCTCTCAGTAAAAGCTTTGCCACAAAAGCTGCTTTCTCACAAAGAGCTGATTTTGTGAAATCATTTTTCTGACCAAAAAGATTCTCTCAAAAAAATTTTCATTCTGCTTTTTATCAGGGATTGTGGAGACAGGCATAAATAATCAGGAATAAAATAAACTACCAAAAAGCTGGAGAAAAAATAATGCTAAAAAAATCATCATGATTTATCCTTGATCACAGTTTCTGTCAGCATAGACTTTGGAGTGGAAAGAAAGTCAGGTTTCTAATGGAAAACTTTTAATGTCTAAAGGAGTTATAAGTGATAGTACATACTTTCAAGAATGATCTCTTTGTACAGAGGGTCTGGGTACTCAGTGTGCCACATCTTTACTCTAGGTTGCTTCCTAAAGCAACCTGAACAGCATTAATTTGTAAGCTGATCCCTACTAGAGCAAATGGAGCATGCAGATAATCAGTAACTGAAGCCTACGCGATCCTGGCCAGCAAGGAACATCAGCTTACGTGCTCCTAGCCATGCCACCCCAGCATACACACCTTTTTCCGCAGGCTTGTGTATCCGGTTGTAACCCAGAACACTGAGACCAACAAACCAGACAGAAGGTGGTTGTGTGCAATCCTTGGTTGAGCCATACTGGGAGCTGAGAAGGAGGCATTTTGCCTTTTTGCGTCTGGGATGTTGCTCTTCCAGATAAATGGTAGGAAGAGAGGTTGGGGGATATATTTCCATAATAAGAGTTCATTGCCTTGCGTTCGGTAAGGTACTCTGTACAGCTCAGAGATAACTAACTAGGTAACCGTCTCTGTTCATAAATGTTGGTATAAGGAGAGCTCAGATAGTTCTCGGTTTAGCAACAAAGTTTGCTGCTTCTCACTTTAAGTACAATTCAAGGGATTCTACCTTTTTGCCTGAGTGGGTAGCAGCAGTCGTATACAAGTAGCTTTGCAGCTCCATGGCTTCCGTAATGAATGTTGCATTCTGGATTCTCATCATTTCCAGCAGATTTGTCTACCAGTAGTGTCCATGCTCTTGGCTTTTTCTGGTCAAAGCAGTGCTTGAAGCAGAATCAGGTATGAGGGAGACGGAACCTACGTTATCTTTGTGGGCATGCAGACATGCTTATTGGGATAAAATGTCCTGTTCTGATTGCATTCTGTTTTTTATTGACACCGCCCCTAAGGAGAGCTGCTGCTCTCTGCTGTTTACCCTTCAGAGGGAGGAAAAAAATAACTATTAAATGGCTGTTCAAGGAGTGTTGTACATCTTGGACAGCAAACAAGATGTAGGTCTGGGGAAAAAAGCAACAATACAGTGTAAATTTTGTGTTAGAGACTAAATGAAATGTGTGCACGAAGGAGATGAATTACTGTTTCACAGGTAATTGCAGTTCTGCCATTTTCACACATGTGAGCATTTGATTTTGAAACCGTAACTTCAAAATCAAGGTTTCATGCCATTTTTTGTGAATACTGTTAAAGACCTTCTAACACTGGCAGACAGACCAAGCATTGGGATGAAGAAATAGGATTACAGAAATTGTAGTTGATAAAACATGACATATCCAAAGTTTGCTGATAACCAGTAATGCTTGTAAGGGAACTGCTCTCCATAGCTGATTAGTATCTATTATACCACCTGGCAAGTCCAGATGGTTTTAAGCAATCATCTGTATCCTTCAAGAACTTTATGGACCTGAAAGCATTTAGAGCAGCATCCCGATTAGAGGAAATGGAATGAGCCAGGTGCACTAGATATCAGGAATGAACAACTGATTAGGTCTAGTAAAACCTGCAAAGTTTTCAGAACAGATCGCAGGTTTCATTAGTAAGACCAACAGGAAGAAGGGATCCTCACAGAACTTACAGTTAGATCTGCAAGGGGAACTATGTTGCAACATGCTAAACACTACAGTGTAATGTTTTCATCAGCCTTTTAACTTAGTGGGAGCTGCATGATGGGGTATGGCACGTCAAAAGGGGATCCACCAAAGTCAGCCTGGTGAAGAGGGAGGTGTCTGAGCCCATCAAACACTGGAGGAAAGTATGTATTAAATCCATTTCTCTCACAAGGATTTAGATGCTTACAGTGGAAACTGGGTCAGGCACTGCTCCTGCTTGCAGCTGCAAGAGCAGGTGGTTGTGGCATTCCTTCCCAGTGCCTAGTAATGAGAATGAGTGATTTTGATCTTTTCCTGCCTCAGTAGATTGGAACCATTATCACCAGCAACCTGGACTACAGCCTTCTGCACCAAAGGGGCAATCGTTCTATCCTGTCTACTAAACCAGTTTCACGTCAATAGACTAGTTTGATATATAATGAGTTAGAGAAGCGTGAGCAAGGCTATAGCCTTGTGGAGAGGTGTCAGCTGGAAAAAAACCCAGTTTTCTTTTACTGATGCAGTAAATGTGTAATTTATATCATACAGATAGTTTCTCTCTTCAGTGTTACTTATGGTACCACCAAAGTGAAACCGTCTCTGAGAAGGTTTCAGCAAACTGCCGGTACGGTATACCCCAGTGGTAAGAACAGTTGCCTAGAAGGTGTGAAGTTTCAAATCCCTGAAGACAGACAAAACTCTATTAAACCAAACTCTTAATTATCTAGGCAGGTTCCCTTGCTGCTGGGGTACTAAAGAAGGGGAAAGATGACCTCTTTCTGCAGTTTGATTATTTTTTTTTTTTTTTTCTTTTTTCCAGGATCTGACTTCAAAGGAAAGGGAGGCTCTGAGACTGCACCGCAGTGGGCTGGACTGGTTTCCGAAGACAAGGTAGGCATCTGTGCTCAAACTGATGGTAAATAAACAAAAAGACTTCTCAACTGTTCCTTAAACTTTGGAGCACTCTAAAATCACTGCGCACTTCCCAGTCTCATATGACAGTTTTCTGCATGCTTGTGTCCTCACCCAAGCATAAGCAGAGTTTCTGGCTCCAGAGTGCTTGGGCGCTTTCCTGGGCCCCTTGGGCAAGTGAAGAGGCACATCGCTCCCTTCCAGCTGGATCCATTCAGCTTGCTCAGAAAGAGCCAAGCAGCTATCAGCAAGAATAAGACCCTCCGGAATTCAAGTCGGTTTAAAAAAATACCGCTGAAACGGGAGGAGAGGATAGCTTGTTCTCCCCAAATCTTTTACAGGTGGCCTATTAGCTTGCATAGTTGCCTATGCGGCGAAAGGCTTGGAGATTATGTAGCCCACCTCAACTGCAGTCTACGAGGGCAGCCTAGTGCCTAATTGATATTTAGGGACATGATGTAGTGTTTTGTATTAGCTTTCATCCTCTGGTAGGATAGAACTTCTCATGTTTTCCATGTATGTTTTTTTATGATATAAGATGCATAGCAGCATTGGGATATGAATAACTTGCATATTTCAAGAAACGGGTACCAAATCTCACAATGAACTAACTGCCTAAAAGGAGAAAAATACAAATAATGACAATACTTTTGGAAACGCGCATTCTGCATTTTAACTAGCATCTAATTTAACAAAGGAGTTATTTGTTGTGATTTTTTTGCTCCTTTTTATATGCAGACTGGAAGAACTAGGTTTTATTCTGAGCTGTGCTTTGGATTCATAGGAATTAAGACTGAGAAGTCAGTGTGGCATTTTTATAGTTCTCATTAGATTTTGAGAAAACCAAGTGATGTCTGAAAACAGGCTTTCTTTAGTTGTCACTTTTTGCATTCTCTCTTGTGAAAGAAAATCCAACTGTTGTAATAACGTGTCTGTACAAAGCACACAGAGCCAGTGACAGGACTCTGCTGGAAGGAGGCTGCAACAGGAGATATAACTCCACACTGCAGCTTCTTAGAAAGTGATTCCTGGATGGACAAACTATTTCTCAGATTGTAGATTAGAGGTCAATATTAGTAACTAAAATAAGAAAAAGTGGTTAAGGAAGGGGTTAAGATAGGAGAGTTGGGGTTAGGTATTTGTGCTTATAATGATAATAAATAAATAGGAAGTCTTTGTGTTTTTGCTGAAGTGTCTGAGTGCCTAAAAAATGCTCTTTGACTAAGGCAAGCAGCAAGAGGAAAGAAACAATCTGAAAATCTACTTATGTGTAAAGACCTTGAGAACGCAAATCTATAGAGAAATTGTGGGGTTTACAGGAAAGGTGCTCCTCATGGATCCTACTGTTGGGCTGTGTACTTATTCTATTCCTGCTGTTGTTAGAGACAAATGTGATTAACTTCATCAAATTAAGTCAGGCATAATTCCCATTTCTACTTAACTAAGTACTTACGGAAACAGAGTGAAGTTGGAAAGAGATCATAAAATGAAATGAACTGGTCTTTTTCTACAGTGTGCACCAGGTTTGTGCCTAGACATCCCTGAGGGAACTTTTGTAGATATCTCATCACTCTACCCTCATGTTATTGAATGTAGTGTTTTACTTGTCCCACAACACTAGTGAAAACCCGTCTTTCAGAGTCTACTATTTACTCAATAGCTGTAATCCTTTATTTAAAAATAAATAAATACATTTAAAAATAAATGATTGAAAAATAAGGGAATAGTTGGCTAGGTGTACACAGAGCTGTTTGAAAATAGATTTGTGCACACCTAGCCAGCTATTCCTTTTGCACATTATAGAAAAAGTATGACTAGGAAAAATATTTGCTAGCAATGTAAGTAATAAATATGTAATAATAAGTAACAATAAGTATGTAATATGCAATAAATACATATTTGATTATTTATCTTTCCATATAACACGCCCTATGCAGATAGCTTTTGAGGTTCTGTTTACTTGTATTTGGGAAATCTTTATCAATGATGCATGTTTTTAACTGAGGGACTTGGTAGTCATTGTTATACTTCATACGTATGTGAAAAGGGCTGTTCTTCAAGCTTTGAATGACTGAAGACAACACTTTCAGAAACTCTAGGGCCAGATTTAAAGGATAAACAAATATATATTGATGTGAATGAATTAAAATATTGCTTGCTTGTTTGTGAAGACTGGAAATAAATGTAACAATGTATGATGAAGATAACTTGGCCACCAGTAAATCTTGCTGTCTAATCTCTTGTTTCAAAGATCAAAATATGCAGCCTCCATGAACTATAAAATGGTTTCAAGAGGTTCCCTTCAAATATATGGCTTGTTGAAAATAAGAATTTCAGCTCCAGAAGAAAACAAAGCTCCCACAGACTTTACTGTGGCAGAAGAGAGATGGGCAACCACACTGCTTAAGCAGAGTTAAAAACCTTGAGTCTTGTACTTTCAAGGATTTGTCTCCTTGCATTGTCAGTTTTAGTTGGGGTGGGGAGGGACCAATGGGGGGGATTGTGGTGTTTTGGATTTGCTTCTTTATTTTGTTTTGTTCTTTAGCAATGTAAGCTGTTTTATTTCTTCTCCATGGAGAGGCTACCATCTGGGCTGATGGTAGATTCCTCGTGCCCTTGCCCCAACAACTTTCAATCTAAAGCAATCCATATAAAACAAAATGTCTGAGAAAAACAGATAATTCGTTGTGTTTTGATTGAATGTGAGTGTCTTTCTAAGAGGTTCAGGGCCAGGTCGTCATCTGGTAGAAATCCATTTAGCATTAACTTCATTAGACTTACACCAGTTAACGACAGATGGAGGTCCAAGCTATTAGTACCTTTGCAGACAGTATGTTGCCTCTGGACAAGAGCTATTCCAGTTCTGTGCTGCTAGAGGGTCTTGAGCGGTAGGGTCAGGCCATGGCTGGACCTCTGTATAGTAGATAGTATTTGTTTTCAAATGAGTGCTCTGAACGTCTGGCCTCAGCAGCAGTCAGATGGTGTATCTCCTTCTGGTCCACAGAGGTCAGATCCAGTCTGCTGGATTGCTACAGTGAATCTAGCATGATTTTTGTCTTCCTTTCAGTAGTGCTGCTTGGATGGAAATCCAGCCCTTTAGGTATTGAATAAAACACTTTATCACTTTAGAATTCTCTTTTATTTATAAGTCTACTCTATTCAGATATTCCTCTGAATAGCACATGTGTTATCAATTGCCATTTTGTCCACTTCAGATCCTAAGAGAGAAAAGGAATACATATTATTGCTATTAGGCTGATGACCAGCACCTTAATAGCTTTTTCGTAGAGTTTCAATGAAAATTAATAAACTTGGTGTCATATTAGCTTAATTTTGAAGAATCACATAAGAATATTATCCTGGGTTAGCAAACATACTGTGTAAACAGCAATTGCTATGGAGACGTAATTGAGCTAGAGGTAAAGCATATTAGCTAAGTGCTTGCAGTCCAGATAATTCACAAAAGGCTTATGGGCTCTCCAGCTAATATTTTCCCCAATCATCACCTAAAGGAACTGTGTTGACTTTTAAGATAGAGAAATATAGATTGACAGACAAATGACTAATTGATTTTATACCAGAGAGTCATAAATATTTTGTTGCTGTTCTTTTTCTAGTGATTTGTGTGTAAACAGACACTTAGGCAAAATCTAAGCTGCTCCTGAGAGGCAGCAAAAGGAAGGTGGTAATTTTGTGGTTCCACGGTTCTGGGCTGCTGTGGTGGCAAAAACAGCTCCAGAGCTTGAGGACCTGGTTTGCTACAGCCTTGAATTGCAGCGCAGTTCTTTGGGAGATCCTGCAGTGTAGACTGCTCACAACGGACTTTTAGTGCCTTTCTGTGGGAAACCTCCCCAAGCTGCTTTATGGAATTTAGACTACTTTTAAGAATGGAATGGAAGATTCTGATCATTTAGCATAATCTGCTTATCTCACATAGGGATGTCAAATGGCACTTTTAAAGAAGCTTTTGTTAAATGAATTTTCAAATAAAAGAGCATGGGCTGTAGCTGATAAAACTTCAGTTTTGTCTCTAAAAGAGACTGCCTGAGACAAAAGGCCTCTTCGTTCATTCAAATATGTCAGTAACCAGAATAGGTCCAGTATTGGATAGCTTTTGCATACTGAGAGGGAGAAAGTGGAGCATACCAAACACTGCAGACAACTCTTGTGGAATGAAGAAGGTGAAAGGACAATAAAATATGGCCAGTCACAACCAACAAAATGCTTGAAGTTGTCATTCTTTAAATGTAATTCATAAAATAGGTCAGAGCCTCAGCTGACATGAACAGAGGTGTGTGCCTGGGCTAAATGGTGGTCAGATGTGTTTTTCCTGCTATTCTATTCTTGAAAAAAGTAAGGTCCTTTTCTAGGTAGCTTATGACATGACCTTCTCTTGCTCGGGCTGTAGGAAAAGCACTGACGGTGGACTGCACAGCTGTTTTGTTACTGAATTAACAGGATACACTTGCTTTGTCCTTGGTCTATATATGCATGATCTCAATCGTAAATAAAATGGACCAGGAGCCAGTCTCAGACCCTGAAGGCAAGTGGCACGGCATGCCTTGGATCTACAGCAAGGAAGGTAATTCTGCCCCTCTACTCCACTCTTGTTACACCCCACCTGCAGTGCTGCAGCAAGCTCTGGGACCCTCAACATAAGAAGGACACAGACATGTTGGAGCGGGTCCAGAGGAGGACAACGAAGATGATCAGAGGGCTGGAGTGCCTCTCCTATGAAGACAGGCTGAGAGAGTTGGGATTGTTCAGCCTGGAGAAGAGAAGGCTCAGGGGAGAACTTATAGCAGCCTTCCAGTACCTAAAGAGGGCCTACAGGAAATATGGGGAGGGACTCTTTATCAGGAAGCAGAGTGATAGGACGAGGCGTAATGATTTTAAACTGAAAGAGGGGAGATTTTGATTCAATATCAGGAAGAAATTCTTTACTGTGAGGATGGTGAGACACTGGCACAGGTTGCCCAGAGAAGTTGTGGATACACCGTCCCTGGAGGTGTTCAAGGCCAGGTTGGATGGGGCTTTGAGTAACTTGTTCTAGTGGGAGGTGTCCCTGCCCATGGCAGAGGGGTTGGAACTATATGATCGTAAAAGTCGCTTCCAACCCAAACTATTCTATGATTCATTCTATAATTCTATGTTTCATCTGATTTATAGGTCCTTCTCATATATTTGAGGATAACTGACCCGTCCAACTAATCATTCTCTCTGAGCTCCTCTACAGTCTCTTCAGCTCATCCACATTCTTTTGGAAAAGAAGTTCTCAAAAGTCCCTATCAAGCTTCGATAAAGTGTTACTAGGACTGCAGAAAGTGAAGGAATTACTTAACTCATAGGCAGCTATGAAATTCAGCAGAAGTCTCAAAGAGTAACCTGACTCCATCTGGCCTGCTTATCACCTTTATAATACTGCCAGTGCATGATGAGGTTTCTCAATGGCACCCATCTAAAAGAAAACAAGAAACAAAACCAATCTTCTGAATTAGTTCTTTGTTTCCATTTGGAGCTTAATTGTATTTTCAGATCGTGTTATAATGACCTTGAAAAATCATTGACCGTAAGGTATGGTCTTAACACTTTTAAATGTGACTTCTACAATGTTCATGTGCCATCTCTGGTTTGGTTGCAAAATTACTAAGACATCTATAGGATCAGTTTTTTAAGAGTTACAAAGTATGATATCAGCTGACCAGTCCAGACAATTGATAAGATTAGCAGTCTGGATATATGAGAGATGTTTACTACTGGATTTAACTGAAGGGAGAAGAAAACAAGGCTCCATACAGTTTTTCAATGTACCTACTATAGCTCCCAATATCCCAGATAGACGACATCCATAGCTCTTCCCTTGTCCACTGATGTAGTCACTCCATCACAGAAGGCCACTAGGTTGGTCAGGTAGGATTTGTCCTTGGTAAAGCCATGCTGCCTGTCTCAAATCGCCTCCCTGTCCTCCATGTGGCTGTACATAGCTTGCAGGAGGATCTGTTCCATGATCTTCCCAGGCACACAGGTAAGGCTGACAGGTTGGTAGTTCCCAGTGTCCCCCTTTCTACCCTTTTTAAAAATGGGTAAGTTTTAAATTACTGGGGACTGGTGGACTTCACCTGTCTTCCATGACATTTAAAATGTCATGGAGAGTGACTTGGCAGCTACATCAGCCAATCCTCTCAGGACTCTGGGATGCATCTCATCAGGTCCCATAGACTTCTGTATGTTCAGGTTCCTCAGGTGGTCATGAACCTGATCTTCTCTTACAGTGGTGGGAGGGACTCTTCTCCCCCAGTCCTTGCCTTGTGGTCCATCCACTCGAGAGGTGTGAGGAGAGAGGTTGCCAGCTAAGACTGAAGCAAAAATGCTGTTGAGTACCTCAGCCTTCTCCTCATCCATTGTTATCAGTTTTCCACTCTTTCTCATCAAGGGGAGCAGGCTTTCTTTGAACTTCCTTTTCTGGCTCACATACCTGTAGAGGCCTTTCTTATTATTCCTTGTGTCTCTTTCCAAGTTCAGCTCCAGCTGCGCCTTGGCCTTCTTCACCCCATCCCTACATAACTGGGCAGCGTCCCTATACTCTTTGCAGGATACCTGTTCCTGCTTCCACTGCCCGTGCATCTCTCTTGCCCTTTAGTTTGACCAGCAGGTCTCAACTCAGCCATGCCAGTCTCTTGCCCTCCTTTCCTGATTTCTTACACCTGGGTATTGAGAGCTCTTGCGCTCTATGGAAAGCATCCTTAAAGAAGTATGAAGCAGTGCCACATGAAGCAGACATGTCTGCCATCCCCCCATGTACAGTAGGGAACTGAGAGCCCTCCAGATCATTTGGTGAGTGCTTCTCACCCACAGCATGCCATTACAGGGGCTGAGAGCATCCCTTTCACTCTGCTACAAGATTCCTTGCAGTTTGGGGGTTGACACTGCAACCACAGCATGCGATAAGCAGGTCCAATTTCTGGCACAAAGGACATGCTTTGATGTGGGAAAATACACTATTTCATTACTTTGTTTTTGCAATTGTGATGTAAAAAGCAAGGAAGGATTAGTAGAAGGCATCCTATAATAGTGGAGATGCTGTACTATGACTAAAGGTTAGAATAAACGTGAGTGAATGTCTAGAGCTCTAGAAGCTGCAGAGGAGGAGCAAGTTCTTTTGAAAACACTGCTTTCAGGAAGCAATGTAAACAGAAAAATGCAAGGTTCTTCTTGGTTTGGTCCTACTGAAAAGTCTATTCAGACTATAAACGCATAACTGACTGCTTTCAGGTCTGGATAACCCTCAAGCCATCTGGGAGCACTAAGATTCCGCTTTCTCTCCAAATATGTGGCACTATTTGTTTCTTTCTTTTCCCTTGTATGTCTGAAATAACTACAAATAGTTAAAGTTATGACCAAGCATAAGAGCAAACTCTTCCAACAAACAGGAACGGAGTAAACGTTGTCACTCATATTTATATGATGAGAGGAGGAAGGCCTATTTAACCTTCTTTCTGATCAAATTTTGAGCTAAATCCTACTAAGTATGAAAGATGCCTTTGAATGTTGCTAGCCCAACTGTCTTTTGAAATATTCTCTATCAGCTCACTTACTGACCTGCAGCAGTAAAATTCTGAAAGGAATTTCTTTGAGTTATAGGGTCTCCTTCTTCCTACCTATGTATCTCTCTTCTTGAATGGATCTTCCTGTCAGGTCTTGTTCCAATGGACAATTGAAACTGAGAGTGTCCTTTTCAGTTTGAAGGAATAGCAAAAGGGTATTCCCCAGGCAAAGTGTAGCAGACAGTAAAAGAGGTCCTGGGTCTCTAGGGAGGTGGCTGGGTGATTTTTGAAAGCATCCTTTACTGCTGGATGATAGTGTCAACTCATGCCAAAAAACTACCAGTTACACAATAGTTTGTGGCTACACTGTTCTCCAAGTTCTTTATGAGCACGTGTACATTTAACAAAGTTGCACCAGGACTGAAGAAAATGGTATTGTGTGTCCTCCCCAGGAATTGCTAACCATCCTGGATGGAGAGTGCACTCTCCCACTTCATCCTTTCATGAATTTTCCCAGGTAAAGTAATCTGCAGAGGAAACAGGGTGCCGAGGTGGGATGGGGACATCCCACCATTATACATGCACAAGCCACAGTACAGACTTCAGTTCTTGTTAGGTAAACTACAGGGTATTTTCCTCACGAAGGATTCTACCAAAACTGCAGTTGTCCAAAACATTGTGTTAAATTCAAGCATTTTTTTTTAAAAGATGATCCTAAATATCACCTACTAGTGTAGTACGTGGTGGGTACAAACTCTTCCGATCAAATAAAACAACATCTCCCAGATGATCACGTGTCACCTGAAACTAGTCTCTAATTTTGTTTTTGTAGGCTGTATATTAGAGTGAAGAGCTTTGCACTGAGAGGACAGATCATGAGTTCTAGTTTGTTTATTTTTAAAAAAAAAGTTTGTCAAGGGAATCTTAGAGAATGAGATGTGTTTTCCATTCAACAGTTTAGCCAAAATGATGTGCAAAGCCATGATGCACAAACCCTGTGAGGGTCAGTTCAGTCTCAACTGTTTGTTTTTATGAGCGCCTGTGGTGCAGTGACTGAAGAGCTTGTTTCAGTCCTGTAGCAGTTTAACATGTAGGCTTTGCCCTGACATGGAACTGGTGAATATAAAGTTCAACCTGGTGGCACGCAGAAGTTGCTGTTTCACTAGGCACTGCAAAAATGCACAGTAGGAGACAATCCTTGCTATCAGGAATGTACAGCCCATATGACCAAGATAAGAAAGACAGGTGTGGAGGGAAGTAAAAGAGCTTTGTTAAAGACACACAGCTGGTGGCAGGTATCTAAAGATATTTCTGGTGAAGGTAAACGGCATTTCTAGTGAGAAGACAATTTTTTAAGTTTCAGATATTCTTCAAGAAATGCACCACACACACTTATAGCTATGTATTTTTGTATTATAATAATTGTGTAGTTATTATTTAAAACAACCTTTGTAATAAGAAATAAGTTGTTTCACATTTTCTTGGTGTGAATGTGTGAAATGCCTGGGAAGTGTTTTGAGGATGGTAGTGTAAGATCAGTGAGCTGGCTGGGGGGCTGCAACTGAGGGACTGGCACAGGGTTTGGCTAAGAAATGAACTGTGTCCAGCATAGACAATGAAAGTATTGTAAGAAAATGAAGGGGTATTAATAAAAGATAAAATACCCAGTTGAAAATTTGAACAAAGAGCTGTTTTATTCCTGAAAATGCAAAGCCGTTCTACTTTGTACTGTAAAGCTAAATTAAACCTTAAGTGAGCAAAAAGATGTCATGGTAAATTTTTCATGCACTGAAGGTAAAACCAATGCTACTGTAATAATTTCTTACTGGTTACTTCAATGAAACTTTATTTATTTAATACAACATTTTTGAAATGAAAACTGTCAACTACATAAAGACTAAAAAAACCCCAAACATGGGCCTGTTTAAAAAACTATATCTATACACAAGGAGAGACAGAGTACGAGGTTAAAGCCAAAAATTTCCACCAGTGACTCTTGTACTCTGTTGTGTTAACGTCACTCATATGTTTCATCAAAGTCTTCTCCTACCCAGCGATTTAAAGTGCATTCATCAGGAAAACAAACGCAAAAATCTGAGCTGTATAATTCATCATCCTGCTACATTTTTGCCCATGGAACATAACCCTGCCTTAAAGCTTCCCCAGCTTAATGAGCAATTTGTCTTGTGGGTCTAGTAACAGCTAAAATCTTCTTGTAGTGATATAAATCTTGATGCATCTGGATGAAGTGGAAAAGATCAAAATACAGTGCCAGAGAACTGGAGAAAACAATCGGAATAACTTCTGTAATGTAGTTTAGTATATAAAAATATTTTCTATGTATATTATCTGAGTTCACTGGATTTGGTAGCACCAAGTTGATTCTGTTGGTATTGTCTGTGAGGTTTAGGAGTGGTGAACAATGGACTGGCTTTCAGGGTTTATATACAGATAATATGAAGAATAAGATCTTACAAGGAAATGAAGGTCAGTTTTACAGAAAAACATTTTGAAGCTTTCTCCCCAGACTGTGAACTAAATGCTACTTTCAACTTTTGTAGCAGGTGAAAACTCACGGAGGTAAAAATTAGTTGCTTTGTTATATCCATAGAGGACATGAAGAAGTCTTAAATCATCTTAAGAAGATTTAAACAGAAAAAAGGGTAGGTTTAGATTAGATATTAGGAAGAAATTCTTTACTGTGAGGGTGGTGAGACACTGGAATAAGTTGCCCAGGGAAGCTGTGGCTGCCCCATCCCTGGAGGTGGTCAAGGCCAGGCTGGATGGGGCTTTGAGCAACCTGGGCTGGTGGGAGGTGTCCCTGCCCATGGCAGGGGGGTTGGAACTCGATGATCTTCAAGGTCACTTCCAACTCTAACCATTTTATAACTCTGTGATTCTATGATCATTCTCACTGAGCTACGCTACAGTCTCTTCAGCTCATCCACATTCTTTCGGAAAAGAAGTTCTCAAAAGTCCCTATCAAGCTTTGGGAAAGTGTTACTAGGACTGCAGAAAGTGAAGGAATTACTTAACTCATAGGCAGCTATGAAATTCAGCAGAAGTCTCAAGAGTAACCTGACTCCATCTGGCCTGCTTATCACCTTTATAATACTGCCAGTGCATGATGAGGTTTCTCAATGGCACCCATCTAAAAGAAAACAAGAAACAAAACCAATCTTCTGAATTAGTTCTTTGTTTCCAGTTGGAGCCTAATTGTATTTTCAGATCGTTTTATAATGACCTTGTAAATCATTGACTGTTCATTTCTTATTTTTTGTACATGCTGGTCTTAAAATCTGAGTCAGGGCTCTATATTAGAACACCCTATTTAGTAATAGCAGGGTAGATAATTTAATTTTACCTTGGAATAATATAATCTTCATGCTACCTTTCTGTTTTTATTTATAACCAAAGAATTAATCTCCTTTCGCCCTTCCTCTACCTCCTAAGACTTCAGAAGAGAAAAAGACCTGAAATCTCCACCGATTATAGAAATGTCTATACAGAAGTCTCTACCAACTTTTTTTATGTAGTCACAAATATCATTAAAGTCCCATACAGCAGACTTTCTTCCCTGTTTTCCTTGCTCCAGCTTCCTTACTGCCTCTGCTGTACAGTCAGTCTGTCATCCATCAGCTCGACAGCACCCAAAAGCCCTCCAGCCCTGTTTGTGCAACACACCAGTACAGGCACACCAAGCTGATTCTCCCATGCAGTCCATAAGATTCACACCTCTGCTGTAAGTGAGCAGGGTGTTTGTCATCTTTGGCTATTTCTGCCCATGAAGCTGCTGTGAGCCTGCAGGCTGAAAGCTATTTGCTTAGAGTCATATTTAAGATTTGCAAAGGCAGTGCTTTTTATTTCTTAATTTTCAAGGCATTGTAAAAACCAGGATATGCAAATGTAGGACATGAAGCTTGGCAGAAACAGTAGCTCTTGGAAAACCTCATTAGGGCAGCTCATGTACTACTGGGGCCAGAGCAGAACTCTTCTTAACAATATGCTCTTGTTCAGAGGGCAACTGAGAACAGCAGCCTGTTTTTCAGTGCTCTCCATCACTCTCCAGAGTCCAGCTCTCCCCACTGAGAAGAAAGCAAGCTCTCAATGTAAGCACCCAAAAGTAGGATTGGGAATAAACTCTTTCATGTTCCATTTCCTACATTGGCACTAAACTTCTGGCCCATTTGTTAGGAAACCACATAATATGTGGAAAATTTGGGTTCAGTTCCCTCCTCTTCCTGGGGGATTGTGAATCTGCTTATCTCCTTTCCCAGGGCACAGCACGTTTTGTGTTGTGCAGATACTTGTGAAAACTGCCTGGCCTTGAGTTTGTTAGAGATAGCTGCAGTCGTTATGCAGGTTCTTCAAAGTTTGCTGATGCGAATATACCTTCATACAGAATCATGGAGTCACAGAATACTTGATGTAGGAAGGGACTTCTGCAGATAGGGTAGTCCAACCCCTCTGCTCAGAGTAAGATCACCCAGAGCAGGTTGACCAGGGCCATGTGCCATCAGAATCTGAGCATCTCCAAAGTATTCAAACACAGCCTGTCTGGGCAACCTTTTCTAGCATTTGACCACCCTCACAGTAAAAAAAAAAGCAGAAAATAAAACCAAAGAAAACGCACAACCCCCAAGAAGAACAACAACAAAAATAAAAAACCAAACCAAAACCCCTTTTTCTTATGCTTAAATTGAATTTTCTTTATTTTGATTTCTGCCCATTGGCTCTTGTCCTGCCACTGGACACCACTGAGAAGAGTCTGACTGCATCTTCATTTTTCCACCCTATCAGTTATTTCTAGACACTGATAAGATTCTTCAGAGCCCTCTCTTTTCCAGCCTGAACAGTCCCAGCTCTTTGGACCTCTCCTTGTATGGCAGGCACTCCAATTCCAGAACAATTTTTGTTGCCCTTTGCTAGACTTCCTTCAGTAAGTGCTTCTTGTATTGGGGACCCCAACATTAGACCCAGCACTCCAGATGTCTCACCAGGGCTGAGCAGAGGGGAAGGATCACCTCTCTTGACCTGGCAATGCTCTAGCTAAAGCAACTCACTATGCTATTGGGCCTTCTTTGCCACAGCAGCCCATTGTTGGCTCATGTTCAATTTCTTGTCCACCAGGAGCCCCAGATCTTTCTCCGCAAAGCTGCTTTTTAGCCTGTTACCTGTTGGCCCATTTCTCCAGCCTCTTGAGGTTCCTCTGAATGGCAGCACAACCTTCCAATGCATCAATCACTCCTCCCATTTTTGAATCATCTACAAACCTGCTGAGGGTGCAGTCTGTCCCGTTATCTGTGTCATTGATGAAGATGGTGAGCAGTTTTGGCTCCAGTATTGGCCCCTGGGGTGCACTACTAAAGTCTGGCTTCCAGGTGGACTTCATGCTGCTGAGCATAACCCTTTCAGCCTGGCAGTTAGAAACAGCTTTCTGTCCACTTCACTGTTCATTCATCTAGTCTATGCTTCATCTGTTTGTGACTGAGTATGCCATGGGAGACTTAGTCTTGCTAAAATCAAGATAACGAACATACAGTGCTCTCCTCTTATCCACTAAGTTACTCATCTCCTTCTGAAAAGGTCTTTTTGGTCAGGCATGGTTTTCCTTTCATAAATCCATGCTGACAAATCCCAGTGACCTTGTGCTTAATAAATTTGGAAATGATTTCCCAGATTAGCTGCTCCATCACCTTCCCAGGGATCAAGGTGAGGCTGATCACTTGTACTTCCCTGGATCCTCCTTCTTGCTATTCTTGAAGACAGGAGTGACATTTGCCATCTGTCAGTTCTTGGGAACTTCCTCCGATTGCCCTGATTACTGTCGTGAGGGTAGCCTTGCAATGTCATCAGCCAGCTCCCACAGCCTTTATTAGGTCCCATGGATTTATGTATGTCTGGTTTGTTTAAGTGTTCCCTAACCTGATCCTCCTCCACCGAGAGTAAGTCTTGCTTGATCTAGACTTTCTGTCTGGTCTCAGGGGCTGAGATTCCTGAAAGCCGCTCCTAACAGTAAATACTGAATCAAAGAGGCATTCAGAGGTACTTTGTCCTTTGTCACCAAGTGCTTCAGCTGATTCAGCAGTGAGCACACATTTTCCATAGTTTTCCTTCTACTGTTGATATATACTATAGAAACTTTTTTTATTGTTCTTCATGTCCCTCACCAAATTCAACTCCAGGTAGGCTTTGGCTTTTCTTATCCCTTACCTGCATGTTTGGGAAATATCTCCATATTTGTATGGGTTGATTTGATCCCGCTTGTACACTTTCTTTCTATGTTCAAGTTTAGTCAGGAGCTCCTTATTTATCCATGCAGATCTCCTGTTGGTTTTGCCTAATTTCCTGCAGGTTGTGTTGCACCATTCTTGAGCTTGGAAGAGGTGATTCTTCAATATCAACCGGCGCTCCTCCACCCTCATTTTCTTCAAGACTCTACTGCATGAAATTCTTCTAAGCAAGGAAAGCCATGTGTAACTTAGAAAGTACTTCAAACAACTTCAAAAAGAACAAGAAATCCTATGTTACTGATAAATCCAAAGGAAAGCACAGGCCAGCCAGTCACTTTCCATACAATGTCCCAGCCCTCTGACATACCTGGAATCATGAACAGGAGAGAAACTGCTGAAGTTACGTGAGTATGAGACTTGTTTTATAAATGTCTGTAAGTGATCTGGAATGGCATAAACTACTCTTTGTACTTTTCTTTAGGAAAATTCCCACTACTTGCTGAAACTGCTGTTTTGGTTTTGAAAATTTCCATTTTAATAAAACTTATCCTTTTTTTCTTTTTTTCCTGCCAGAATGCGCAGTATTTTGGGTTGAAGTCCTGAATTGTCTGTGTGCGTTTCTGCAAGCTTCTTTTTTTGTTAGATGTTATTTCTTGTTGGTTGTGGTTGTGGTTGGTTAGCAAGAGGTGGCCACAGACTGAGCACTACATAACACAGAGGTATATGCTTCTGTCTGTCCAAATCTACATTTCACTCTGTCATCCCTGGGTCTCACGTTTTTGATTTCCACTTACCCTGCCATCATTACCTGTTCATACCTCTGTTTTCCTATGCTAGTCCCAACGTGTTTGTATTTGTCAATGAAGCTGACCTTCATTTCTCTTCCCTTGTCACTCTTCACATCTTTCCTTAATGAGTCTGCTTTCTTTTTTTATCACGCCTCAAGAATTGCCTCTGTTATGCCTTTAGAAGTTTAGATATGTATATGAATTTTCAGAATAAATAAAAATAACTGGTAAATCTGCATACATAAAAATCGTAGATGGGGTGTATTTTGGGACCATCTGCCTATGTCCTTTTCTAACTCTCCAAAATTTATTTTTTGAGCTTATGAGCTCTTCAGGTTAATACCTTTTTATAGATCGTTACTTCAGGGGGTCCTGGGTTAATCATAACGATTATTGATAGTCATTTGTTTAGCCCTATGACTTACATCTGGCTTTCTTCACCAAGTGTCTGTCCAAACAGGCTCAGTTATTAAGACTCAGTTCTCCCTTGCCTGGCCTGTGTCTGGTAGAATGGGGGGAGTCATCTGTCTTTTTCCTCACCATATCTTGACAAATTATGACATCTTACATTTATTATGGGAAAAATGGATGATGGTATTATTAATTTAGACAGGTAACTATAAATTCTTTAATGAATGCATGCAGAATCATGAAAGATAATCGATATCTGAACACACTCTGGGATGAACAGATGTCATTGACTCATCGATAATTCCAAGTAAGAGAGCATGGCTCAATCAATAGTCTGACTCAAAATTGTATGTAAGTGATTTTGGAGCAAATACTAGCAGAACATTCAACAAACTTAATCAAAGAGATCATAAAGTCCCTGGCAAAGACTAATGATGATAAATGAGCTGTCAAACTCCTGTTTAAGACTTCCTCAAGATAACAGGACTCATCTATGTGCATCTCTCTCCAGCTGCCCAAGCTTCTTCCCAGCTATTGCAGTGCGCTCCTGAGCTGGGGAAATATTATGCTCAGGTATCCAAACTGAGGCAGAAAAAGGTCTATGAACTTAGATTGGGCCCCTAGGCCCAACAGTGGCCTGCTTCTTCCCTGTGTTCTCTTTTTCATTTGGAGTTTTATTCACAGCCAAACCCTGGCTGCAAGACGTCGTGTCGCTCCTACGCAGATTGAACATATAGTGGAAAAAAGATTTCTCCGTTGTGTTTTCTCTTGATCTGTGCTTGTCAAAGGCTGGCTGATAGCTGGCTCTGACTGAATTGGCAGAACTCTTTCAGAACATCTTGATCTTGCAAAAGGAGGAGCTGCCCAGAATCCTCGGCATGGCACTTTTTTTATCTTTTAGAAGAATATTAGTGGCATTAGAAGAGCATGATACTGAGTTGGCTGTTAATGCAAGCAAGTTTCTATGATGGACTGAAGTAGCAAAGGCAATTGAAGGACTTTCTGCTCTGCCCCTGAGCTACAGCTCAGTGTTTCATGTGCTTTAAAGGGTCTTTTCTACAGTCTGCTATATATTGCAGCCCTCTGGTTGTGGAAGAGAGAAAGTTCTGCTGGTTTGATCTGTGCTATAACTATCAGGAGAACAGAAGATGTCTAGTCTCCCAGAGCTCTGGTAGGATATCCGTGTTGCGCCATTTGGATGGCAAAGTTAATTCATATTAACTAGTCACAGTCTTCCATTTCATGATGTTTACTTTATCAAAGCGAGTTGCTCAAAGTTCAGTCTCTCCTCTCTTCTGTGTTGGGTGCATAGATCAAACCTCAGAGTATCACACAGTGAAATCAATTGGTATTCAGCTGCAGGTCCTCTGCACAGTGGCAGAGACTTGTTGGCTGCCTTCCAAGGTAGGTTTCACAACGGCTCTTGAACACCTTGAAAAGAGAACAGGCACTTAGAGGAACTATTACTTAGTTAAGGAGAAAAGAGACATGATTCTCAAACTGACTTGAGGATCTTTTACAGACCAGTATTGAGAAAGTTTGTCTTACAGAGTATATATCCCCTCTCCTTTCCCCACAAGTTGTATTCTTACATTTTTTCCCCGTTCTTTGCTCTTAACTCTATCTTACCAGTGAGAACATTTCCCTCTGTTTACCTTGTGCTTGTTCAGCCAGTGTGGGCTGGCTCGTTTGGTGCCTTTTTAAGAGTGCAAATACATGGATGATAATGTCACTTCTTATTGTGGCTGGGAATCTGGTCTTGAAGACTGACACAACACACTGTTTTTGTTTGAATTAAAGGATGATTTCCCCAACTGGAACTGCAAGAAACACGCAGATTCTCTCTGAGGAGAGACTGGTGAGAAAAGAGCACTCCTGGAAAATGAATTTATCTCATCCAAATATAAATATTAAATAATGGTTAAGTGAATCATATCCAAAAATACCTGGTTTTATTTTTTATTAAACCAGCACATAGCATGACAAGAACCCTGCAAAACATGTATTTGAGATAGTTATATGAGATCCCACCTTATGAAATTGCTTCAAAAGTGTTCCCTGGAAGAATGGTGAACACTTTGAATCTTTGCATATGCTCATTTGCAGAAGTTGTCTTCTAAACCTGCCTGAAAAACTGCAGAAGAACCTGTCAGAGTGAATTAGGAAGGTCAGTGTTGCCAGCTGAAGTCTAAATACATTTTTTTTTTTCTTAATTTCAACAGTAACCCCTTCTTGGAATAGCCTGGTGCCAACCTGTCTGAACCCTGTGTGCTTTGAGGACCTCAATCTGTGTCTACTGAAATGCAGGGTAATACTCCTGGTTTTGGACCATCCCTCTTCTTGATGGTAAGCTCAAAAAACCTGTGCGGATGCCAGATATGACTTCTGTCAGAAAAGGGGATACGAGTTCCAAGTTTAATTAGCAAGACTGGATGAAATGTGTCATTGCATTCATCAACCCCAAGGATTTCTCAAGGCAGAAAGTAAACCTTGGTTTGACTGTGTGGTTCTTGCTTTGGTAGGTCAGACTACTGGGGCATTGACTTTGTTTTCCTGTTTCTCAGTATTCTTAAGTTTGATGGTCTTTCCTCCTCAGTAGACTGAAGAGTGAATCAACTCCTGTCTCCACTTGTTATGAAATAAAACTCTGACTACTCTGTAGACTTCTCTGGAGTTACAATCAAATTTACCTCAGTGTGAATGAAAGCAGGATTGAACCTATACCTTAACTTGTATTTTTATTGCTCTCAATGAATTACTTCCCATAACAGCTTCAGAATCAACCAGCAGTTTCCATAGTTGCAGTTCTGTTTTAATTTTCATTTGCTTTTCAGATTCGAAGGCTATTTATAGTATTTCCAAGTCTTTGTATAGACAGAGTTGTGCACAGGACCTACAAAATATTGGGACTAAGAAATGTTTTGAGAAATTAACAATATTTGAATTATTTATTTACCATTTTTAATTATAAAAAGCAGTGTTTTCTCCAAAAAAGTGAGGATTAGAAGATAATGAAAGTTGAGATTCTTGGGAAATTCTATAAATCAGATTATTCCTGAGATGTGCAACGAAATTTTGAGAAACTGGCAACATTTATTATAATCCCATTTTTTTAGTGGCACTTTGTTTGTTCCTTAAATCTATGAAATGCGTTAGTGTGCCTTTTGTTGCTGTTGGCTTTTGTGTCCTTGATGTTCTGGCATTGTCTGGCTGGCAGGAGCAGCTAGCAAAGCTGTCCAACATTTATTCCTGTTTGATAGGGATGAACAGGTTCAAATTGCACTAACTGCAATCTGGATCCCTATGACTGACATTTAGGAAATGGATTTTTTTTTCTTATGGCCCGTTATGCTTAAGAACAGTATTTTCTACAACAGCAGAAGGGATCTTGGGCAAAAGAAACTTGAAACATTTTGTGGGAGAAGGTGGGTGAGGGCTGGATCACACTCTGCAACAGGGAGAGGAAGAGTGGGAAGGGACACGATCAGTTTAAATCAGACGGGTACATTTTGACAGTCTTCTTTAAGACTATGAATTCTAAACACAACTACTCTGACCAAAGCTGGTCTCCTAAGCGCTAACAAAGGCTGGCTTATATTTACCTATGTGCTTAATTCATCTTTTCTGACTTAGCTCAAATCCTGTCAGACATGTGCAGAAATGACTGTGGGATGAAGGGTGGAGATATCCAAATGGAAGTATCCAGTGATCCATAAGTTTTGAGCATCTGTAGCTTGACTAGAGTGAAATTTATGGGTGCACCAGAGCACTTATCTAAGTGCCTAAATGTATTTCTAGGGCCTAAAAGGATGGAAAACCTTGGCTTAATTTTATTGAGTCAGGATTTCATGGTAATGAAAAAAGAAACTGCAAACACATGTTCCACTACATTAAACTACTGTTTTTCACTATTGGAAACTAGGGCCCAAGAGTCAGGCAAACTCAGTGCAAAGTCAACAAGCCAGCCTGCCCTTTCTACTTCAGAGACAGAGCAGTCCACATGTGTTATATAGTAACATTTAGAACATCTGATCATAGAATCATAGAATCGTTAAGGTTAGAAGGGACCTTCAAGATCATCGAGTCCAACCATTAACCTAACCTGACAAAACCACTTCTAAACCATATCCCCAAGTACCACCTCTACCCTTTTTTTAAACACCTCCAGGGATGGCAAATCCACCACCTCCCTGGGCAGCCTATTCCAATGTTGGATAACCCTTGCAGTGAAAAAATTTTTCCTAATATCCATCCTAAACCTCCCCTGGCTTAACTTGAACCCATTTCCTCTCGTCCTCTCACTTGTCACTAGGGAGAAGAGGTCAGTCCCCATCTCTCTACAACCTCCTTTCAGGTACTTGTAGAGAGTGATAAGGTCTCCCCTCAGCCTCCTCTTCTCCAGGCTGAACAGCCCCAGTTCCCTCAGCCGTTCCTCATCAGACTTGTCCTCCAGACCCCTCACCAGCTTCGTTGCCCTTCTCTGGACATGCTCCAGCACC